>OX352774.1:148649487-149070640 GCA_947095535.1 Poecilobothrus nobilitatus | reverse complement strand
ATGATAATGATAATGATAATGATAATGATAATGATAATGATAATGATAATGATAATGATAATGATAATGATAATGATAATGATAATGATAATGATAATGATAATGATAATGATAATGATAATGATAATGATAATGATAATGATAATGATAATGATAATGATAATGATAATGATAATGATAATGATAATGATAATGATAATGATAATGATAATGATAATGATAATGATAATGATAATGATAATGATAATGATAATGATAATGATAATGATAATGATAATGATAATGATAATGATAATGATAATGATAATGATAATGATAATGATAATGATAATGATAATGATAATGATAATGATAATGATAATGATAATGATAATGATAATGATAATGATAATGATAATGATAATGATAATGATAATGATAATGATAATGATAATGATAATGATAATGATAATGATAATGATAATGATAATGATAATGATAATGATAATGATAATGATAATGATAATGATAATGATAATGATAATGATAATGATAATGATAATGATAATGATAATGATAATGATAATGATAATGATAATGATAATGATAATGATAATGATAATGATAATGATAATGATAATGATAATGATAATGATAATGATAATGATAATGATAATGATAATGATAATGATAATGATAATGATAATGATAATGATAATGATAATGATAATGATAATGATAATGATAATGATAATGATAATGATAATGATAATGATAATGATAATGATAATGATAATGATAATGATAATGATAATGATAATGATAATGATAATGATAATGATAATGATAATGATAATGATAATGATAATGATAATGATAATGATAATGATAATGATAATGATAATGATAATGATAATGATAATGATAATGATAATGATAATGATAATGATAATGATAATGATAATGATAATGATAATGATAATGATAATGATAATGATAATGATAATGATAATGATAATGATAATGATAATGATAATGATAATGATAATGATAATGATAATGATAATGATAATGATAATGATAATGATAATGATAATGATAATGATAATGATAATGATAATGATAATGATAATGATAATGATAATGATAATGATAATGATAATGATAATGATAATGATAATGATAATGATAATGATAATGATAATGATAATGATAATGATAATGATAATGATAATGATAATGATAATGATAATGATAATGATAATGATAATGATAATGATAATGATAATGATAATGATAATGATAATGATAATGATAATGATAATGATAATGATAATGATAATGATAATGATAATGATAATGATAATGATAATGATAATGATAATGATAATGATAATGATAATGATAATGATAATGATAATGATAATGATAATGATAATGATAATGATAATGATAATGATAATGATAATGATAATGATAATGATAATGATAATGATAATGATAATGATAATGATAATGATAATGATAATGATAATGATAATGATAATGATAATGATAATGATAATGATAATGATAATGATAATGATAATGATAATGATAATGATAATGATAATGATAATGATAATGATAATGATAATGATAATGATAATGATAATGATAATGATAATGATAATGATAATGATAATGATAATGATAATGATAATGATAATGATAATGATAATGATAATGATAATGATAATGATAATGATAATGATAATGATAATGATAATGATAATGATAATGATAATGATAATGATAATGATAATGATAATGATAATGATAATGATAATGATAATGATAATGATAATGATAATGATAATGATAATGATAATGATAATGATAATGATAATGATAATGATAATGATAATGATAATGATAATGATAATGATAATGATAATGATAATGATAATGATAATGATAATGATAATGATAATGATAATGATAATGATAATGATAATGATAATGATAATGATAATGATAATGATAATGATAATGATAATGATAATGATAATGATAATGATAATGATAATGATAATGATAATGATAATGATAATGATAATGATAATGATAATGATAATGATAATGATAATGATAATGATAATGATAATGATAATGATAATGATAATGATAATGATAATGATAATGATAATGATAATGATAATGATAATGATA
Organism: Poecilobothrus nobilitatus; assembly: GCA_947095535.1. NCBI lineage: Eukaryota > Metazoa > Arthropoda > Insecta > Diptera > Dolichopodidae > Poecilobothrus > Poecilobothrus nobilitatus. The sequence continues at coordinate 149,068,450 of OX352774.1, read as the reverse complement.
ATGATAATGATAATGATAATGATAATGATAATGATAATGATAATGATAATGATAATGATAATGATAATGATAATGATAATGATAATGATAATGATAATGATAATGATAATGATAATGATAATGATAATGATAATGATAATGATAATGATAATGATAATGATAATGATAATGATAATGATAATGATAATGATAATGATAATGATAATGATAATGATAATGATAATGATAATGATAATGATAATGATAATGATAATGATAATGATAATGATAATGATAATGATAATGATAATGATAATGATAATGATAATGATAATGATAATGATAATGATAATGATAATGATAATGATAATGATAATGATAATGATAATGATAATGATAATGATAATGATAATGATAATGATAATGATAATGATAATGATAATGATAATGATAATGATAATGATAATGATAATGATAATGATAATGATAATGATAATGATAATGATAATGATAATGATAATGATAATGATAATGATAATGATAATGATAATGATAATGATAATGATAATGATAATGATAATGATAATGATAATGATAATGATAATGATAATGATAATGATAATGATAATGATAATGATAATGATAATGATAATGATAATGATAATGATAATGATAATGATAATGATAATGATAATGATAATGATAATGATAATGATAATGATAATGATAATGATAATGATAATGATAATGATAATGATAATGATAATGATAATGATAATGATAATGATAATGATAATGATAATGATAATGATAATGATAATGATAATGATAATGATAATGATAATGATAATGATAATGATAATGATAATGATAATGATAATGATAATGATAATGATAATGATAATGATAATGATAATGATAATGATAATGATAATGATAATGATAATGATAATGATAATGATAATGATAATGATAATGATAATGATAATGATAATGATAATGATAATGATAATGATAATGATAATGATAATGATAATGATAATGATAATGATAATGATAATGATAATGATAATGATAATGATAATGATAATGATAATGATAATGATAATGATAATGATAATGATAATGATAATGATAATGATAATGATAATGATAATGATAATGATAATGATAATGATAATGATAATGATAATGATAATGATAATGATAATGATAATGATAATGATAATGATAATGATAATGATAATGATAATGATAATGATAATGATAATGATAATGATAATGATAATGATAATGATAATGATAATGATAATGATAATGATAATGATAATGATAATGATAATGATAATGATAATGATAATGATAATGATAATGATAATGATAATGATAATGATAATGATAATGATAATGATAATGATAATGATAATGATAATGATAATGATAATGATAATGATAATGATAATGATAATGATAATGATAATGATAATGATAATGATAATGATAATGATAATGATAATGATAATGATAATGATAATGATAATGATAATGATAATGATAATGATAATGATAATGATAATGATAATGATAATGATAATGATAATGATAATAATAATGATAATGATAATGATAATGATAATGATAATAAAAATAATAATAAAAATAATAATTATAATAATAATTATAATCAGATCAATGAAATTTTGGAGGCATCTCCAGAAACTGAAATTGTTCTGGCGGGAGATTTCAACATTCATAACAGGGACTGGCTTCATTTTTCTAGCAACATCTCGCCGAGGCAAAACTCATTTGGGAAACAAGTTGAATTATTCTCCACACTGTTCCACCTTTCTCAACTTGTCCAAAATCCTACTAGGATCCCGGACGGTGCTGATCATGAAGGTCACCTCTTGGATCTGTTTCTCACCACACACCCTGAAAAATATGTGGTTTCATTTGGTTGCCCACTGTGTAATTCCGACCATTGTTTGGTTAACACAAGTTTCCGGGTAAGCCCAATCCCCAATCAGAGGCCCCCTCCCAAAAAATTAGTTTGGCGTTACAGCCATGCTGACTGGGAGGGCCTTAAAAACTTTTTTGATGCCTTTGATTGGTCATTCTGCTTCCGCAACAGAAATGTTAACTTTGCTTTAAATGCGATTAGTGAAACTATTTTATTTGGAATGAGGTTATTCATCCCTCTTTTCATGAAATCTGTTAAGAGGAGTCCCAAATCTTGGTTTAATCGTATTTGCAAAGATGTCATTTCTAGAAAAGAGGAGGCTTTTAAACTGTACCAAAACAATAAGTCGGAGGCTCGCACAGCCAACTATATAGCGGTGAGGAACAGATGCAAGAAAGTTATCAATAAGCAAAAATTCTTGTTCAACCAAAAGTTGAAACGTAAAATCATCCACATGTCAAAGAATAGTAAATTTTTTGGTCATTTGCCAAAAGTCTAAAGAAAGACGTTAGAGGGTCTTCCTTTCCACCACTTATTGATAATAATAACAGAACCGTATCAGATTCTATAGAGAAGGCGAACTTGTTTGGCAAGCAGTTCGCTTTCAATTCGACACTGTCACAGTCAGCTCAGGTGACACCTTTTGTTCCAGGAGCTGGCTGCTCCTTCGGTAAAATTAACTTTAGGGCGGGGATGAAAATTTTAAAAAATCTTGATACAAATAAGTCAGCCGGTGCAGATGTTATAACCACCATGGTGCTTAGAAATACCTACTCCACTATTTCAAAACCTCTGCGCAACCTTTTCTATCTCTTCTTCACTTCGGGTATTCATCCTACCCAATGGAAGGTTGAACATGTTTTCCCAATTTCCAAAAAAGTTAAAAAAAGCGATCCCTACAACTACCGCCCTATTGCTATAACTTTGGTCCTCTCCAAGGTAATGGAGAAAATAGTGAACCAAAAGCTTCTGAAATATCTGGACCACTAAGGTTTGCTACATGATCGTCAATACGGGTTCAGAGCCCGTCGTTCAATCCGTGATCTCATGACTTATTTTTGTGAGAAGCTAAGCATTAACCTTCATCGTTCTGGTGAGTCTGATGTTGTGGCTCTTGATATTTCTAAGGCTTTCGATCGAGTTTGGCACGATGCTCTATTGGCAAAATGCAAAGCATTAGGTCTAGGTAGAGTCTTTCTAAAATGGATTGGCGATTTCCTTTCGAATCGCACGATTCGTGTACTGGTCGATGGACATTCATCTGACAAATTCAAAATAAATGCTGGTGTCCCCCAGGGATCAGTTCTATCCCCAACTCTCTTCTTATTATTTATCAATGACCTACTCTCATTAACTTCCAATCGGATTCATAGTTTCGCAGACGACAGCACCCTTGTAGCTTCCTATGAGTTTCATAGCCGCTGTAACATTAACCACCAGATTAATACAACAGCGAAAAATTTCACTATTAGTGAGCTGAATAACGTTGTGTTGCTAAATAAATTGTGACTTCATCAACAGAGTTGAGTTCAATACCAAAAAAGCACAATGCTTTCTGATCTCGCGGAAAATTGCCACTACTGTTCCTAACCTACTATTTCAGGGAGAAGTCTTGCAGCATTCAACGGATTTAAACATGCTGGGCATCGGGTTAAACCAGAAATTGACTTGGTCAAATCACATTTTTGGTATAGCTAAGGATGCAGCTAAATGTTCTAAATGTTTGGGTTTTTTGTATCGCTGCAAAACTTACTTTTCCGCATCTGATTCTCAATTTCAATCAGTTCTCAATTTCTATAAAATGTACATTAGGCCGAAAATGGAGTATAATGCACACGGTTCCACCCAATAAGAGCTAAAACAAAAACAGCGAATCCAAAACAGCGAAAAAATAAGAGCGAATGCAAAATGAGCGAAAGAAAAAATTAACGAAATCCGACTTATGAAATGAAAAAAATTGCGCGATTTTTTTCATTTCATAAGTCGGATTTCGTTAATTTTATTTTGAAAATTTAAAAGCACTGTACAACAATTAAAATGTTAATACTAGTTGTTTTTATAAATTTAACAAGTATGCGATGAATCATATTAGTAATATTAAAAATATTTTTTTCATAAATATAATTTCGTGCAAGATATTTGTAATAAATATTTGAAATAAATTTTTTAAAAATGTCGCTTGAATATATGAGAAGCCAAAAAGGTTTTGTTATTTTAAAAACCAATGGTTACGTTTTCCGGAAGGACAAAGAGAACAATGGTAGCGTTTATTGGAAGTGCGTAGAATGTCTTGCTGGAAAATGTCGCGGACGTATTATAGTTTCGGAAGGACAAATTACAAAATCGACGGCTCATAATCACGTATCACACAAATCAAAGATTGAAAAAAGGGATGTGCTACATAATATCAAGGAACGAGCTCGTGTATGTCAAGAAAGCAATCATCAAATTGTGTCTGCTGTGACATATATGTTACCTGCAGCTGTATGTGCACAATTACCACCAACTCCTCTTATAAAAAAAGCAGCTCAAAGGATTAGAAACAAGAATAATCTTACATTTGTTAATCCAACATCGCTGCTGGACCTAGTTATTTCGGATAATTATTCAAAAATTGAAAATGAGCCTTTTTTACTTTATGATAGTGGACAAGTCCATGATAGAATTATAATATTTTCAACCAGAAGAAATTTATCACACATGACGAGATGTGATCACTGGTATGCTGATGGAACCTTTAATATTGCTCCACAACTTTTTACTCAAATCTATACGATCCACGCTGTAAAATTTCATAATGTGTTGCCAACTGTTTTTATATTAATGGCCAACAAAACGCAAGCATCTTATGTTCGTGCTTTAACCGCCTTGCAAAATTTAAATAGCAAATTGGCACCTATCACTATAATGACCGACTTTGAAAAAGCAGCAATGAATGCGTTCAATGAAGTATTTCCCAAAGCAATTCTAAGAGGTTGTTTTTTCCACATGAGTTAGTGTATATGGCGTAAAATGTAAAGCATTGGTATGCAATCGCGATACACCAGTGATGTAGAATTTGCGCTACAGGTACGGCAATTAGCAGCTCCTGCCTTTGTTCCGGAAGTTGATGTTTTAAAGAGTTTCCAGGAACTTCTACAATCAGAATACTTTCATATAAAAATAAAGATAAAAATATGGTATTGCCACGATGCTTCAAAATTCGGTTTACCTAAGACGAATAATTCTGTGGAAGGATGGCATAGAGGATTTAGCTCCCTTTTAGGATTTAGTGATCCAACTACATGGAAGTTCATTGATGTTCTGAAGCATGAGCAGAAACTTAACGAAGTAAAAATTGAACAATATATTGCAGGCCAACACCCACCAAAAAGCCGAAAGATTTATCGTGATACAGCTAAAAAAATAGAAGACCGGATTAATGATTACGAAAACCGTGACTTAATTGATTTTTTTCGCACACAACTTTCATCTCCAAATTTAATTCGAGTATTATAGTTTTATTCAATTATTTAATATTGTGGGTTATTTAAAATGCGAAAATTAAATTTATCGTTTGTTAATTAGAAAATTATTATACTTCTGATAATTTGTATAAGTTTTTGTCTATTTAATATATATCAAAGTTATGGAACTTTCGCTCTTTTTTATCTTTCACTCTTTTTATTATCGCCTTTTTTTCTTTCGCTTTTATTTTTTCGCTCTTATTAATTCGCTCTTTTTGGGTGATACCAATGCACACATATGGGCTGCAGGGCCTCAAACAGCACTGGGTTATTTAGATAATGTGCAAATCAGAGCTATTCGTTTGATCAACGACCCCAGTGTAACTTCAATGCTCACTCCACTCTGCCACCGTCGCACAGTTGGGTCACTGTCCTTGTTTTATAGGTATCTCGTAGGGATTAACACTTGTTCCAAAGAAATTAAACAATTAATGCCTCCACTCAAAGTTTTCCAACGAGAAATAAGGAGGGCAGCAGATGCTCATTCCTACCATGTTGAGTTATCAAGATGGCGAAATACAGCCTATGGATTTCGTTTGTCATGCGCACGTCTCGTTTGTGGAGCCATATACCATCGCATGTATTCCCTAAAGTTGGTAATTCATATGTGTAGGTTTTACTTAAGTTTAAGAAGAACATTAACATCTTTCTTTAAAATTTCCCTCCAAATTTTCCTACCTATCCCCCATAATCCAAATTTCCCAATTCCAATTTCCCCAATAATCCTTCCCACATCCCTATCCCCAAAGCCAAACTGTACATTTTATTAAAGGTTCCATCCTAAAGTTTGGTTTTGAAAGGGGGTTGGTTTTGGTTGGTTAAAGTCCAACACTACGCTGAGAAAGCACGTGCAGTTCCTCTTGGTGACTTTCAAGTTTTCCACCAACCCTGGATTTGAAATGAACCTCACGCTCTATTTCTTCAGCTGTCGCAGTCCTCTCTGGTGAAAGCTCTTCACTCTCCCAAAATTTACTTACTTCTTTGCTAAAGTCAGTTTCATCAAAAAAGCAGTTAATTGTATATTCTAGAGCCTCCCCTTTTACTTCATCTGATAAAGTATAGCAAAATTTGATTTTTTGTGCTATGGGAGTTCTTGGCTTTCCCCTTATAATCTTATTTTGAATTATTTGACAAAAGACATCAGGTCCCAAAACTATATCTATTCTATTTGGTGTATAGAAATTTTCTATTGCCAAATCCCAATACGGTTGCATGTACCTTGTGTTGGGGCAGTTGCAAACTTTGTGCTGTATTTTCTGAAATCAAAGTGGCTTGAGAACCTTTATCAACAAGAGCTCAAAGTTCCGTATAGGATCCATCTAATCTTTGTATTTTTATCTGTCGCTGTGGATAAAATGACCTTTCGCTTTGCTAAGTTTGTTGCACATTAAGTGTTTATATCAATTCTCTTTGTTTTTTCAGTTGATAATTTCTTGCCAGATTCATTATTGTTGTTTTAATGTGTTAAGTGCATTAAGTTAAGGTGTGATGCTTTTTGTTACACACCCTGCATTTTGATCAACTTGTGGACTTAGCTGTAAAATACCCAGGCTGTAAACAGTTTCCACATAAATTATTCTTTTTTGTTATTGTGATTCTTTGTTGTATATTCAGAAACTTAAATTTTTCACAAGCATACATTTTATGTGTTCCTTGACATATTATGTATAAGTTATTTATTGACCCATAGAATGTTTTAACTTTTGTTTCCGTAGTGTTTGTATTGTTGGTTAAAGATTGTTCGTATAACCGATGAGTTTCTTTGTGCAATCTCTGTGTCAGCAGATGCATCAAAATTGGATCCCAATTTGAAGTATCAATGTTCAAACTTTGAATAGCTAATAAGCATTCCTTTGATGTATCATAAAGCTTCTTTATGGCTATTCCTGATTCTTTGTGTATTGTCCCTTTATTTAAAAATGATTTTAGTTGAACAGATAAAAGAGTTCTTGTGTTATTGAATCTTGTATCTAAAATATTCCAATCAGAATCATAATTTTCGTCTGTTACTGGTAAATGTTTAATTAATTGTGCTAGTTCTCCATGATGTTAGCCTTTAAGTAATAGAATTTTTGAGCTTTTCCTAAGCGTGCGTTGTTGTTGATAACTTCTATTAACAAGTCTCTGAAGGATTTCCAGTTAGAATAAGATCGCCTAAATAGCTTGTAAATGATTTTGTTTTTGTTGGCTGTAGACACTAGTTCTACAGTATTACTTTAAATTGTTTTTGTTTCTCTAAAGAACCTACTTCTATAGATATAAATAAACGCTAGTTTTATAATTAAAGTATATAAACTTTGGACACTAGTTCTAAAGTTTTTTTTTTTTAACGAATTCTAAAGACACTTGTTCTATAGAATTATCCGGCTCGAAGGACCAATGTTTGCTTCACAATAAAAAAAAACAATGTTTTCTTGTAATTAATCTTTTATTAATAATAAAATTTAATACAAAATTAGTTTTTTAAATACAATTTTAATTAAGTTAATAATTATGATACAATACGTTAAAAATACAAATTTTAACTTTCAATTACATTATGCAACTAAATTAGTTGACACAACATTTAAATATTTTCAATTAAAATAACTAAAATGTAGGTCAGTCTCAATTTATACAAAAAATATTTTAAAATGTTACATTACATTAAGTTCATACGAATCATATTACAACGAATTTATATTAAAAAGAATCATTTATTTCAGTTTATTCAACATACTTCTGATCGGCGTACTATTACATTCCAAAATTACTTTCATGCTTTTATTTTGTAGAACCTGCAGTCTGAAAAACGCTTCTATTGAATAGTCGAACAATATGTTGGGAAAGATGGGGCAGGACCAAGAAACATTATTCAACATTATTCATTATCCAGCAACATTATTGTTTCCGTTGACAAACTGCGCCTGATTATTTTCAAAAAGTAAATTCTTTTTGATTTTTTTACAAATAAAATGTTCCGCAAACTTCAACCTATGATCCTCAACGATTGCCAAGTATTTGAACGTTGAAACAACTTCTACTGACTCACCATTAATGTTAATATTAGGCTCTGCCCTCGATTTAAACACCATGCACTTATAAAAAATTTTTTTAATTATAAAAATGAAAAATATGCAATATTGAAATAAAAATTATTAATTATTTTTTATAATAGTTTTTTGAATTCCGTAAAACCCACTTTTATAAGTTAAGTATGTAACTTTATAACACCTTTAAGGTTTTACACAAAATATAAATGAAAGAAAAAACTTTCATTTATGAGCAAATGCGTTTCACCGTGATATTCACGCCATCATTAACATTCTTTTTTCTTTTTTTAACTTCAAAATGAAGTTAATTTTGTGTGTGTTTCGCCCATCTAAACATTACCGGGTTTGTAAGTAAGTAACTTGTAGTGTTGAACTAGCTACACAACTTCAACAAAATTTTTATCCACTGTTCTTTCTATAGAATTTTAATAAAATTAACTGCGAGATATCGTTTATTTGCATGTTGCAGTTATTAAAGTGAATCAGGATTGTGCCTTTGGCGTAATTGGGATGTAGGTTCTTTTGATAGTTGTTTCTGGAATATTGATTATTATAAGATAGTTGGGTTCTGGTTGGTATATTTCTATATTGGTTTTTTTTTCTTGTAGTTCACAAATGGCTGGTTTGTTGTTCAAAAGATTTCCAATCCAATTTAATTTTTTGACTTCTTCTTTATGTAAGGTTTCTTTGAAATAGGGCACCTCTTGTCAAAATATTGGATATTGTTATCATTTATAATTAGGAAAAGTTTGGTAGTTATTGTTTTAGTATTGTTAATTGGAAGTGGGTTTGCTGAAGGTTTTATATTAATTCTAATTAATTAATTAATTATTACTCCAATATTGGTAGTAATAATACAACTACCAATATTGTAGTTTAGAGAAATAAACTACAATATGAGATCAATATTGTATTGTTGATCTTGAAAATCGTTGAGATAATTTGCAATAGCATCTTGTTGATAGTCAATGTGTTTGGTTATATTATCGAAACATTCGAGCATTTTGTTATTTAGGAAATTTTGACGGTAAATTTTATTTTCAAAGCCAATTTCGTTTTCGGTTAAATTCTTTATTTCTTCGTTTAAACGGAGGGCTTTATTTGCGTCCATGTTGCCTGTTATACTTTTAATCAAGGTTCCTAACCCATTGATAAGGCCTCTTATAATTCTGAATGTTACTTCCGCAGTTTGGAATTTTTGTTTTAGTACTCGTAACTTAAGTTTTGTATAGTAATGGATTGGTCTAGGATTAGTATTGTGTTTAAAGAACCTATGGAGTCTTGAAATTTATTTATATTTTGTACGTATTATTGTAATTTTACAATGTGAAGGAAATTTGATTGTCTCTGTATAATTTTAGCAGTAGAAACATTCATTGGTAAAATTCCTTTATGGTTGGTCAAGTCTTGTATTTCCATCCTTAGTACTAGGGTTGAACTACTAGCCTACTACTAGTACTAGACTGAACCAGAAAATTTTCGTTTTTTAATTTTAGAGCTATATATTTTTTTATTTTTGTAAGTTATGACTGTTACTTTATTATTTTTCTTAATCTTATGGTTCGAAAATCTAGGGGTAAGTTTATTTCGTTTTCATTCTTTTCTTTATACAATTTCGCTTTCACTTTCACTTTCGCTTTCTATAAGATCATTTCAATTTTCATTTAATTTTTCAATATTTTTATACCCTACACCTAAAGTATAGAGTATATTAACTTTGGTATGGTGTTTGTAACCACCAAAAGGAAGCGAGTTAGATATGGACATGTATATATATTCTGAATCAGGATCACCTCCTCAGTCGATTTAACGATGTCCGTCCGTCCGTTCGCACGATAACTCAAAAACTAATGAAGCTATATTGATGAAATTTATACAGTAGGTTACTAATCACGAAAGGAAGCCTGAGTTCGAATTTGGACAAAATCGGGTTACCAAAAATGGGTTCGGATTCTGGAAGCTTCCGAATGATTCCGAAGCAAATGAGATTATCTCCAAAACCAAGAAAGATAGAACCTTTAAATTTTGTACAATGATGTTCCTTCCCGTTCGATTTATGTCTCTGAAATTTAGGAGGATATAGTCCATAGGTTTGGATTTTGGAAGCTTCCGAACGAGCCCCAGAGCATATGAGATTATCTCCACAATCAACAAAGATAGAACCTTCAAATTTTGTACAATGATGTTCCTTCCCGGTCGATTTATGTCTCTGAAATTTAGGAGGATATAGTCCATAGATTTGCATTTTGGAAGCTTCCGAACGAGCACCAGAGCAAATGAGATTATCTCCAAAACCAATAAAGATATAACCTTTAATTTCGCGGAGTGGTGTTCTTTCATGTTTTATTTAAGTCTCTGAAATTTGAGAGGATTTGCTTCATGGGTTCGGATCTTGGAAGCTTCCGAACGAGCCCCAGAGCAAACGAGTATATCTCCACAACCAACAAAGATAGAACCTTTATTTTTAGTACAAGAGTGTGCTGTTATGTTTCCTTTTCTATAAATTCAGAAACTGACATTTGACAGAATTTGAACCATGGATTCGTATATTGGAAGCTTCCGAACGAGTCCCAGAGCAAACGAGATTATCTCCAAAACCAACAAAGATAGAACCTTTAAATTTTTTACAATGATGTTCCTTCCCGTTTGATTTAGGTATCTGAAATTTAAGAGGATTTGGTCCATAGGTTTGGATTTTGGAAGCTTCCGAACTAGCCCCAGAGCATATGAGATTATCTCCACAATCAACAAAGATAGAACCTTCAAATTTTGTACAATGATGTTCCTTCCCGGTCGATTTATGTCTCTAAAATTTAAGAGGATTTGGTCCATGGGTTTGGATTTTGGAAGCTTCCAAACGAGCACCAGAGCAAATGAGATTTTCTCCAAAACCAACTAAGATATAACCTTTAAATTTGGCAGAATGGTGTTCTTTCATGTTTGATTTAGGTATCTGAAATTTAAGAGGATTTGGTCCATAGGTTTGGATTTTGGAAGCTTCCGAACGAGCCCCAGAGCAAACGAGATTATCTCCACAATCAACAAAGATAGAACCTGCAAATTTTGTACAATGATGTTCCTTCCCGTTCGATTTATGTCTCTGAAATTTAAGAGGATTTGGTCCATGGGCTTGGGTTTTGAAAGCTTCCAAACGAGCACCAGAGCAAATGAGATTTTCTCCAAAACCAACTAAGATATAACCTTTAAATTTGGCAGAATGGTGTTCTTTCATGTTTGATTTATGTTTCTGAAATTTGTGAGGATTTGGTCCATTGGTTCAAATCTTGAAAGCTTCCGGACGAGTCCCAGAGCAAACGAGTATATCTCCACAACCAATAAAGATAGAACTTTTATTTTTAGTACAAAGGTGTTCTGTTACGTTTCCTTTTCTGTAAAATTGGAAACTGACATTTGAAAGAATTTGAACCATGGGTTCGCATTTTGGATACTTCCGGACGAGCACAAAAGCAACGAGCATATCTCCAAAACCAACAAAAGTAGAATCTTTAAATCTAGTACAATGGTGTTCTGGATGTTTTCTTTATGTTACTGAGATGGATTCGATGAATTGTAGTGGCAATTCGGGTACCTGACACACACCTCCCAAGGACTAACAATCTTCGAAATTAATAAAGATAGAAACTTAAAATTTTTTACAAAGGTGTCAAGCATATCCCAAGAGAATGCCTCTTTTACGTTCCTGAAATTCGAGTTGAACAAGACAGAAAAGGGAAGAAGTTCAACCAGCAAAAAACTTATGGATTTTTAATTTAATTCGAATTATTCAGGTGTAGGGTATTAATAAGTCGGTTGCATCGACTTACTGTTACATTTACTTATTATTAACTAAGCTTTCTCAGTTTTCTTTAATAGAAGTGTATAGGGTTTTTTGAAATTGAATTAATTATTCCAGATATTCGTTTTCGTTATTAAAGTTGAATTTGTCGTTAAATTTGGATGTTTAAAAGTTTTGGATTAATTACAGTTTCTGCAAGTATTTCGTCATGGTCTAAAGGAAGTTTCTTTTCTTTGAACTTATAATTTATTACACGATAGATTTGAGTAGGGGTTGAATGTAACCTCTCTACTCTAGAATTACTGCTTGATTGTTGAAATGAGCTAATGTGCAATTGTATTATATATTGTATAATTATATTGTTTACAGAAGACTTTGAAAATATTGGAAGAAATTTCGGTTCCTTGGTCACACACAATTTTTGTAGGTATACCGTGAGTACTAATAAAATGTGTTAAGCATTTAATAATATTTATGCTATTTCTTTTTTTGTTCTACTTAGGCGGTATAATATATTTATGCTGTGGATTCCACTATAATGCTTGGTGAGCTATAGTGTTTGGTGATTTCTGAGTATGTGACCTATTCCATTTTTTCCTTTTTATTTGAAGTTACTCCAATGAATTTTTATACCCGTACGATAAGTATCGGGTATAATAAAATTACTCCTCCGTTTATAACACCTCGAAATAAACGAGCTAGATATATCTTCAAAGGTATGGATCGGATCAGAATCAAATTCTGAGTCGATTAAGCAATGCCCGTTCCTCCGTCCGTCAGCACGCTTACTCAAAAACTAAGAAAGCTAGAATCTTGAAATTTACACAAAATATTCTGGGAGCAATTTGTAGGTTCCCTATTTTTTTTGGTTGAGTTCCGACCAAAACTTCTTCAATTTTTTTGAAATAGAGACATGAAACTTTAACTGCTGATAGATATCATAAAAATATTAATTTTTCTGTAGCCCCACCCGTTAAGGAGCTACAGCCCCCAAAGTTCGAAAAATCCCGAAATAAAATCGAAATATTTAAATTGTTATAACACAAGGTATATCTTCAATCTATAAAATATATCTTCAATCTGAAAATTCCAAACGATAGGTGCTATTATGAGCTTTACAAACATCTATATAATAAATATATACTTGTGCTATACGGTGTCTTAATTTACCGTTATGTGAAACTGAATTATTGCAAAATCCTTTAACGCTTCTATCTTCTAAATGGTTTAAGTTTGACAGAAATTAGATCTTTGAAAATAAGTATAAGTTATTTCAGAAATTTTTTTTGTATCACCCCTCGTTCAGGAGCTGTAAGGCGTCAAAAACTGAAAATTTCCTATTTTTAAACACCTGTAACTTGAACACCTGTTTAAATTTTTTTGAAGTAATACATAAAATTTAAAGCTTTAACATTATACTCTTATTTCTGTTAACAACTTTTGTTAATAATATAGGGTTATATAATTGACGAAAGTGTTACTTGATTTTTTCAAATTTTCTAACAAATTTCTTTAACGAATTTTTTGCGTTTTGTTTTATTCGATAATTTGAAATTGTTGAGGATATAATGCGTAGTACAAAAAAATGTAAATAAATAAACAACATAACGGTTGCTTGACGAATTTTTATTTATATGATATTGATATACATACATACTTATATAATATCATGTTTATTTACATATCGTATATGTCACTGATGAATGGATGATAAGAGTATAGAAGTATATTATATAGCGCCGTATTTACATACATACATATATGTATTTTATTGTACTTATAAGAAATTATGGAATGGATTAATGAATGAATGTATATGAATGGAGGAATGGAAATATTTTTAAAGAAATATTGCAATGTATGGCGCTATACTTATAACAATATAAATATACTATTTGCACATTAATATAATATAATATTTAAAATTATTTTTACTATTTTGTACTAAGTAAATTTAATATACATTTACCGCTTAGTATTAAATGGTACTATAGAATATTTGAAAAAGGTTTGGATTGATAATCATTATGTGGAAGGTTAGAATCTGCTTTTGAAGAATGTATAAACATATAGTTTGAATATATGTACAACATGAATATATGTTCTAGAAATTATAAAATTCACCCAAATTATTTTAAAATACTAAAATGTTAAAAAAATAATATTGTAAGCAGAGTGACAAGCTGTGAACGTACTAACGGTTCGTACGGGTATCTAAGAGTTGACAAAGGCAACAGTATTCTTCCTCGTTTCCTTTTTTTTTATCACAGATCTGTGTTGGAAAATCACCTAGGCCAGAATATCTTAACTATGGTTCTTAGGCATTTATTCAACAGCATTTGTAGTAATTATACTATCGAGATAGTTTAAGCACAAAACATCTTCTATTGAATTATTATCAAGGTTGAGTTGTTGGCTATTTGTGGCATTTATCTGTAATGATTTGGTTTTCCTTATTTTTAACTTCAACCCAACTTCTTTCGCCTTGATGTTCAGGGCTTGAAGTTTTTCTTGCATATGTATTGTTATGAGTTGCAGCAGGCCTTAATCTTATGTCTCCTGTGAGTAGAATATGGTCACTATTAACTTCCGCACTTCTCCAGGTGTTTACATCTACTAGGAATTGTCTCCAGTCTCCATTTGTTGCTGATGTGGTCGATTTGGTTTCTTGTTCGCCCATCTGACGTATGACTTAAACGTATGTAATATAAGTATTAGAAAATAAAATATTATAAAGATAAAAAATATTCCTACTGTTTGGCGGTTTTAGATTGGTGAGCCTACATAAAAAAGTCGTTCTACAACATTAATTTCTTTAAGGGAGCTAAACGTGGTGAGAATTTCATTGCGCTTTATTAATTAGAAACTGATAAGGAAATTTTTCAAAATTTTTTTTTTGATAAATGAGTTAAATCATAAAAACATGACGTGACATTTCTTACGGAAAAAAATTTTTCTGAAAATTAACTCTTGTATGGTCTTTTATACCATATATCTTATATGGTTTTTTTTACGTTAATTTATCTTTAAAAATATTTTGTAAATGAATTGTGTCTGATCTTGGCTCTGTTTATTCAATTTGCTAAAAAAAACTAAATGAAATGTAGGTATTTAACTGATATAAATTAAATATATAAAAAAAACATTAACTACCCGCATCTGTAAATACATATTACTAATTTAACTATATTAACACAAAAACAAAGTTATAATTTTTGTTTCATAAAACCAACAAAAAACTTCGGGCAATGCCAGGTATTCCTACTAGTATATATATAACTATTCATTTGAAATATAATAATTTTAAATAATTGATTTTCGTGCAATAGTGTCCAGATTATGTATGAATAATATTACAAATTGTTATTTTGTTTCTTCTTCTTTTGTTTTAGCAAAACGTAGAAGACTGCGTCGTCCAAATTCGGCATCAGCTACACAACGTTCAAATGCTGTTGCATCGAAGAAAGAATTGAGCAAACGAGTTCCTATAACTGCCCTTGCTGAAGATCGAATTGATCAACAAAGTTCTTCTTCAGCTTCTGTAACAACTGTAAACTCTTCATCAGCTCAAAGATTTCGCGTAAGATCCAAAGGAAGAAAAGGAAGTGCTTCCAAAAATAGTGGTATAGGGATTGCCAATGCAGGTCCTGCATCAACAATTTTGGGTTTGAAATCGAAGAAATTAAAAACTGGAGACAAGGAAGCAAGCAAAAAGATTGTTTGCTACTATACAAATTGGTCTCAGTACCGAACCAAAATAGGTAAATTTACACCAGAAGATATTCCGGCTGATCTTTGTACACATATTATTTTTGCATTTGGTTGGTTGAAAAAAAACAAATTAAGTTCTTTTGAAAGTAATGATGAAACTAAAGATGGTGTACCAGGACTATATGAGAGAATTATGGTCATGAAAAAATTAAATTCCAAATTAAAGGTAACAGAAATAATTATAACACTTTATTTGAAATATCGCTTATAATATCTTTAATTATATCAATATCTCGTACAATATCATAATATTAAATTCAGAAAATAAAAAAATGTGCAAAATTATAATGCTTTCTTTGCAATATCTTGTACAATGTGATATTTGCTGGTATATGAATACTTCATGTATCATGAAAACCAAAATAATCAAATATACGAGATTTTAATGTCCGAAAATGAGGAAATTATTCGTTTTTGTAAGAAATGTTATTTTCCATAATATATAATTGTACAAACTGTAATTTTACCGACTTGGTGGGATACCACATTAATATTAATAACACATAAATTTCAGCGAACCCTCTAGGGTACATATATTACAAAAGATATTATAATTTCATTTTGGAGTTTGAATTTGATCGTAACTCAATAAAAGAAATGAATAATAAACTTAAGAAATTAATTAAAAAGAAAAGGATGTTTATCTTTATATTTTTAAAATCGAAAACAAGATTTTTTTCAAGATTTTCTGGACAATTGCTAATGACTGTATGTAGTTCCAAAGCACTTAGCACTTTTTTAAAAACAAAAATGTATAATTTTAATTAAACAAATTTTTTTTTATAAATCGTTTAGATACTTTTAGCTCTAGGTGGATGGTCATTTGGCACACAAAAATTTAAGGATATGTCTTCTACAAGATATACACGTCAGACATTTATTTATTCAGCTATACGTTTTCTACGTAAACGGGGATTTGATGGTTTGGATTTAGATTGGGAATACCCAAAAGGAACAGATGATAAAAAAAATTGTGTGTTACTTTTAAAGGAATTGCGTGAAGCTTTTGAAGCGGAAGCGCAAGAACACAAGAAACCTCGACTTCTTCTGACAGCTGCAGTTCCAGTAGGTCCAGATAATTTTCGTGCAGGATATGATGTTCCAGCTGTTGCCAGTTACTTGGATTTCATTAATCTTATGGCATATGATTTTCATGGTAAATGGGAGCGTGAAACAGGGCATAATGCACCACTATATGCACCATCTAGTGATTCCGAATGGAGAAAGCAATTGTCAGTTGATAATGCTGCCAATTTATGGGTTAAACTTGGTGCACCAAAGGAAAAAATTATAATTGGTTAGTGTTTTTTAAAAAAAGCTTTAAAATATGTTAACATTTTTGTAATATTTATTAAGGTATGCCTACTTATGGCAGAACATTTACCCTTGCCAACTCCAATAAGTTTGAACCTAATTCACCCGCAACAGGCGGTGGTAAAGAAGGTGTATATACAAAGGAATCAGGCTTCTTAGCTTACTATGAAATTTGCGAGATGCTTCACAATGGTGGTGTTTATGTTTGGGATGATGAAATGAAAGTTCCTTATATGATACACGACGATCAGGTAATTTTCAAAAAAATATTTTTGCTTTAGATAGCGAATTACTAGTTAAATTACTAGTTTTATGTTTCTTCTAAGATATCAATAAAATATATTTTGCAGGACTTAATATATTATTAAGATATATTAATTAAAAAATTTGAAAAAAAGGTTGTGTTAAAATATTAACTTGTTATTTTTACAAAAATTAAGTAATTGAAAAGCTTAAACAAAACTGTGCATTTAAGGTTTTTGGTAATAGTGATATGTGCTTATTAGAAAACAATATTATTTTAAATTTTTAAATTTTCATTATATGCAATTGTTATTACTTAATAATTCAATAGTGGGTTGGTTTCGATGACGAAAGAGCAATTCGAAATAAAATGCAATGGATAAAAAAAAATAATTTTGGTGGTGCTATGGTTTGGACTATAGATATGGATGATTTCAGTGGCACTTTATGTGGAAATAATCTTAAATACCCGCTTATTGGCGCCATGCGCGAAGAGCTCTTAGGAATATCTCGAGGTAGAAATGCTGAAGATGCTGATTGGTCAAAAGTTGCTTCAATACTCGGGGATGATGATTATGAAGAAACTGTAAGTATATTAAAAAGTTTATTTATTATCAAAAAATATTTTAAACTTCTTACTATTTTTACCTTATTAGCTACTAGACAAAACACCAATCAAAATCGATGTTTCAGAACTGTTGGTGAAACACAAAAAGCCGGGAAAGAAAATTATTTCAAATGGGGCTAAAATTACTAAAAACTGTAAGTTTTTTTTAGATAAGATGAATACTGTTATGTTAAATATTTTATTAAATTCTGACTTTAAGCGCGCCCAGCCCAAATTTTCTGTTATATGACTAGTTGGTCATCAAAACGACCAGGAGCAGGTAAATTTGAACCCGAAAAAATCAACGCAAATCTGTGTACTCATGTGGTTTATGCTTTTGCTACTCTAAAAGATTTTAAACTTAGCGAAGTTTCAGATGATGATCCCGAAAACTATCAGAATTGAATTGCCTTACGAGAGAAAAATTCAGATTTACAAATTTTGCTGGCTATTGGCGGATGGGCATTTGGCTCTACGCCTTTTAAAGAATTGACTTCAAACGTATTTCGTATGAATCAATTTGTTTACGAAGGAATTGAGTTCCTTCGGGAATATAAATTTAACGGTTTAGATGTCGATTGGGAATACCCAAGAGGAAGTGATGACCGCACTGCTTATGTTAATTTGTTAAGAGAATTACGCATTGCCTTTGAAGGAGAGGCAAAATCAGCTAACTTACCTAGACTGTTACTAACAGCTGCTGTTCCAGCTTCATTTGAAGCCGTAGCTGCAGGATATGATGTTCCTGAAATTTCAAAATATTTGGATTTCATTAATGTAATGACTTATGATTTTCATGGTCAATGGGAAAGGGCTGTTGGTCATAATTCACCACTGTTTCCTTTAGAATCTGCGTCAGGATATCAAAAAAAATTAACTGTTGATTTTAGTGCAAGAGAATGGGTTAAACAAGGAGCACCCAAAGAAAAACTTTTAATAGGAATGCCAACTTATGGTAGAACGTTTGAATTAGTAAATGAAACCCAATTTGATATAGGATCACCTGCCTCTGGAGGTGGAAAGACTGGTAAATTTACGAATGAAGCTGGATTTTTAAGTTATTATGAAATATGCACTTTTTTGGCTGGTGATAACACAACATTAGTATGGAACTCTGAACAGCAAGTACCATTTGCATACAAAAATAATCAATGGGTTGGTTTTGACGACGAACGATCCTTAAAAACAAAGGTAAAGGTTTGTACATTAAATAATGTAATCTAAATACTTTATAATTATTCAAAACTAGATGGAATGGTTGAAAGAAAATGGATTTGGTGGAATTATGGTATGGTCAGTTGATATGGATGATTTTTCTGGTCGTTGTGGGAGTGGAAAGTATCCGTTACTGAATGCTCTAAATAAAGAATTAAAAGAGTATTCAGTTTATCTAACTTACGATGGTCCATATGAATCACACGGCCCGCAAGGACGTTATACAACAAAAGATCGTTAGTATGATTGATTTATTTTATTTTAGATTCATAATAATTACAATTTTTAAGTAAATGATAAAATAATTTGATAGAATATATGAACTTCAAAATAGAGCCTTATTTAAAAAACAACTACCTTAATTTTAGCTAATGAAGTGTCGTGCGCTGAGGAAGAAGGTCATATTAGTTATCATCCAGATAAACTAGATTGTACACATTATTATATGTGCTGAGGAGAAAGAAAACACCATATGCCATGTCCAGCCAACTTGGTTTTCAATCCTAATGAAAATGTGTGTGATTGGCCTGAAAATGTAGAAAGTTGTCAACATCATACGCCTAAACCACCAACAAAATAAATAAAAAATAACAAATAAACTTTAATTACATTTTTATTTAAAAAACAAAAACTTCGATAAAATTTAAAAATTTTTTTTTTAATTCCTAAAACAGTGAAGCTTTAGAAATAAAATTTGAAATAAATTCAATTGTTGTGTTTATAATTCAATTGTTATGTAATTAAAAACTGCCAAAAAATATTAAAATATCACAAGTTTTACTATTTTAAAAATATTTTATCTAACACAAACGCTACAAACTATTAAGTCATTTATAATTTTTATATAATAATCAAACTACATTTTTGTTTCTAAAATAAATTCAATTCTTCAAATGTTTTTATTTAGTGCAGTTCATTTACACTATATGAATTAAAAAATGTTATTTTAAATAATAATTATTTTGTTGTAATTATGTTTTTTACCTAATAAGGGTTTTTAATAATATTTTTAACCGCTGTAAAGTGAATTTCTTACACATAGTGAATTACCTTAATTTTTATGCACGGATTAAAAAATTATCATATTCAACAACCAAAAAATTTTAAAAGCAAAATAATTTATAAATTTTAATTATTGATAAGTTGTTTACTGCCAAAATAATTGTGTATAAAAAGTGCGAACAATTTTGTTTAATAATATAAGCATATAAGAAAATTCTAATTTAATTTTTATATTAATATTGTACATTTTGTAGTTTTATGTAAATTTTAAGTTAAGTTCATGTATATAAATATACATAAATTTATTGATAAAAATATTATTTTAAATTAATAATATAATTATCAATTATTATATAATTAATAATATAATATAATTAATTAAAGTTTGCTTTTAACTTTTGACATTTTTAAAATTTTATATTAATGGTTAAAATAAACCTAATGTATTTTTAATTTCTATATTGAATTAATATTGGAATAGAAAAAAAAAAACTATGAACTTTACGGCAGAAGTAACTCTGTGACGACACAGTGACGACGAAGTGACGTGATTTTATTTATTGTATATACTTGTACATTTTTTATCAGACTGCACGACAATAACACACCTACATCGCGCTTTGAAACATCGTTCTCAACCGTTCTCAATGTAAATCAAGCCGACATTATGTTTGAATAGGAGAATGTAACGAAAACTCGAATTTAAAATATAAGTACATGTTTCCAAATATATTACCGGTACGTCCGACGTCGTTTTTACCACGTTTTTAAGAAACTGTGTCAACTTTAGGATACCCGTTTGAGCATAATATATGCTGTTTCCATGCAACTTTTTAATCTTTTACAAAATTTCGCAGGTTTTGCTTAATTGATATATTTATGTAAATTTTGGAGTTATATGACAGCTACACGCAATTATCCACATTTCACACAAGTTATTGTCATAAAACTTGATCATCTTTTACAAGATTTCAGATTTTTAGCTTGATTAAGTTCTAAGATATGCCACGTACTTGAACCTGCTGTTCTAGCGCAATCAAATTTTACGGAAGTTATTGTAAGTCAACTTGAACATTTTTCACTAAATTTAGGTACCTAGCTTCAATAGACACTGAGTTATTTAGATACCTAGTTTAATTAAGTTTCATATTACGCAAGCTACCTGAACCTGTTGGGTTAGAGCAACTTCATAGAAAATATTGCTTGATTAAAATTGATCATTTTTAAAGAAAAGTTCAGATGTCTAGCGAATAAATGTATGCGAATATAAATATCAAAGAATATCAAAGAAAAGGTTTTATGAAAGCTACCTGATTTGTTTAACTGAAGATTGTTTTTTATTTAATTTTACCAAATAAGTTGTTGGGATGTAACTTAACATCTTTTAAAAAAAACTCATATACCTTCAGTAGGCACTGAGATATTTTCATATAAAGTTGGAAATTGTTGGCAACTACTCGAATCTGCCGGGCGAATGTGTCTTCTTTATTTGTTCAGTTATTTTGCGGATGGACGAGCGGAAGGAGGAAGAGACGTACGTGGTTTAATCGACTTAGAACATCATTCTGATCATATCCATAAACTTGAGTCTATATATAGTAGCACACATTTAAGGTGTCATAAACGTAATGGTATATTTATTATACCCTTGAATGAGTATAAAAACTTGTTGTTAATGTATTCCAAACTTTTAATTTGCTTTAATTTTCATAAAAATTTTTGGCTATAGTTTAAAAAGTGCTCTAATTTTCTTCAAACTTTGCAGACAGTTGATGACATCCAATGAAATTTTCCATTTAAGATGATGAAATTAATTGTGCATTTAAAGTAATAGAATTTAAGAGTGATAATTTTACCCAAAAAATTCAATTAGAAAAAATTTTTTAATGATGTTGTTGCAAAACTCAAAATGCAAAATTAAGCTACCTGCTTTATATGTTTACTTAAAAATAAGATAATTTATATTATATATTATATACTCGTATTATATGAACATACATACATATGTACATGTTATGAAGGTATTCTTTGTAACTCATGAATTATAAATAATGTGTTCCTACACACAAAATATTCATACTATACTACTAGCTCTGTTTATTCAATTTGCTAAAAAAAACTAAATGAAATGTAGGTATTTAACTGATATTAATTAAATATATAAAAAAAAACATTAACTACCCGTATCTGTAAATACATATTACTAATTTAACTATATTAACACAAAAACAAAAGTTATTATTTTTATTTCATAAAACCAACAAAATACTTCGGGCAATGCCGGGTATTCCTACTAGTATATATATAAAAAAAACTATTAGTTTGAAATAGAATAGTTTTAAATAGAATAGTTTTTGATTTTCGTGCAACAGTGTCCAGATTATGTATGAATAATATAGTTACAAATTGTTATTTTGTTTCTTCTTCTTTTGTTTTAGCAAAACGTAGAAAACTGCGTCGTCCAAATTCGGTATCAGCTACACAACGTTCAAATGCTGTTGCATCGAAGAAAGAATTGAGCAAACGATTTCCTATAACTGCCCTTGTTGAAGACGAAATTGATCAGCAAACTTCTTCCTCAACTTCTGTAACAACTGTAAACTCTTCATCAGCTCAAAGATTTCGCCTAAGATCCAAAGGAAGAAAAGGATGTGCTTCCAAAAATAGCGGTATAGGTATCGCCAATGCAGGTCCTGCATCAACAACCTTTCGTTTGAAATCGAGGAAATAACCGGAGACAAGGAAGCAAGCAAAAATATCGTTTGCTACTATACAAATTGGTCTCAATACCGAACCAAAATAGGTAAATTTGCACTAGAAGATATTCCAGCTGATCTTTGTACACATATTATTTTTGCATTTGGTTGGTTGAAAAAAAAACAATTTAAGTTCTTTTGAAAGTAATGATGAAATTAAAGATTTCGTACCAGGACTATATGAGAGAATTATGGTCATGAAAAAATTAAATTCCAAATTAAAGGTAACAGAAATAATTATAACACTTTATTTGAAATATCTCTTATAATATCTCTAATTATATCAATATCTCGTACAATATCATAATATTAAATTCAGAAAATAAAAAAATGTGCAAAATTATAATGCTTTCTTTGCAATATCTTGTACAATGTGATATTTCCTGGTAAATGAATACTTCATATATCATGAAAACCAAAATAATCAAAAATACGAGATTTTAATGTCCGAAAATGAGGAAATTATTCGTTTTGTAAGAAATGTTATTTTGCATAATATATAATTGTACAAACTGTAATTTTACCGACTTGGTGGGATACCACATTAAAATTAATAACACATAAATTTCAGCGAACCCTCTAGGGTACATATATTACAAAAGATATTATAATTTCATTTTGGAGTTTGAATTTGATCGTAACCCAATAAAAGAAATGAATAATAAACTTAAGAAATTAATTAACAAGAAAATTACTAAACGTTTAGTAGGGGATGTTTATCTTTATATTTTTAAAATCGAAAACAAGATTTTTCAAGATTTTCTGGACAATTGCTAAAGACTGTATGTAGTTCCAAAGCACTTAGCACTTTTTTAAAAACAAAAATGTATAATTTTAATGAAACAAATTTTTTTTTATAAATCGTTTAGATAATTTAAGCTCTAGCTAGATGGATGGTCATTTGGCACACAAAAATTTAAGGATATGGCTAGACATCTTCTACAAGATATGCACGTCATTTATTTATGCAGCTATACCTTTTCTTTGTAAACGGGGGTTTGATGGTTTGGATTTAGATTGGGAATACCCAAAAGGAACAGATGATAAAAAAAATTTTGTGTTACTTTTAAAGGAATTGCGTGAAGCTTTTGAAGCGAAAGTGCAAGAACGCAGGAACGCGAGAAACCTCGACTTCTTCTGACAGCTGCAGTTCCAGTAGGTCCATATAATATTCGTGCAGGATATGATGTCCCAGCTGTTGCCAGTTACTTGGATTTCATTAATCTTATGGCATATGATTTTCATGGTAAATGGGAGCGTGAAACAGGGCATAATGCACCACTATATGCAGCATCTAGTGGTTCCGAATGGAGAAAACAAATGTCAATTGATAATTTTGCCAATTTATGGGTTTAACTTAGCGCACCAAAGGAAAAAATTATAATTGGTTAGTGTTTTTAAAAAAAGCTTCAAAATATGTTAACATTTTTATAATATTTATTAAGGTATGCCTACTTATGGCAGAACATTTACCCTTGCCAACTCCAATTAGTTTGAACCTAATTCACCCGTAACAGGCGGTGGTAAAGAAGGTGTATATACAAAGGAATCAGGCTTCTTAACTTACTATGAAATTTGTGAGATGCTTCACAATGGTGGTGTTTATGTTTGGGATGATTAAATGAAAGTTCCTTATATGTTACAGGACGATCAGGTAATTTTCAAAAAAATATTTTTGATTTAGATAGCGAATTACTAGTTAAATTACTAGTTTTATGTTTCTTCTAAGATATCAATAAAATATATTTTGCAGGACTTAATATATTATTAAGATATATTAATTAAAAAATTTGAAAAAAAGGTTATGTTAAAATATTAACTTGTTATTTTTACAAAAATTAAGTAATTAAAAAGCTTAAACAAAGCTTTGCATTTAAGGTTTTTGGTAATAGTTCAGATATGTGCTTATTAGAGAACAATATTATTATTTTAAATTTTTAAATTTTCATTATATGCAATTTTTATTACTTAATAATTTAATAGTGGGTTGGTTTCAATGACGAAAGAGCAATTCGAAATAAAATGCAATTTATAAAAACAAATAATTTTGGTGGTGCTATGGGTTGGACTATAGATATGGATGATTTTAGTGGCACTTTATGTGGGAATAATGTTAAATAACCGCTTATTGGCGCCATGTGCGAAGAGCTCTTAGGAATATCTCGAATCTCGAGGTAGAAATGCTGAAGATGTTGATTGGTCAAAAGTTGCTTCAATATTCGGGGATGAAGAAAAGTGTATTAAGAAGTTTATTTATTATCAAAAAATATTTTAACTTCTTACTATTACTATTTACCTTATTAGCTACTAGACTAAATACCAATAAAAATCGATGTTTCAGAACTGTTGGTGAAATACAAAAGGCCGGGAAAGAAAATTATTTCAAATGGGGCAAAAATTAATAAACACTGTAAGTTTTTTTTAGATAAGATGAATACTGTTATGTTAAATATTTTATTAAATTCTGACCTTAAGCTCGCCCAACCCAAATTTTCTGTTATATGACTAGTTGGTCATCAAAACGACCAGGAGCAGGTAAATTTGAATCAGAAAAAATCAATCAAACAAAATTGGCTCTACGCCTTTTAAAGAATTGACTTCAAATGTATTTCGTATGAATCAATTTGTTTACGAAGCAATTGAGTTCCTTCGGGAATATAAATTCAACGGATTAGATGTCGATTGGGAATACCCAAGAGGAAGTGATGACCGCACTGCTTATGTTAATTTGTTAAGAAAATTACGCATTGCCTTTGAAGGAGAGTCAAAATCAGCTAACTTACCTAGACTGTTACTATCAGCTGCTGTTCCAGCTTCACTTGAAGCCGTAGCTGCAGGATATGATGTTCCTGAAATTTTAAAATATTTGAATTTCATAAATGTAATGACTTATGATTTTCATGGTCAATGGGAAAGGGCTGTTGGTCATAATTCACCACTGTTTCCTTTAGAATCTGCATCAGGATATCAAAAAAATTGTTCATGTTAGTGCAAGAGAATGGGTTAAACAAGGACCACCCAAAGAAAAACTTTTAATATGAATGCCAACATATGGTAGAACGGAACGTTTGAATTAGTAAATCAAACCCAATTGGATATAGGATTACCTGCCTCTGGAGGGGGAAGGACTGGTAAATTTACGAATGAAGCTGAATTTTTAAGTTATTATGAAATATGCACTTTTTTGGCTGGTGATAACACAACATTAGTATGGGATTCTGAACAGCAAGTACCATTTGCATACAAAAATAATCAATGGGTTGGTTTTGACGACGAACGATCCTTAAAAACAAAGGTAAAGATTTATATATTAAATAATGTAATCTAAATACTTTATAATTATTTAAAACTAGATGGAACGGTTGAAAGAAAATCGATTTGGTGGAATTATGGTATGGTCAGTTGATATGGATGATTTTTCTAGTCGTTGTGGGAGTGGAAAGCATCCGTTACTGAATGCTCTAAGTAAAAAATTTTCGAATGAAGCTGGATTTTAAGTTATTATGAAATATGCACTTTTTTGGCTGGTGATAGCACAACATTAGTATGGGATTCTGAACAGCAAGTACCATTTGCATACAAAAATAATCAATATGTTGGTTTTGACGACGAACGATTCTTAAAAACAAAGGTACAGGTTTATATATTAAATAATGTGATCTAAATACTTTATAATTATTTAAAACTAGATGGAATGGTTAAAAGAAAATCGATTTGGTGAAATTATGGTATGGTCAGTTGATATGGATGATTTTTCTGGCCCCACAACGAAAGTATCCGTTGGAAGTGGAAAGTATCCGTTACTGAATGCTCTAAATAACGAAGTAAAAGAGTATTCAGTTTATTTAACTTACGATCACAGGGCCCCAAGAACTTTATATTTACTACAAAAGATCGTTAGTATGATTGATTTATTTTATTTTAGATTCATAATAATTACAATTTTTAAGTATATGATAAAATAATTTGATAGAATAAACATATGAACTTCAAAATAGAGCCTTATTTAAAAAACAACTACCTTAATTTTAGCTAATGAAAAGTCGTGCGCTCAAGAAGAAGGTCATATTAGTTATCATTCAGATAAACTAGATTGTACACATTATTATATGTGCGAAGGAGAAAGAAAACACCATATGCCATATCCAGCCAACTTGGTTTTCAATCCTAATGAAAATGTGTTTGATTGGCCTGAAAATGTTGGGAAAGCTGTCAACATCATACGCCTAAACCACCAACAAAAAAAATAAAAAATAACAAATAAACTTTAATTACTTTTTATTTAAAAAAAAACTTCGATAAAATTTAAAAAATTTTATTTAATTCCTATCACAGTGACGCTTTAGAAATAAAATTATAAAAAATTTATAATATAATAAAAAATTTGTGAATTGAATGTTGACATTCGAATTTCTTTAGCATTAGAGAAACAACATTTTTATATTTTCTTTAACGATAACGATGAAAGTTAACACTTTCAACATATTATTGGGTAATATATTTATAGGGCGACTACCAAAAGCTCTTTTAAGAAGCAAGTTTTACATCGAGTAATCTTTGTAATTCTCGTGCATATTTAACATTATTTAGTGGAACTGGCATACATCATTCTGATAGAGGACATCACATTTCAAAAGAACTATTTGCAAGAGGTTATACAATACTAGCTTTTGATATATCACCAGACGGCTCGGGAACTGATACATGTCAGAGTTTATTAAACCAAGGAGTAGTAAAGATTGAAGCAAGACTCATTGCGCCATTAATTTCAACATTAACATGCATTGTATTTGCAGAATTCGATACCAATATCGAAATTGATAAAAATCGTAACGTATATGTAAACATATAACAGGAAGTTTAATGGACCATTTCTATTTATTTGAAAATGGCATGTGCTATAGTAGATTTATTGTTCAGCACGGGATAACAATACAGTATTTGTAAAAAATATTGGTGTGCCTGGAATAAAAGAAAAATGTAAAACTATTGTAACAGAATTAAAGTATAAATTTACTGTCAGAGATTTAAAAAGAACAGACATTGAGAATTACTCTTTTGGTCATATCGATAACGAAAAAATAACTTAATAAATAACTTATAATAACTTAGTAAATTTGCTTGAAAAATTCGATAAAGTGTTAACAAATGGAAAACTTAAAAAAGAATTTTTGACAACATTTTTACGAGGAAATGCTCGAATAATTAATATTTTCCGTTTGCAAGAAAATTAAAACACTTCAGATTTCAAAGGGGCTGAAATGTAATAACTTAAAACTTAACACATAAAATATTTAGATTAGTTTATGCTCTTCATCAATTGCCAAAACAAGTTTCAAAACCTAGTATTTTGGTAATAAATACTGATAATTCTAATGAATGCCATTTTAGAATGAGATCTTAAAATTTCTACAAAATCAATCGAAATGTTTTGTTTTCAACAATAAGCGTTTACAAAGTAATTTAACATCTGTTTGCGGACATTATTGTTGTGTATATCTATTGATACGAATTTCCCGTAAAAGCATGAAATATTTTCTTAATTTATTCGACAAATCATCCCCACTTAAAAATAATAGTAAAATACAAAGAATATTTCGAAAAATTTTTACACTTCAAGAAAATTTCTACATTCAACAACAAGAACAAGAAGATTTCTACATTCCAATGAATTTACACATAGCTCAGTGTAACTATTCCAGACTATTTTATGAAATACCTATGTTTTTGTCAGAAAAAATATCTTGGTCAACAATAAATAACACAAATATTTTTTAAAACCAATTATTTTTTTTATGGAGATGGAATGTCATTATCTAAATTGATAACTTCTTCTGAACTCGGAACAAATTTATCTAAAAATTCCTTTTTCTTGTACCTCTTTACGTAAAGGACATCCAATGAATTTAAATGTTCCTTTAAAATATTTTTAATTTCTAAATATTCTATAAGTCCAGAATTTCAGTCAAGTTCATTAATTGTATTTTTGTTGTATTTGTTTTGTTGTTTAGCATTTTCATTTAACTCCTTAAGTGAATAATGCGCTTTAAGCACAAACAATATTGGAATGAGGGAGCCTTCAGCTACCAAAGCAAACTCTTTCAAAAAATATTGTTTATTGTTGCCAATAACGAATTGTAAATATGCTACTGCCTTGCTCCTCATTTTGTATACTAAATTAGATTAACTTGAAAACCTCTAATTTATATACCTAATACGATTTTAAAACAAGTAAATGTAACAGTAAGTCGATGCAACCGACTTATTAATACCCTACACGTGAATAATTCGAATTAAATTAAAAATCCATAACTTTTTTTGGCAGCTGCTTGAACTTCTTCCCTTTTCTGTCTTATTCACCTCGAATTTCAAGAACGTAAAAGAGGCATCCTCTAGAGATATGCTTGACACCTTTGTAAAAAATTTTAAGTTTCTATCTTTATTAATTTCGAAGATTGTTAGTCCTTGGGAGGTGTGTGTCGGGTACCCGAATTGCCACTCCAATGCATCGAATCCATCTCAGGAACATAAAACATGCCAGAACACCATTGTACTAAATTTAAAGGTTCTACTTTTGTTGGTTTTGGAGATATGTTGCTAGTTGCTCTTGTGCTCGTCCGGAAGTTTCCAAAATACGAACCCATGGTTCAAATTCTTTCAAATGTCAGTTTCCAATTTTACAGAAAAGGAAACATAACAGAACACCTTTGCACTAAAAATAAAAGTTCTATCTTTGTTGGTTGTGGAGATATACTCGTTTGCTCTGGGGCTCATCCGGAAGCTTCCAAGATTTGAACCCATGGACCAAATCCTCACAAATTTCAGAATCATAAATCAAACATGAAGGAACACCAGTCTGCCTAATTTAATGGTTATATCTTTGTTACTTTTGGAGATAATATCATTTGCTCTGAGGCTCGTTCAGAAGCTTCCAAAATCTGAACCCAAGGACCAAATCCTCTCAAATTTCAGAGACCTAAATCAAACATGAAAGAACACCATTCTGCCGAATTTAAAGGTTATATCTTTGTTGTTTTTGGAAATAATCTCATTTGCTCTGGGGCTCGTTCGGAAGCTTCCAAAATCCAAACCCATGGACTATATCTTCTTAAATTTCAGATACATAAATCAAACGGGAAGGAACATCATTGTAAAAATTTAAAGGTTCTATCTTTGTTGGTTTTGGAGATAATTTCGTTTGCTCTGGAGCTCGTTCGGAAGCTTCCAATATACGAATCCATGGTTCAAATTCTTTCAAATGTCAGTTTCCAGTTTTATAGAAAAGGAAACATAACAGCACACTCTTGTACTAAAAATAAAGGTTCTATCTTTGTTGGTTATGGAGATATACTCGTTTGCTTTGGGGCTCGTTCGGAAGCTACCAAGATCCGAACCCATGAACCAACTCCTCTCAAATTTCAGAGACTTAAATAAAACATGAAAGAACACCCCCCTGCCAAATTTAAAGGTTATATATTAGTTGGTTTTGGAGATAATCTCATTTGCTCCGGTGCTCGTTCGGAAGCTTCCAAAATCCAAACTAATGGACCAAATCCTCTTAAATTTCAGAGACATAAATCGAACGGGAAGGAACATCATTGTACAAAATTTAAAGGTTCTATCTTTGTTGATTTTGGATATAATCTCGTTTGCTCTGGGGCTCGTTCGGAAGCTTCCAAATTCCGAACCCATGGACTAAATCCTCTCAAATTTTAGAGTCATAAATAAAACATGAAAAAACACCACTCTGTCAAATTTGAAGGTTATATCTTTATTGGTTTTGGAGATAATCTCATTTGCTATGGTGCTCGTTCGGAAGCTTCCAAAATCCAAACCCATGGACTAAATCCTCTTAAATTTCAGAGACATAAATCGAAGGGTAAGTAACATCATTGTACAAAATTTAAAGGTTCTATCTTTGTAGATTTTGGAGATAATCTCGTTTGCTCGGAATCATTCGGAAGCTTGCAGAATCCGAACTTATAGACCGATTTTGTCCAGATTCGAACTTAGCCTTCCTTTCGT
Organism: Poecilobothrus nobilitatus; assembly: GCA_947095535.1. Lineage (NCBI taxonomy): Eukaryota > Metazoa > Arthropoda > Insecta > Diptera > Dolichopodidae > Poecilobothrus > Poecilobothrus nobilitatus. The sequence continues at coordinate 149,037,244 of OX352774.1, read as the reverse complement.
AATTAGTAACCTACGATATAAATTTCATCAAGATAGCTTTATTAGTTTTTGAGTTATCGTGCGAACGGACGGACCGACGAACATCGTTAAATCGACTCAGGAGGTGATCTTGATTCAAAATATATATACATGTCCATATCTAACTCGCTTCCTTTTGGTGGTTACAAACACCATACCAAAGTTAATATACCATATACTTTAGGTGTAGGGTATAACAAGATAGGAATTAGTAAATGTTACAATAGATTATTACTTGAAATACCAATATTATGGGGAAAAACTAATTATAAAAAAAATTTGTTAGAACCTTTTTTTTTCGGGGGATAGACTAAAAAGGATTTACAAAATATTAGGTTGTGAAACAAAAATATCAGATAACATCCTCTCTATAATTAGTAGATCTGTCGATGAAAATTCTGAAAATTGTGAATCATGGCTCTATCTAACCCTTAATGGTGATCCATTAAGTTTACAATCTTTTATAGATTCAGTAAATCTTTTGGAGGAAATGGCATCAACAGCTGCCCTAATATCTTTGTGAAAATCATTCGTATTGTCAAAATTGGAAGGAAAAGCCAGAGAGTTAATAACAGAGGAAGCCACATCAGGTAAAATAATAGAAATTTTAAAAATAATCGAGCTAATTTTAATAGTAATAGGAATAATAACTATAGGAATAATTTCAATAATAATAGACAATTTAATAACCAACAATACAGAAATAACAATAATAGGAATTATGGTAATGTAAGGTACATGGAAAACTCTACAGCCCCTCAATGGCAAGGGGAGAGGGGGGTAGAAGAACAACCCACAGAGGAGAAACAGTAAATAAACAAATCAAAAATATTTATACCCTAAAACTAAGCTTTTCAAACTACGTTTCAAGCGTAACTAAATTAATTATGTCCAAATTAAATTTTCTAATAGATACTCAAGCGGATATTTCTCTGATAAAAATTTCATCAATTAATAATAATTTCAATTTAAATAAAAATAATATAATAAAAATTAAAGGCATTACTAATAATTATATTGAGTCTTTGGGTACGGTATATACTAAAATTTATATACAAAATTATGAACTAACATGTGAATTGCATGTTGTACCAGACAATTTTGATATACCAGCTGATGGTATTGTAATAAATTTGATGTTGTATATATATATTATACTATTATATATATACTAGAAAATCCTCTGTGCAATTGCACAATTTCTTTAGATTCAAAAACATTTCCGTTATCATACTGACTCCCTTAAAAAAACTACCTAAAAACTACCTAAACTACCTCATTTTTACATCAGCACCATTAAAAAAACGTTGGAATCACTTACTTACTTGATGTAATAGAAAAAAAACATAAAACAAATCTAAACACATAAAATTAAAAATGTTAGGTAGCAGTTTATTAATTTTTTCTCGCCGTTTTTTCGTGGCGGTAATTTTTGACAGTTTTTTAATCATTGAGAAAAAATGGTCCAAGTTGAAAACCCCTTCAATGTTAAAAGTTCGTGCCGATATCTCAAAAATTGTTTGAAACACATGTATAAAGTGCACAATAAAAACCGGCGAAAAATCAACCAACACCAACCGCTACGACATTTTTTTTTTGTTACATTTAAAACAATACCAATAATCGAAATAATTTTAATATTTGTTAAAATTTTACTCTCTATTTTTCTTTAGTTTTAAAAAAAATTTTTATGTCGATGAAAAATAGTTGTTTTCGCCGCGAAATTACTTTAATTATCAAAACTACTTTCAAGTCTTTTGCGTTTATTTTTTTTTGCTTGAAAAAAATTTGCTGAATTTATTTTATTTAAATGTACTTTAGAAGAGGTCTTTGCTATATTTAATAAAAGATTCATGTCTCTGATAATGAAATTTCATAAATTTTCGGGGGCTTTTTTTTGTGACGGTCGTTTTCGACAACTTTTTAATTTAATGGTCTAATAATAAATTAGTACAAAATTATGAATCTATTGTGAGAGAAGGCTTCTAAAATGATATTTTCTATGTTAGTTTTTTTTTTTTTTTTAAGAAAAATATCCATTTTTATAATATTTGGTAAGTTCCAGACTTCTGTTATGAAATATGATTATTTAAGTCTGCCGAATTTTATATTAATAAAAAAAATTCGAATATTTTATGTTATTCCAGTTATACCGAAAATTTAGCTTAAAAATCTAAATTTCAACCTAAATAAACAAAACTACTTTAAAGTCTGTTACGAAGCTTTTACCAGCTTTTATACTAATGAAAACAAATCAAGAATAAAATCGGCCCATTATTTTTCTTAAAAATATTAGGCTTACTATAAACTTTGCTCTTTTCACCTTCAAGCGTTTTAATTTTATTAAGAGTACCTATTTTTTTTTTTTTTTCCAAAACAAAGATTGAAAACGCCAACAGAAGATTAATAATTTATTTTTAATTTACCGCTGCGACCAGTTCATAATGGTGGTGGCGGTCAAATTAAAAAATTAAAAATTTGCTGAATTTATTTTTATTGAAAATGTGTTTTTTAAGTATGTACTTTTCCTTTTTTGACTGTACTCACTTTTAATGAATGGTTTGTGTCTCTGATAACACTTCTAGTGAAAAATTTGGTCTCGGGTAATAATATTTACTAAATTTATTTATATTTTTAATGAACGATTTGTGTCTCTTGATAATACTATGAGTCAAAGATTTGTGTCTCTGGTAATAAAATTTTAATTTATTAAATAAATATACAGAAATATCATCATTGCCAGTTTAGCGTACATTCAGTTTGAGTGTTTTATTATAGATATAAAATATATTTTTTTACATGTTGGCAAGGTCTCGCCAACATCTTGTGTATTATATTATAGATATATACTTACTATTTATACTATTTTAATTTACATTATCTTAATACTAAAATTATCAAAGACAAAATTATTTATAACAATTTATTGCTTTGTTACACAGAAATTATTTGGGACAAAAATGCAATATAATATATTGACCTAGTACTTCTATAATACATTTTTCATATGTGATAATTAACCAAAATATTACCAAAAATATAATTGCATACAAAAATGAATCATTCACAAATCATAACGTTTAAAAATCTAAACGAAAGATGTAATTTGATCTTCTTCTTTATTCAATATATTGTATGTAAAGAAATGTACTTGATATTGTACGATACAAACAGATGTTTGCAATTGAAAGTGTGACCACACAAAATGTTAGGTCAGCAATTTTATGTTATTTAATTTTAATTTAAAATTATTTTGGTAATCTTGAATCTACAGCTATGGAAATGATTTTGTGAGCAAGTCAAGATATACTACAGCATACTTGGTAAAGATTTCATAAAATTCTATAAATAAATATTGATTACGACGATATGATGAGAGTTTCAATAACTTTTTCAACTTCATTATATTTAAACTTATTATTGACAAAGATTGCAGATCCACCTCCTCATCTTTTATTTCTACAGTTAAATATAGCATTAAAGTTTTGTATGTTATATGTATTAACCTCATTTTCAAAAATCCACACTTCCGTAAGAACCACAATATCAGTATCTTTATAACTATGAATTAATGCTTCAAATTCCAGTAATTTTTTATGTCTTATGCTACAAATGTTTAAGTATAAAATATTTAAGTTTTCTATATTTATTTTGTTTGATTCTGAATTCATAAAACTTGTATTATTAATCATCACCCATTAGTCCTTCCTGGTTGATAAGTTTGTTGTTTGTTTCAGTTATTTCATCATAAGAAATATCGTTCTAGTCATAAAAATAAGTCAAGTATAATATCACGTTATTATATATTCAGTGTTCACGAAAGCGTGAGAGAACATATATACTATCTCCTTTCTCAATCCCATATTTGGTCATTCTAACTATTGGCGGAGTCATTTGATCAATGTAGATGCTTTTTTTTGTTATCTTGAAATGGATTTTTCTTTGTTTCTTAGTGGGTTTAATGTTTTCCTTTAATCCAGTTACCTTGATTGGTATTTCTCTTTACTTCTGTGTTTTATGCTAACTTTATTCTCAATAGTAATACTCCTAATATTTTTACTAGACGAAATGTCTTGTTTACTATTAATTTCCCTACTATTATCGTTAATATTATTAGTATTGTTGTTATAACTGGAACTAATATTTACGCCATATTTAAAGTTTTCACAAGAACTTTTGCTTTTTTGTTTCTTGTCCAAATTTTAGGAATGTAACGAAATATATTTATTGCTTTTTCTTTACTTTTGACATTATTAATTGGCTTAGTACTATTTTTGATATCGCAACTAATTTCTTTGTTACGAGTAACATGATCTATTGAATTTTTATAGGTTTTCTATAACAGATTCTTTTTCTTTTTTATTATTTATATTAATAACGGCATTTTCATTTTCTGCATATTTGGTACTAATAAAATTTACTTCCTTAACAAATTTCTGTGGTTGGTAGTAACCATTCATTTTTTTCTTTGACATAATTTCGGTTGATAAGCCGGACAAAGCTTACTGAATGTTTTATGATTAACATCCACATTTAATCTCAATTTTTCATTGTATTTTACACAATTTATGCATTTCATAATTTTTATAGTCGCTGGTCTTATGATGTTGGTGACATTTTAAGCATATTTTCCTATTCATGCAATCTGCCGATTTATGGTTAAATATCTTACATTTGTAGCAACTCATAGCATGTTCAGCATGGAATACTTTGCATCTTTACCGATTCAGTACAAACTTTTTCATTTTGCAATATTTTAGGAAAGCTCTCCTGGTCGACTTGAATTACTGCGTTGTACATTTCTTTGTTAAATTTGTTGACAGTGTGTACCATTATAACCTTAAAGTCCGACATTTCCATAAAAGAATTTTACTTTTTCAATTTTTCAACGATTTCCGCGTCACTGAATTTATAATTCATATTAACAATCTCAATTTTTGGTTTTATATCAATTGGTATTTTAATTTCATAATTATCACTCATTTTCTTTTCCAACTTTAATTTTATTTTATCACGTTCTTCTACAGTATGAGTTTCAATTAAAATTGTTCCATTTGTTCTATTTTCAATATTCTTAATTTTCAGATTTTTTGGATCAACATTTTTATTGAAATCAGTTTTTGGTTTTTCACTTTTTTGCTTATTTTCGGTTTTACAATCAATGCCAATTCTTTTTTCATTTTCATTTCACAATTTTTTGAATTTTCTATAACATCGGCAAATGACACTGTGACCCACTTTTAATTCTTTATCGTTAACCACATTATTTAATTTATTACTTATCTCATAATTTTTTTTATTGAATTTAAGAATTGTTCATTAGCTTCTTAACTTTGGTTTTTGAAGACTTCTGTATATTTAGCCATCTTATCTAACTCCTTCTGTTGGTTGGTTTTTATTTCGTCTAATCGTTTCAAACTCTTGATTATACTTCTTTTAAGTACTCATTGTTTTTCGATACCGCAGTTTCCATATTCTGTAAAACTAAATCAACATTTTGTATGTATTGAATATAATCTTCACAAATAAATTTTATTTTTTTATTTGCAAATAACAAATTTATTGTCGATTGATCTAATCCTGAACATTTCAAAGCCTCGTGATAAATTTTTTTGCAAATTCCAGAACATGCTATACCGATTTCTCCCTTCATTTTCAATTTGCACTTTTCGTATGACGCCATTTCCAATTTTATTTAAAATAAAATTGAAAATGGAAGTAAAAAAGCGCTGACTCTGATTTTATTATTTTCAATTAAAAAGAAAAGAAAAGTATATTTGTTACTTTTTTATAGTTATAATTTTCCGATTAAAAATACGCGTCTATACCGGACAAAGTTGCGATTAAGGACTCTCCGCGGAGAAATAACTCTAATGTTATTTTCTTCTTAACCATAAATTTACTCATTTTCAATTAATTGCGCATTTTCTTTTTCTAAATACTTTGCATAGGATTTCATTATTGTTTTTCAATATTTTTATTTTGGGAATGTTCCAATTTTTTCTCAGAAGATTAAGTTTTGCTTTCATTAATTTTGTTTTTATTCGCATTTTCTTTTCATTACAATCTTCCTCAGAAGATTGAATTTTATTACCAGATTTTTATTTTCATTTTTATTTAAAGTAATTGGGTTTTTTTTTTATCTTCATCTTTTTAATACCGTCTTAGTCGCTTATACAAATTCATGCCTTCCTACTATTCAGTTTTTATACATGAACCTAGGACTTTAAAAACAACGATGAAATTTATTTGAGTAAGTAATAAATTTATTTATATTTTTCATTTAGACATACATGTTAAAAAAAAATTTTATTTTTACGCTCATATGATTTAAGACAAGTTTAGATTTAGTTATAATGAAAAACATTTTTTTTTGTTATTAAATTTATTGTTATTAAAAAAAATATAAACTATGTTAGGAAAGAAAAAAATATAAACTATGTTAGTTAGGAAAAAAAAAAAAATTTAAAATATGTTGATTATAATAATTATATATATATATGTTTTTGAGCACTTTTGTATATATGTTTGGTTCATTAATTTTAAATTGAATTTTCCTTTATATCATGTTTCAGAATAATTTTTAGTATCATAAAAGAAATGAGGTAAAAACAATATATAAGAACATAAGTTAATGGTATTTTAGTTCGACCTATAATTTAATTTAAGTTTTATTATAAGGTTATTTAGTATTTTTAGAGGTAAATTTATTTATAATAATTATATAGTAATGCAAAAAAAAAAAATTTTTTTTTCTTTAATGCACTTAAGTAAATAGTTAGTAAAATTTAGCTACTTATTAAAAATTTAGTCTTTTATGTAAGTTTAATATTTTAGTTCATATTTTCATTTTTATTGTAACACAATTTTAATTTAGTTTAATTCATAATAATGTCAAATTTAATTTAATTTTTCTTACATATACATATCTTATAGAAAAATTTAACAAAAAAAACTGTCACTTATCTTTTTTCTAGTAGTTAATTCAATATATAAATTTTGTTTTAATTTATAATAATAAAAACGTCTGCATTCTTCAGCATCCAGTATAAAAAGAGGATGAAATTAATTCATTTATTTGACACTTTGACAATTACATTAATGACAATTCATATGACAATACTTGGGGGTGCATTTTTTATAAAAAGAAAAACTACTAAACTAAAAACTAAATACCTAATCCACATTAACTTTTAAATTTTCAACACCCTCACTTATTAAAGTTTTTGTACAATAAAATTTAATTTTATATAATAAAATGATATACAATAAAATACCAATTTGAAAATAAATTAATAAACTTAGCATATTCAAAGATTAAATAATATTAACACAATTTAATCATTTAAAAAATTCATTTAAGATTAATTATTTAATTCATTAAATTTAAGTTAACTTCAAAAAAAAAATTTTTAATTATTGATCATCCAAAAAAAATTTTAATTTAAAAATTAAATAAGAATCTAATTAAATAGATAGCGCAACAGTTGACTGTCTTTTACTGCACCAAGAAACAGCACCATTTTTGAAAATGAAAATGTATCCAGTACATGACCTTCCCTTATCCAAATAAGATGCCCAATCAGCATCAGTATATCCAATAATTTCTTTTTGACTAAAAGCAAAGAATTTTAATTTGAGATTAATATTACCTTTTAAATAGCGTAGAATCCTTTTGACTGCTTACCAATGAGCTGTTCCATAACATGAATTGTATCTACTCACATCACCCACTGAAAATGCTATGTCAGGTCTTGAGCCTTGCACTAAATATAATAAAGCCCCTACAGCTTGTTCATATGGAACATTTTTGACACAGTTGCTAACTTCTAGGGTTTTTGGTGACATTTCTTTAGAAAGTCTGTTGTTAGTAGCGGATGGAATACTTAAGTGATTACACTCTGTCATGTTAAATCTTCTGAGAATAATTTTGATGTAGTTTGCTTGATCGATATAATAATTTTCTTCATCATTGCTGGTAATTCGTAGCCTAATAAAGGTTTTGCTTTTTCTCCCAAATCTTTCATCTTGAACTTTATCGACAATAATTTTTTTAATTTTTCTTTTATGTTATAATCTTTCCAAAATATTAAAATATCATCAACATAAACAGCTGTAATTAATATTATGTTTTCTTCTGAGCGTAATATAGATATGCACGGATCTCCTCTGGATCTTATTAAGCCAAATTTAATAAATGTTTCATTCAGCTTTGAATTTCACTGTCTACTGCTTTGCTTGAGACCAAACATAGCTTTATGTAAGCGATAAACTTTCTTCGTCCCGTCCTCGTGCCCTTCAGGTTGGTGTACATAAATTTCTTCACTTAGATTACCCTGCAAAAAACCTGTTACTATGTCAAGTTGATCAATTTTAGTTTTATGTTTGGCTGCTAATGCTATAAGAATTCTGATTGAATTATATCGTATGACTGGAGCATATGTTTCATAATAATCGAGATCTGCAATCTGCAACTAATCTAGCTTTAAATTTAATAGTTTCATTTTGCTCATCTTCTTTAATTTTAAACATCCATTCAGTTTTGATAATGTGTCAATCTTTTGTTAATTCAACCAACGACCAAGGATTATTTGCTTTAAAGGAATTTAGTTCAATATCCATTGCCCTTTTCCACTCGTCATAATTTCACATTCATATACATCTTTTAAAGTTATTGATTCATTAAAGTAATCCTCTTGCGTTAGATAGACATAATTAAACCTGTCAATAGGATTTTTAACTCCGGAAGATTTTCTTGGCTCAATTTCATTATTATCATCTTGGTTTTTGTTTGTATGTTAACTGTTAATTGATGAACAATTCCTGATGACGTTAAAAAAATTTCAAATTGCTTGTTTGTGTACTCAGTATCAATATCCGTTCTCAAAATTTTTATCTTACGATTTAATTGGTTTTCTATGAGCGATTTAAAATTTTTAAAGTTTTCAAAAACTTCACCTTTATACTTCAAGAAATAAACATACTCGTTTTTGAAGAAGTCATCTACAAAAGTAAAATAAATTTACTATTTCCAATGGAAGTAGTTTCCATACGACCAGAAATTTCTGTATGAATGATTTCTAACAAATTATTGCTTTTGCTCTCTGAAAGTTTAAATGGTTTTTTGCTCTGCTTAGCTTTAATGCATATTTCACATAATTTATCAATGCTGAGATACTATCAACGTAAAATGTGATTTTATCTGATGGTCCTTGTTTTATTGATAAAATTTCTGTTTCATCATTTGTACTAAATGTATTCGATTTATTTGGTTTAATTTTGTTATACTTTTCTGATTTTTTTATTAGTTTAAAACATTTAGCCCTGATGTGACACTTTTACCACACTCAAAGCATTTAATTAACCTATTTGGTTTTGCTACAAATGCCTTTTGTTTTTGATTAACTAGCTTTGCCATTTCACACAAACGGGATCTAATTGCGTCTGTTGTTATCTTTATTCCACTAGCTTCTATACCTATTACAAAAGGGCCATATTCTTCAGGCAACTCTTTTAATAGAACTGATCCAATCATTTCTTCACTTATTTTGAAACCAATTGCTCTGCGTGTAAGATTTTTGCAATAAAATATCCCATGTTTTCACACGATTCTTAACTGTACGTTGTTAACTGTTTCAATAACCCTATACGTCTATCCCTATATGTCATCCTCAAACATATTTTGCAGTTTACCCTGATATCATATGCGCTGTCACAATCTTGTACATGAACATATAAGGATGTTTCTATTGTAAGAATTATTTTATGCATTGGCTTGCTGAATTTTCCTGGAGTTTTTTCTTTTATTGCACCATCTTCAGCCTTTATACAATTCGATAATTCCTCTACACCTAAAAGAAATTTAACAGCAAAAGCCCATGTTTGATAATTTTCGGATCCCACAATTTATCAATGGTTTCCTTTTCTAAAGCAGCCATCAGAAATAATAAAAATATTTTAATAAATATTATTTTTACCTTAAACAATACCAAATATTATAAAAGAAATATCTGGGCCCATAACCAGTTGTTAATTCAATATGTAAATTAATTTTGTTTTAATTTATAATAATAAAAACGTCTGTATTCTTCAGCGTCCGGTATAAAAAGATGATGAAATTAATTCATTTATTTGACACTTTGACAATTATATTAATGACAATTCATATGACAATAATTGGGGGTGCGTTTTTTATAAAAGGAAAAACTAATACCTAATCCACTTTTACTTTTAAATTTTCAACATTTTTTTATTCAACCTGCAGCGTTCTAACTAGTTATCTCCGCCTGATGTTCTTCCTATGATGTTGATTTAATTAAGTTGATCAATTCTAATACTAAAATGATGATAAGTAATTTTTTTTAAATTCATTTCTCTGCCACATAAATGTGGACAGGAAATTACACAGTCTTTCCTGTTCAGGAGTGACTGTAAATGTATAAGGGGAATATGTATAGGGGGAATAACTCTTACGACGTGTGTGGGATTCGAACCCACACTCGCTCGGTGTTTACAGCGTATTTTATACGGTCTTACCCACTAGGCCACCGAGGCCCCTGATTAATTATGATTGTTCAATGTATTGCATTCAATGTATGATTTGCAATAGTTATAATATTGTATGCATATCAAATTCATATTTATTATGTCGGTCAATTAAAGAATGCTAATTTAACAAAAGGTTGACCACCTATAAAGTTCTTATCTTTATATTTAAGGGAAATTCATTATAATACAGTTTAATTATGTATTTATATTATTTTATATTACACTTTATTCAAATTATGTGCCGAGTATGTTTTTAAATATTGAATCTAACCCTAAACTATTTTGGAATTTTGTGAACTCTGAAAGAAATTGTGATCAATATACTACTTTTATGAATTATAATAATAATAGTAGCTGTGATTCGACAATTATTTCCGAATGGTTTTGTGATTTTTTTTAAGCAAGCTATTCCCCATCGGTTTTCAAACCTGATAAAATAAATTTTTCCCACTTAAACAATTTTTCTAAAATAACGCTTAGAAATATTACTATTGATTCTAATTTGGTACTATGTTATTTGAACAAAAGATCCAAACAAAAATATCAGATAGCATCCTCTCTATAATTAGTAGATCTGTCGATGAAAATTCTGAAAATTGTGAATCGTGGCTCTATCTAACCCTTAATGGTGATCCATTAAGTTTACAACCTTTTATAGATTCAGTAAATCTTTTGGAGGAAATGGCATCAACAGCTGTCCTAATATCTTTGTGAAAATCATTCGTATTGTCAAAATTGGAAGGAAAAGCCAGAGAGTTAATAACAGAGGAAGACACATCAGGTAAAATAATAGAAACTTTAAAAATAATCGAGCTAATTTTAATAGTAATAGGAATAATAACTATAGGAATAATTTCAATAATAATAGACAATTTAATAACCAACAATACAGAAATAACAATAATAGGAATTATGGTAATGTAAGGTACATGGAAAACTCTACAGCCCCTCAATGGCATGGGGAGAGGGGAATGGAAGAACAACCCACAGAGGAGAAACAGTAAATAAACAAATCAAAAATATTTATACCCTAAAACTAAGCTTTTCAAACTACGTTTCAAGCGTAACTAAATTAATTATGTCCAAATTAAAGTTTCTAATAGATACTCAAGCGGATATTTCTCTGATAAAAATTTCATCAATTAATAATAATTTCAATTTAAATAAAAATAATATAATAAAAATTAAAGGCATTACTAATAATTATATTGAGTCTTTGGGTACGGTATATACTAAAATTTATATACAAAATTATGAACTAACATGTGAATTGCATGTTGTACCAGACAATTTTGATATACCAGCTGATGGTATTGTAATAAATTTGATGTTGTATATATATATTATACTATTATATATATATATACTTACTATTTATACTATTTTAATTTACATTATCTTAATACTAAAATTATCAAAGACAAAATTATTTATAACAATTTATTGCTTTGTTACACAGAAATTATTTGGGACAAAAATGCAATATAATATATTGACCTAGTACTTCTATAATACATTTTTCATATGTGATAATTAACCAAAATATTACCAAAAATATAATTGCATACAAAAATGAATCATTCACAAATCATAACGTTTAAAAATCTAAACGAAAGATGTAATTTGATCTTCTTCTTTATTCAATATATTGTATGTAAAGAAATGTACTTGATATTGTACGATACAAACAGATGTTTGCAATTGAAAGTGTGACCACACAAAATGTTAGGTCAGCAATTTTATGTTATTTAATTTTAATTTAAAATTATGTTGGTAATCTTGAATCTACAGTTATGGAAATGATTTTGTGAGCAAGTCAAGATATACTACAGCATACTTGGTAAAGATTTCATAAAATTCTATAAATAAATATTGATTACGACGATATGATGAGAGTTTCAATAACTTTTTCAACTTCATTATATTTAAACTTATTATTGACAAAGATTGCAGATCCACCTCCTCATCTTTCATTTCTACAGTTAAATATAGCATTAAAGTTTTGTATGTTATATGTATTAACCTCATTTTCAAAAACCCACACTTCCGTAAGAACCACAATATCAGTATCTTTATAACTATGAATTAATGCTTCAAATTCCAGTAATTTTTTATGTCTTATGCTACAAATGTTTAAGTATAAAATATTTAAATTTTCTATATTTATTTTGTTTGATTCTGAATTCATAAAACTTGTATTATTAATCATCACCCATTAGTCCTTCCTGGTTGATAAGTTTGTTGTTTGTTTCAGTTATTTCATCATAAGAAATATCGTTCTAGTCATAAAAATAAGTCAAGTATAATATCACGTTATTATATATTCAGTGTTCACGAAAGCGTGAGAGAACGTATATACTATCTCCTTTCTCAATCCCATATTTGGTCATTCTAACTATTGGCGGAGTCATTTGATCAATGTAGATGCTTTTTTATGTTATCTTGACATGGATTTTTCTTTGTTTCTTAGTGGGTTTAATGTTTTCCTTTAATCCAGTTACCTTGATTGGTATTTCTCTTTACTTCTGTGTTTTATGCTAACTTTATTCTCAATAGTAATACTCCTAATATTTTTACTAGACGAAATGTCTTGTTTACTATTAATTTCCCTACTATTATCGTTAATATTATTAGTATTGTTGTTATAACTGGAACTAATATTTACGCCATATTTAAAGTTTTCACAAGAACTTTTGCTTTTTTGTTTCTTGTCCAAATTTTAGGAATGTAACGAAATATATTTATTGCTTTTTCTTTACTTTTGACATTATTAATTGGCTTAGTACTATTTTTGATATCGCAACTAATTTCTTTGTTACGAGTAACATGATCTATTGAATTTTTATAGGTTTTCTATAACAGATTCTTTTTCTTTTTTATTATTTATATTAATAACGGCATTTTCATTTTCTGCATATTTGGTACTAATAAAATTTACTTCCTTAACAAATTTCTGTGGTTGGTAGTAACCATTCATTTTTTTCTTTGACATAATTTCGGTTGATAAGCCGGACAAAGCTTACTGAATGTTTTATGATTAACATCCACATTTAATCTCAATTTTTCATTGTATTTTACACAATTTATGCATTTCATAATTTTTATAGTCGCTGGTCTTATGATGTTGGTGACATTTTAAGCATATTTTCCTATTCATGCAATCTGCCGATTTATGGTTAAATATCTTACATTTGTAGCAACTCATTGCATGTTCAGCATCGAATACTTTGCATCTTTCCCATTCAGTACAAACTTTTTCATTTTGCAATATTTTAGGAAAGCTCTCCTGGTCGACTTGAATTACTGCGTTGTACATTTCTTTGTTAAATTTGTTGACAGTGTGTACCATTATAACCTTAAAGTCCGACATTTCCATAAAAGAATTTTACTTTTTCAATTTTTCAACGATTTCCGCGTCACTGAATTTATAATTCATATTAACAATCTCAATTTTTGGTTTTATATCAATTGGTATTTTAATTTCATAATTATCACTCATTTTCTTTTCCAACTTTAATTTTATTTTATCACGTTCTTCTACAGTATGAGTTTCAATTAAAATTGTTCCATTTGTTCTATTTTCAATATTCTTAATTTTCAGATTTTTTGGATCAACATTTTTATTGAAATCAGTTTTTGGTTTTTCACTTTTTTGCTTATTTTCGGTTTTACAATCAATGCCAATTCTTTTTTCATTTTCATTTCACAATTTTTTGAATTTTCTATAACATCGGCAAATGACACTGTGACCCACTTTTAATTCTTTATCGTTAACCACATTATTTAATTTATTACTTATCTCATAATTTTTTTTATTGAATTTAAGAATTGTTCATTAGCTTCTTAACTTTGGTTTTTGAAGACTTCTGTATATTTAGCCATCTTATCTAACTCCTTCTGTTGGTTGGTTTTTATTTCGTCTAATCGCCTCATATAATTGGTTTCAATAGCTTTTAATAACAGTTTCAAACTCTTGATTATACTTCTTTTAAGTACTCATTGTTTTTCGATACCGCAGTTTCCATATTCTGTAAAACTAAATCAACATTTTGTATGTATTGAATATAATCTTCACAAATAAATTTTATTTTTTTATTTGCAAATAACAAATTTATTGTCGATTGATCTAATCCTGAACATTTCAAAGCCTCGTGATAAATTTTTTTGCAAATTCCAGAACATGCTATACCGATTTCTCCCTTCATTTTCAATTTGCACTTTTCGTATGACGCCATTTCCAATTTTATTTAAAATAAAATTGAAAATGGAAGTAAAAAAGCGCTGACTCTGATTTTATTATTTTCAATTAAAAAGAAAAGAAAAGTATATTTGTTACTTTTTTATAGTTATAATTTTCCGATTAAAAATACACGTCTATACCGGACAAAGTTGCGATTAAGGACTCTCCGCGGAGAAATAACTCTAATGTTATTTTCTTCTTAACCATAAATTTACTCATTTTCAATTAATTGCGCATGTTCTTTTTCTAAATACTTTGCATAGGATTTCATTATTGTTTTTCAATATTTTTATTTTGGGAATGTTCCAATTTTTTCTCAGAAGATTGAGTTTTGCTTTCATTAATTTTGTTTTTATTCGCATTTTCTTTTCATTACAATCTTCCTCAGAAGATTGAATTTTATTATCAGATTTTTATTTTCATTTTTATTTAAAGTAATTGGGTTTTTTTTTATCTTCATCTTTTTAATACCGTCTTTGTCGCTTATACAAATTCATGCCTCCTACTATTCAGTTTTTATACATGAACCTAGGTCTTTAAAAACAACCATGAAATTTATTTGAGTAAGTAATAAATTTATTTATATTTTTCATTTAGACATACATAGTTAAAAAAAAATTTTATTTTTACGCTCATATGATTTAAGACAAGTTTAGATTTAGTTATAATGAAAAACATATTTTTTTGTTATTAAATTCATTGTTATTAAAAAAAATATAAACTATGTATTTAGTTAGGAAAAAAAAAAAAAATTTAAAATATGTTGATTATAATAATTATATATATATATGTTTTTGAGCACTTTTGTATATATGTCTGGTTCATTAATTTTAAATTGAATTTTCCTTTATATCATGTTTCAGAATAATTTTTAGTATCATAAAAGAAATGAGGTAAAAACAATATATAAGAACATAAGTTAATGGTATTTTAGTTCGACCTATAATTTAATTTAAGTTTTATTATAAGGTTATTTAGTATTTTTAGAGGTAAATTTATTTATAATAATTATATAGTAATGCAAAAAAAAAAAAATTTTTTTTTCTTTAATGCAATTAAGTAAATAGTTAGTAAAATTTAGCTACTTATTAAAAATTTAGTCTTTTATGTAACTTTAATATTTTAGTTCATATTTTCATTTTTATTGTAACACAATTTTAATTTAGTTTAATTCATAATAATGTCAAATTTAATTTAATTTTTCTTACATATACATATCTTATAGAAAAATTTAACAAAAAAAACTGTCACTTATCTTTTTTCTAGTAGTTAATTCAATATATAAATTTTGTTTTAATTTATAATAATAAAAACGTCTGCATTCTTCAGCATCCAGTATAAAAAGAGGATGAAATTAATTCATTTATTTGACACTTTGACAATTACATTAATGACAATTCATATGACAATACTTGGGGGTGCATTTTTTATAAAAAGAAAAACTACTAAACTAAAAACTAAATACCTAATCCACATTAACTTTTAAATTTTCAACACCCTCACTTATTAAAGTTTTTGTACAATAAAATTTAATTTTATATAATAAAATGATATACAATAAAATACCAATTTGAAAATAAATTAATAAACTTAGCATATTCAAAGATTAAATAATATTAACACAATTTAATCATTTAAAAAATTCATTTAAGATTAATTATTTAATTCATTAAATTTAAGTTAACTTCAAAAAAAAAATTTTTAATTATTGATCATCCAAAAAAAATTTTAATTTAAAAATTAAATAAGAATCTAATTAAATAGATAGGGCAACAGTTGACTGTCTTTTACTGCACCAAGAAACAGCACCATTTTTGAAAATGAAAATGTATCCAGTACATGACCTTCCCTTATCCAAATAAGATGCCCAATCAGCATCAGTATATCCAATAATTTCTTTTTGACTAAAAGCAAAGAATTTTAATTTGAGATTAATATTACCTTTTAAATAGCGTAGAATCCTTTTGACTGCTTACCAATGAGCTGTTCCATAACATGAATTGTATCTACTCACATCACCCACTGAAAATGCTATGTCAGGTCTTGAGCCTTGCACTAAATATAATAAAGTCCCTACAGCTTGTTGATATGGAACATTTTTGACACAGTTGCTAACTTCTAGGGTTTTTCGTGACATTTCTTTAGAAAGTCTGTTGTTAGTAGCGGATGGAATACCTAAGTGATTACACTCTGTCATGTTAAATCTTCTGAGAATAATTTTGATGTAGTTTGCTTGCTCGATATAATAATTTTCTTCATCATCGCTGGTAATTCGTAGCCTAATAAAGGTTTTTTTTTCTCCCAAATCTTTCATCTTGAACTTTATCGACAATAATTTTTTTTAATTTTTCTTTTATGTTATAATCTTTCCAAAATATTAAAATATCATCAACATAAACAGCTGTAATTAATATTATGTTTTCTTCTGAGCGTAATATAGATATGCACGGATCTCCTCTGGATCTTATTAAGCCAAATTTAATAAATGTTTCATTCAGCTTTGAATTTCACTGTCTACTGCTTTGCTTGAGACCAAACATAGCTTTATGTAAGCGATAAACTTTCTTCGTCCCGTCCTCGTACCCTTCAGGTTGGTGTACATAAATTTCTTCACTTAGATTACCCTGCAAAAAACCTGTTACTATGTCAAGTTGATCAATTTTAGTTTTATGTTTGGCTGCTAATGCTATAAGAATTCTGATTGAATTATATCGTATGACTGGAGCATATGTTTCATAATAATCGAGATCTGCAATCTGCAACTAATCTAGCTTTAAATTTAATAGTTTCATTTTGCTCATCTTCTTTAATTTTAAACATCCATTCAGTTTTGATAATGTGTCAATCTTTTGTTAATTCAACCAACGAACAAGGATTATTTGCTTTAAAGGAATTTAGTTCAATATCCATTGCCCTTTTCCACTCGTCATAATTTCACATTCATATACATCTTTTAAAGTTATTGATTCATTAAAGTAATCCTCTTGCGTTAGATAGACATAATTAAACCTGTCAATAGGATTTTTAACTCCGGAAGATTTTCTTGGCTCAATTTCATTATTATCATCTTGGTTTTTGTTTGTATGTTAACTGTTAATTGATGAACAATTCCTGATGACGTTAAAAAAATTTCAAATTGCTTGTTTGTGTACTCAGTATCATTATCCGTTTTCAAAATTTTTATCTTACGATTTAATTGGTTTTCTATGAGCGATTTAAAATTTTCAAATTTTTCAAAAACTTCACCTTTATACTTCAAGAAATAAACATACTCGTTTTTGAAAAAGTCATCTACAAAAGTTAAATAAATTTACTATTTCCAATGGAAGTAGTTTCATACGACCAGAAATTTCTGTATGAATGATTTCTAACAAATTATTGCTTTTGCTCTCTGAAAGTTTAAATGGTTTTTTGCTCTGCTTAGCTTTAATGCATATTTCACATAATTTATCAATGCTGAGATACTATCAACGTAAAATGTGATTTTATCTGATGGTTCTTGTTTTATTGATAAAATTTCTGTTTCATCATTTGCACTAAATGTATTCGATTTATTTGGTTTAATTTTGTTATACTTTTCTGATTTTTTTATTAGTTTAAAACATTTAGACCTGATGTGACACTTTTACCACACTCAAAGCATTTAATTAACCTATTTGGTTTTGCTACAAATGCCTTTTGTTTTTGATTAACTAGCTTTGCCATTTCACACAAACGGGATCTAATTGCATCTGTTGTTATCTTTATTCTACTAGCTTCTATACCCATTATAAAAGGGCCATATTCTTCAGGTAACTCTTTTAATAGAACTGATCCAATCATTTCTTCACTTATTTTGAAACCAATTGCTCTGTGTTCAAGATTTAATAAAATATCCCATGTTTTCACACGATTCTTAACTGTACGTTGTTAACTGTTTCAATAACCCTATACGTCTATCCCTATATGTCATCCTCAAACATATTTTGCAGTTTACCCTGATATCATATGCGCTGTCACAATCTTGTACATGAACATATAAGGATGTTTCTATTGTAAGAATTATTTTATGCATTGGCTTGCTGAATTTTCCTGGAGTTTTTTCTTTTATTGCACCATCTTCAGCCTTTATACAATTCGATAATTCCTCTACACCTAAAAGAGATTTAACAGCAAAAGCCCATGTTTGATAATTTTCGGATCCCACAATTTATCAATGGTTTCCTTTTCTAAAGCAGCCATCAGAAATAATAAAAATATTTTAATAAATATTATTTTTACCTTAAACAATACCAAATTGTATAAAAGAAATATCTGGGCCCATAACCAGTTGTTAATTCAATATGTAAATTAATTTTGTTTTAATTTATAATAATAAAAACGTCTGTATTCTTCAGCGTCCGGTATAAAAAGATGATGAAATTAATTCATTTATTTGACACTTTGACAATTATATTAATGACAATTCATATGAGAATAATTGGGGGTGCGTTTTTTATAAAAAGAAAAACTAATACCTAATCCACTTTTACTTTTAAATTTTCAACATTTTTTTATTCAACCTGCGGCGTTCTAACTAGTTATCTCCGCTTGATGTTCTTCCTATGATGTTGATTTAATTAAGTTGATCAATTCTAATACTAAAATGATGATAAGTAATTTTTTTTAAATTCATTTCTCTGCCACATAAATTTGGACAGGAAATTACACAGTCTTTCCTGTTCAGGAGTGACTGTAAATGTATAAGGGGAATATGTATAGGGGGAATAACTCTTACGACGTGTGTGGGATTCGAACCCACACTCGCTCGGTGTTTACAGCGTATTTTATACGGTCTTACCCACTAGGCCACCGAGGCCCCTGATTAATTATGATTGTTCAATGTATTGCATTCAATGTATGATTTGCAATAGTTATAATATTGTATGCATATCAAATTCATATTTATTATGTCGGTCAATTAAAGAATGCTAATTTAACAAAAGGTTGACGCAGGGGTTATAGCTACCTGGCATATTTATGTACCACGGTACCTGAATATAAATAAATAAATAAATTTGAACAAATTGTATGATAATTCTAGTCCCGATATTGATGAATACTGATGGTGTTCCCAATCTATTTTTAAAAAAATTGTTTTATATTTTTAGCAAGCCCACTTTCTAAGTTTTTTAAGTAAGTAAAAGTAATTAAGTAAAATTACTTCTTTAGATGATTCGAATGCATTACAAGCTGAATATTTAGAATATCCAGCCAAAAGTTTTAGTAGTGGTTAATAAAACACCGGCCTTTCATAGGAAAGGTCTAGGGTTCAAACCCCGGCTGGGTCATATAAATTAATAAAATATTATATATATATTTTTCTTATAATATATAATAATTAGTAGAATATAATTAAATTAAAAATAAGTACATATATACATATGTACTATAAATTATAATTCTTATCATATTGTAATAGCTATATAATATAACAAGTAAATTTGAAATTTTATTAAAAATAAAATTTAAGGACTGGCTAAATATTTTCTAGTATGGTTTGAACTTTGTCACATATTTTAATTAATACACAAATAGACCTCTTATTTAGAGCGGTTATCTAATATATAAAGCAGAAATTCTGTTTGTTTGTTTGTTTGTGCCCTTTTCACGTAAAAACCACAAGTCCGATTGCAACCAAATTTTGCAGGAACATTTCTACGACCCCGGAAAGTGTTATAGGCTATATCGTGTTTTGGTTCATTAACCCATTGCGGCCCGAGAGCCATTTAAAGCTTTTTCGTTTTTTCGTCGTCCTGCCTAAACGGTTTAATCGATTAAGTTGAAAATTTGTGCAAATGTTCTTCTTAGTTTTGGACGGGTGCCGAAGAAATTTGGATACAATATGTTACCCGGATTCGGCCCGGCGGGCTTCTCAAAAAATTTTTGTTTGCGATTTATGTCCAATTTTGTATGGTGGTTTAATGGTCTGAAAAAATGCCTGTGACAAATTTTTATGAAGTTCAAAAGGGCAGGAGAGCCAAACGAAGTTCATTAAATTTTTCTGTTGTCCTGCTTAAACGGTTTGACCAATTGAGTTGAAAATTTACAATAGTGTAGCTCTTTACCACAGGAGCTCACTGAGTTGATTTGGTTACAATCTATTAACCCGTTTCGGTACCAGAGGTCAGTGAAGTTTTGTAATTTACTTAGTTGTCGCACTTAAACTGTTTGACCAATTGAGTTAAAAATTTATCAAAGTGTAGCTCTTTAGCACAGGAGCTCACTGAGTTGATTTGGTTACGATCCATTAACCAGTTTTGGCACCAGGACTCAATGAAGTTTTTCAATTTCCTTGTTGTCGCGCTTAAACGGTTTTGCCAATTGAATTGACAACTTACAAAAGTGTAGCTCTTTACCACAGGAGCTCAGTAAGGTGATTTGGTTACGATCCATTAACCCGTTTCGGCACCATGGCTCAATAAAATTTTTTAATTTCATTGTTGTCGCACTTAAACGGTTTTACCAATTGAGTTGAAAATTTACAAAAGTGTAGGTCTTTATAACAAAAGCTTTCCGAGTTGATTTGGTTACGATACATTAACCCATCAGGCTTCAGGCCATGAAATTCTCATTTTTTGTTGTTGTGCTTAAACGATTTGACCAATTGAAAATTTGCACAAGTATTGCACTTTGGCACACAAGCTCATTCAATAAATTTTGTTGTGACACATTAACACATTTCGACACGATAGACTGTCAAAAAAAAAATTTTGTTTCTAATTTCGGTCTAATTTGGGAGGATGAATTTATGGTTCTAAATAAAGCGTGTGACAAAATGTTTGTTAACGTTTGTTAATCCATTTCCGCACGAGCACTTATTAATAACATTTTGCCTAATTTTGAGTATTGTTATTATTATTAAAAAGATATTTCCAACACTCTTTAATTTTATCTATACTGTTTCTAATATTCGATAAAAACCTTTCAATGCAAATTTCTATTATAGAACAGTAATTAAAGTAACCTTATTAAGTATCTTAAGAATACTGTGTTTAAGTCTTAACAACATAACATTTTCGGCCGTTGTTAAAAAATAGAAACAATCTCCTACATTAGACAATCCATCATGTCATCATTCAGAAATGCATTACTTACATGTGGTCTTTACCTGTGGTCTACTTATATAAGATGCATGTGTATAACATATTTGCCATAAAATATCATTGAAATATGTACATATAGTATGTATAATATCCGTATATTTAAAAATACTATAAACTTTATCAATTAAATTAGAAAACATATTCACATTTCTGTACATCATTTAATTAAAAATGAGTACATACATAGTTAAAGAACAGAAAACCTTACATTCTTATCCATATACAATTTTTACACATATTTTTAGCCAATCAACTTGGAAACATAATTAGAAAAACTAAACGTAAAAAAATTCTGGTCGATTTATAAAGGTAAAAAACAATCATGTATTTTTTATATTGAAAATATGTTAAACAGAACCTGAAATGTACGCATTTAAAAAGAAGTTTTTTCAAAATTTGAAGAGCTGTCGGTGCTGTAGGATCTCCAACGGTGAGGGTACATAAAAAACTTGTTCTATAACATTACTCTTTTAAGACACCTATGCATAGTTAATATTTCATTGCTCTTTATTAAACAGTATATAAGTTTTAACAGACGGAGGGACAGAGCGAACTTAATAACAAATTTTTCAAAATGTGCTTAAAAGGATAATTCACCAAAACATGAAGTGACATTACTTATAAAAAAAATTGATTACATTATGGCCTCTTATAATTTGAATACGATATTATCTTTCGGTATTAACGAATATATTGCGAAAACCCACTTCACCGTAATTGTGTACTCAATAGATTATTGATTCCTTTAAGATTTTTTGTAGACAAATTATCTCTAACTCTTCGCTCTGTTTATTCAAGTATCAGTATCTGAAAATGCATAGTTACACGTGAACTATATTAATTAAATTATATTAACTCAAAAGCAAAAGTTAATAATTTTTATTTCATAAAACCGATCAAATACTCCGGACAACGCCGGGTACTCTGCTAGTTTATATAATATAATGGAACGGTTATTTTCGAATACTTCTATTCTCAGCAATCAGATTTCAAATTCCTAACAAATTTTTAAGAAAAAAAAAAAATTTGATTTGAATGAAAAAAGTGCAATATTATTGAATTTGTGATAAATAAATAATATGCATACATATGTATCATAATATTAATTTTGATGCAAACTTCAACATATAATTTGTGAATTGCATGAAAATTATTTTGTACATTTATTATAAATTTTAAAAATCTAACCCTTAAATTTTATTCTTAAAAAAATTTCAAAAATACATACATATGTATGTATGTACTTGTTTTTTACTGGTTTACAATTCAATTCAATTTTTAAAATAAAACGAGAAAGCATACAGTTGCCTTTGTCACTTTGCTTACAATATTATTTTTTTAATATTTTAGCATTTTAAAATAATTTGGGTGAATTTTATAATTTCTAGAACTATGGATTGTACATATATTTAAACTATATGTTTATACATTCTTCAAAAGCAGATTCTAACCTTCCACATAACGATTATCAATCCAAAACTTTTTCAAATATTCTATAGTACCATTTAATACTAAGCGGTAAATGTATATTAAATTTACTTAGTACAAAATAGTAAATATAATTTTAAATATTATATTATATTATATATTATATTATTAAATATTATATATTGTTATAAGTATATCGCCATACATTGCAATATTTCTTTAAAAATATTTCCATTCATAGAATAATTTCTTATACAATACAATAAAATACATATATGTATGTAAATACGGCGCTATATAATATACATCTATCTATACTCTTATCATTCATTCATCAGTGACATATACGATATGTTAATAAACATGATATTATATAAGTATGTATGTATATCAATATCATATATGTAAATAAAAATTCTTCAAGCATGTTGTTTATTTATTTACATTTTTTTGTACTACGCATTATGTCCTCAACAATTTCAAAAATTATCTAGTAAAACAAAATGCAAAAAATTAAAGAAATTTGTTAGAAAATTTGAAAAAATCAAGGAACACTTTAGTCAATTATAAAGTAACAATTACAAGTAAAATTACAATAATAATTTTCTTAAAACTAAATATTATATCCTATTTATTAAAAATTTATGAACTAAAAATAAAATCAACCGAACACGAGGAACTCTAACAGAGAAACTGCTTATTTACATGCAGTCTTCAAATTGTATCAATTTTTGGAAATCAATAACTGTAATTATTCTATTTTTTTTGTCTAACTTTTGCAGCATATGGTTCTGTTTATATTATTTCCTTTTCTTTTACACTTATGTCATATTTCAGCAATATTGCATTTATATAAGTAATCTCTCATTACAGTATTACATTTATATATCTATTTCATTAATCATGGAGACAACAAATAGAGAATTTATCGATCTTACCAATTTAAATAGTAACTTTAAAAGTGAACATTTTACAGACATGGTCAAATTATTTTATTATATTTATATTTTAAAAATTTTTATATTAGTTTTTTTATATATATAATTTTTATATATATCAATTCTATTCTCATATCATTTCCCACTTAATTTTTGCTAATTCAAACAATACTATTAATTTATTATTAATAAATGGAAACCATAAATAGTAGTGATTTTAATGATATCATCAATTTGAATGATGACATAAACGTGCAATATTTTACTGACGAGGGGAATTTGTGAAATAATTCATACAAGTATAATTTTAATATTATATATCTAAATATACAGAGTTTAAGAAATAAACTTTATAATTTAGAAGCCTTATTAAACTGTTATAATATAAATGTAGATGTGATTGTATTGTCAGAAATTTGGTTAGATGAGAACGAGAATAAGTTTTATAATTATAAAGAAGAATTTCAAAATTCAACTATATTAGATGTTAAATTACTAAAACACAATTTTAATATATTTGCAATATATAGATCACATAAAACAAATGCTAATATATATATCGACAAAATTGAAGAATTAATGCTTAGGAATAAAATAACAATTTTTGTTGGTGATGTAAATTTAAATCTTTTACAAAGAGATAATCCTATTATTAAAAACTATATTAGTACCATTCTTAGTAACGGATTTATTATTTTGAACAAAAATAACTTAAAATTCGAAACAAGAATAGGCAATAATTCCAGAACGATCATTGATCATCTTATTTCTGACATGATTGAAATGAAATAAAATTTTCACGTGCTAGACACATGTCTGTCTGATCATCAAATGTTTTTCATTAGTATTTTTTTCAAACCTACTAAAGAAAAAGTTGGTAATCATAAAATTATTTGGAACTATGAAAGTATTGCTAGAAATGAAATCTGCAATAGTATCGAATTTATAACTTCCTTTGATGAAATAGTTCTTAAACTTGTATGTTAATTCAAGCAAATACTCAAATTCTTCCTTTAAAATTTAAAAATAATAAAAACATTTGGATGAGAGATGAAATACGACATAATATGAAAATCCGTGACTCTTACTTAAGATTCAAAAAGAAATACCCTAACGATATTCACATTGAAAATTTGCACAAGCGTTATAAAACTAAAGTGTTTAAATTAATTGCTCAGGCAAAAAAAAATTATTGTTCCAACGTAATATCACAAACCCCAAGTAACGGCAGAAAGTTGTGGTGCCTATATAAACAAATGTTGTATAACGATAACCAAATAAGTATAAATAATTGCATAAAAGCAATTGATCTTGAAAATAGTACCATCACTAATGAGCAGGAAATTGCCGACTCTATGAATGAGTTTTTCATAAATGTAACTAATGAGTTGAATATTTCAAAAGAGCCTGTAGATTATGAATATTTCAACTTTTTTCACTATAATTTAATTTCAACAAATTTCAATTTGTGTCCAACTACAACGGAAGAAGTCAATTTAGCTATTAATTCCCTTAAATCCTCCGCTGCCACTGGGCATGATAATATATCATCAAAATTTATTAAAAAATTTGCGGACCGGTTGATTCCAGTATTAGTTAAATTTATAAATATATCTTTTAGGACTAATAAATTTCCAGATTGTTTAAAAACAGCAATAAATTTTTTTTTGTGCCAATTTTTAAAAGTGGCAAGCTAACAGATCCACTTATCGCTCAATTTCGATACTTAGCAGTTTTTCGAAAGTCTTTGAAGTAGTTATAAAAAACCGTTTAAACACGTTTTTGGAGAGCAATCAGATTCTGAGTGTCAATAAATTCAGCTTCGAGAAAAACTCGAATACAGTGGCAGCCGGTTTGAATCCAACGGATTTTATTAGCAAAAACATGGATGCCGGAAAATATGTCGGATGTATCTTTCTAGACCTACAGAAAGCTTTAGACTGTGTAGATTACGACGTACTCATTCATAAACTTTTAAAACTTAGCTTCGATTCAGAACAGATTGCTTTTTTTAAAACATATTTGTTTGGTCGAAAACAAAAAGTACGTATTAATAATAAATTAAGCTGTGATAAAACTGTGATAAAAGGAGTACCTCAAGGTTCAATTTTAGGACCCGATTTGTTTAAAATTTATATTAATGATATTTGTAAATTAAATTTAGTAGGAACATTGCAATTGTATGCCGACGATACGGTATTAAAATACGCCACGGATAACGAAATACAGTTGAAGAGTGCAATAAATACAGACCTCCTATTAATTAATGAATGGTTAAAGAAGAACAAATTACTATTAAATATTAGCAAAACAAAAATTTTATTATTTGACAACAAAAAATTTAACAATATTAATTTTACTTTTAATAATACTAACATTGAAATTGTAAATTCATTTAATTACCTGGGTTTATTTATTGATAAAAATTTAATGTGGGATGTACATGTAGATTACTTGGTCAGGAAAATTTCACCATATGTTTTCATTCTTAAACGATTACGGAATTTTTTCACAGAAAATGCTTTATTTGTTATTTATTCCTCATATATCTTGTCGAATATAACGTATCTAAATCCACTATGGTGTACTTCGCCCCAATTATATTGAAATAAACTGGATATATTGAAGAAAAAGGCAATAAAAATAATCTTCCAAAAAGATTTCCGACCGAATCGATTTATAATGATAGATATTTAAGTTTTGAAAACATATGTAAAAGAGAACTTTATCTTACGGCTTTTAAAATAATTAATAACACAATTAAGCACAATTTTATTATTAATCGAATGGTTGACATTCACAAACACAATACAAGAAATAAATCTAACTACTACCTGTCACTATTTAGAACTGATAAGCAAAACAAAAATTGCTTATACAATTATCTAAAATTATTCAATGAATTACCATCAGAAATTAAAACCCTAAATAATATAAGTTTGTTTAAAAAGTTTATTGTCCAATATATTACATTATTTAACAATTTCCAGCAGTTTTGATTTCCAAGAATTTTGGCAATCATCTGTGTGTCCATTGTTTATCAAATATTTTAATATTTTAATACATAACTTGTTTTTCGTACATATGTATTATAGTGTTTGTTTTTTTTTATAAAGGTTTCTTTTTCTTGCTTGTTTTTCTATTTTTTTTTTATTATTTTTCTAAATGTTTTCTTTTTTTTTATTGTTCTTTTATTGTTTGTTGTTTTAAATCTTATTGAATTTTTAATTGAAAATTAAAATACTCTAAATTTTGTTACAAATAAATGATCAACAAAAAATATTTATAATTCTATTAGACCAGACAGCGAAAGCTAGGGTCGTAAGCAATCTAAAATGTATGTATATATAAATCTATTGTAAAATTTATTTATAAATTTTTGAAATAAAGAAAAAAAAAAAAAAAAAAAGTAACCCTATATTATTAAAAAACGTTGTTAACAGAAATAAGAGTATAATGTTGAAGCTTTAATTTTTATGTATTACTTCAAAAAAATGTTAACAGGTGTTTAAAAATAGGAATTTTTCAGTTTTTGACCCCTTACAGCTCCCAAACGATGGGTGATATAAAAAAAAATGTCTGAAATGGCTTATACTTATTTTCAAAGATCTAACTTCTGTCAAAATTTCAAATTTTCAACTTAAACCGTTTAGAAGATATAAGGGTTAAAGGATTTTGCAATAATTCAGTTTCGCATAACGGTAAATTAAGACACCCTATAACACAAGTATATATTTATTATATACATGTTTGTAGAGCTCATAATAGCACATATCGTTTGGAACTTTCAAATTGAAGATATACCTTATAGAGCTTGTGTTATAACAATTTAAATATAGAGATTTTTCGAACTTTGAAGAGCTGTAGGTCCTTAACGGATGGGGCTACTGAAAAATTAATATTATCATAAAATTAATATTTTTATAATATCTATCAACAGTTAAAACTTCATGGCTCTATTTCTAGAAAATTGTGGAGATCTAAAAGTTAGTTGTTCCGGAGCTACCCGAAGTTTTAGTCGGGACTAAACCAAAAAAATAGGGAACCTACAAATTGCTCTCAGAATATTTTGTGAACATTTCAAGATTCTAGCTTTCTTAGTTTTTGATTTAGCGTGCTGACGGACGGATGGACGGACGAACATGGCTTAATCGACTCAGAATTTGATTCTGACCCGATCCATACCTTTGAAGGTATATCTAGCTCGCTTATTTCGAGGTGTTACAAACGGAGGAGTAACTTTATACGGGTATAAATACAAACCATTTTTCATATTATATTACATACCCCAATGGAAACGACGAATTTTTATTAGAATAATTACGAATACTCATGCTAATAATAGCAAATTTTTATATACAATAAACACATTTTTTAGCTTTTATTTTTACAAAATGTACTTTCATACACAATTTGTCTGTAACTGAAAAAACCTCACACAATTTTCAATGTAGATACATCATATACCTATTACTTAAATATTATATTCATATTCATTCTTTACACAAAACAAAACAAAAAAAAATAAAATAAATAGAAAATTTTTTTAAAAAGTCAGGTTTTTTGAACTAAAAAGTAGAAAATAAATTTTTAATAGCAAATTTTTCTGTAATTTTCTAAACTATATTGTTACAATCGAGAGTTCTTTGAAAAAGTTTATTTCAATATGTCAAATATATATATAAATATAAGTATATATAAGTGTTAAAATCTGTGAAATTAATATAAAAGCTGGAGGCAAAATTTAAAAATATAAGTTTATAGTTATGCGTTTGTTGCCTCCAGCTTTTATCTTAATTTCACACACTTTAAAACTTATATCTACTTACATTTATATATATATTTGACATATTGAAATAAACTTTTTCAAAGAAATCTCGATTGTAACAATATAGTTTAGAAAATTACAGAAAAATTTGCTATTAAAAATTTATTTTCTACTTTTTAGTTGAAAAAAGCTGTTTTTTTTTAAAATGTTTTTATTTATTTTATTTTATTCTTTTTAATAACGCCAAATATAAGTATTAAATTGATATTTTTTTTTTTCCTTGTTCAATTTTTTATTTTTACAGTTGCCCAGTCTATAATTACATTATTACAGTCTATAATTATATTATTACCTGTTATAATATAGAATATATTGAATTTTTTATTATTAATTTATTGTGGCAAAATTTTTAAAAAATTAAGAAAACTATATGTTTATATGTACATTCTTCAAAAGCAGATTCTAACCTTTCACATAACGATTATCAATCCAAAACTTTTTCAAATATTCTATAGTACCATTTAATACTAAGCGGTAAATGTATATTAAATTTACTTAGTACAAAATAGTAAATATAATTTTAAATATTATATTATATTATATTTAAATATTCCATTGACAGAATAATTTCTTATAAGTACAATAAAATATATATATGTATGTAAATACGGCGCTATATAATATGCATCTATACTCTTATCATTCATTCAATTAAAAACTTAAACTAAACTTAAACAGTTTAGAAAATAGAAGGGTTGAAGGATTTTGCAAAATTTGAGTTTCACATAACGGTAAATTAAGACACCGTATGCCACAAATATATATTTATTGTATATATACTTTTAAAGCTAATAAAAGTAGTAATCGTTTGGCGTTTTCAAAATGAAGATATACCTTATACAACTTGTGCTATAACAATTTAAATATAGAGCTTTTTTGAACCTTTGGGGAGCTGTAGCTCCGTAACGGGTGGGGCTACGAAAAAAGTTATTTAAAATAAAATTAATATTTTTGTGAGATCTATCAGCAGTTAAAATTTCATAGCTCTATTGCAAAAAAAATTGTTGGATCTAAAAGTTAGGTGTTTGAGAGCTACCCTAAGGCTTGGTCCAAACTCAACCAAAAAAAATAGGGAACCTACAAATTACTCCCAGAATATTTTGTGTAAATTTCAAGGTTCTAGCTTTCTTAGTTTTTGAGTTAGCGTGCCGACGGACGGACGAACGGACGGACGGACGGACATGGCTCAAAAGTCTTAGAATTTTTTTCTGATCCGATCCATACCTTTGAAGGTATATCTAGCTCTCTTATTTCGAGGTGTTACAAACGGAAGAGTAATTTTATTATACCCGATCCTATTGTACGGGTATAACAATCAAAGTAACATTTTTTGTTCTCTTGTTTTTCTATTCGTTTTATTTTTCTTCCAGTATTACATTTTACTTTTTTTTCTTCTGTTATTTAGGTACGCTAAGAACTTATTATTTTTTTTTAATATTAAATTTATGCATACCTACAGTTTATTTAAAAAATAGAAATTATTAGCTATAGAACATTCTGAATTTTTTTTTTTTTCGTTTATGTTTACCGTCCATTCTTATAAATATAATTGTTGGTATTAAAAAATAATGAATCTATAACTACACAGATATATACTGATAGATTCATTCCTAAACATATTATAGTAGTATGTAATGATCTGAACTTCTGATTGTTATATTGTATTATATATATTGTGCCAAGATTTTTAAAAAATTAAGGAAACATTGCATAGCTAAATTAAAAATTTAAATAAAATTGTAATATAATGTTCTTTATTTCCACTTAAAAATGCGACCCTTTAAAAACTTTGATTCATACACTGCCTTGTTTTTTCTTTCTTTTCATAACATAACATTTTAATATATTTTTTTTTTATCTGTTATGTACGGAAATATCAAACGTATGTTTCTTTCTTTTAGAATCATAACATTTTAATAGTTCTTTTTTTCTATCTGTTATGTGGGTAAATATCAGATGTGCACAATATATACATAAGAAATAGACTTTAAAAATATTTAAAAACAATCAAAGTAACATTTTTTGTTCTCTTTTTTTTCTATTCGTTTTTATTTTTCTTCCAGTATTACATTTTGCTTTTTTTTTCTGTTATTTAGGTACGCTAAGAACTTATTTTTTTTTTTTTTTAATATTAAATTTATGCATACAGTCTATTTAAAAAATATAAATTATTAGCTATAAAACATTCTGAATTTTTTTTTTGTTCGTTTATGTTAACCGTCCATTCATATGCATACATAAAATGTTTTTTTGTTCGTTTATGTTTACCGTCCATTCATATAAATATAACGGTTGCCTACATATTAAAAAATAATAAATTGAAGAATCAGATTTTTAGCAAATTTTTAATAGTACAGCACACTAAAAATGTGCATACCATTTTTGTACATGTTTGTACCTACATATGTAGTAAAAAAATTTGGTTTTAAAAGTATGTAATTGAGAATATATTAAATTGCTTACTTCTAAATGCTAATGTTTTTGAATTAAAAAAAAATTATTTTGCTTTTTCTAGACGATGTAGATATATATGTATGTATGTACATACCATATATTTTATGATTAATTCATAATTATTGTTATTGAAAAGAAAAATATTGTTGTTATTTACTATTTTTAAAAAAGACTGGATTTCTTATTTTTAATATATTCTTTTTGTTGTTTAATGTTTTTACATAATTGGAAATATATTCTTAGTTTTTATACTTCAGAAAAAGGCATTAGTGGTGCAGATCATTATTCCCTAATAGATCTTAATTTAAAGGTAGCTCCCAATTTAGATATCAATGTTAGGGCCATAATATGCGATTTTAATATGTTAAGAGTTTCGAAAGAAAAACCCTATTTTAATTATAATTAAGAAAGGAAAAACCCATATCTATATAAATATTATAAATAAACACATTGCTTTTATAAATAAAAATGTATACTAAAAATCAATTGATTTGATGAAAAAAAACTTGAATTTAACACTTGCTTACTAAATTTTAAGTAAATGCATATTAAATTTGACACTGTGTTCTCAAGTGCGGCACATTAATTTGTTTACACATTCATATCTTTCAAATTCATCGCTTTCAAACCAAAAATATTTTCGAAGCACATATTATTACATATTTTGAAGTATGTACCTATGTATATGTACGCATACAATGCAATGGTCTACATAAAAAACAATAGTCTTTTATAGAAAAAAAAAACATTTATGTATTACGTATACGTATTGGTATTGGTATTGGTGGGTTTAGCAAATTTAGATAAAATGTTTTATTTTGGTTCTGTAATAATTCTGTTAAAAATTCTGTTATATCTTTGTATGAAAATTTAATTTTGAAATTAAGCTAATTTCTCTAATGTTTTTCGATATTATTATTTTATAATCATGTATTGTCATCGGGATCTGATCTAATGAAGAAAATTTCAAGTCTCTAACTCAACGGGAAGTGTGTTTAAAATGGCTTCTTAGATTCCATCCTTTACGCAACCAAGTTAATAAAAAGCTGTTAAAAAAGAAACATAACAAAACAAAAAATATGTAGATAAATACATACTTAACATTACATAGCTACATATAAATACACATCTATACTATTCATATCAAGCTACATGTATAAAAGCAATAGCGTATATTGTATAAAAACATAAAAAAGTAAACAAAACAAAAAATACGTATAGCTATAGATATCTAACACTACTTAGCTGTATAAATACATTTGTATATCATTCATATTCAAATTTCAAACTATATGTATAGCAATAGCATATATTATATATAAACATAAAAATATGGGGTTCAAACTATATGTTTATATGTACATTCTTCAAAGGCAGATTCTAACCTTCCACATAACGATTATCAATCCAAAACTTTTTCAAATATTCTATTACCATTTAATACTAAGCGGTAAATGTATATTAGATTTACTTAGTACAAAATAATAAATATAATTTTAAATATTATATATATTATATTATATTCAAATATTCCATTGACAGAATAATTTCTTATAAGTACAATAAAATACATATATGTATGTAAATACGGCGCTATATAATATACATATATACTCTTATTCTTCATTCTCTAGTGACATATACGATATGTCACTAGTGAATGATATGATATTATATAAGTATGTATATATATCAATATCATATAAATAAAAATTCTTCAAGCAACCGTTATGTTGTTTATTTATTTACATTTTTTTGTACTACGCATTATATCTTCAACAATTTCAAATTATCGAGTAAAACAAATGCAAAAAATTTGTTGAAGAAATTTGTTAGAAAATTTTAAAAAATCAAGTAACACTTTCGTCAATTATAAAGTAACCTTATTTTATTAAAAAAAGTTGTTAAAAGAAATAAGAGTATAATGTTGGAGCTTTAATTTTTGTGTATAACTTTAAAAAATTTTTAACAGGTGTTCAAGTTACAGGTGTTTAAAAATAGAAAATTTTCAGTTTTTGACCCCTTACAGCTCCTAAACGGGGCGTGATACAAAAAAAATTTCTAAAATGACTCATACTTATTTTCAAAGATCTAACTTCTGTCAAAATTGCAAGTTTCCAACTTAGACCGTTTAGAAGATAGAAGGGTTAAAGAATTTTGCAAAATTTGAGTTTCGCATAACGGTAAATTAAGACACCGTATGCCACAAATATATATTTATTGTATATATACTTTTAAAGCTAATAAAAGTAGTAATCGTTTGGAGTTTTCAAAATGAAGATATACTTTATACAACTTGTATACTTTATACAACTATAACAATTTAAATATAGAGTTTTTTTGAACCTTTGGGGAGGTGTAACTCCGTAACGGGTGGGGCTACGAAAAAAAGTTATTAAAAATAAAATTAATATTTTTGTGAGATCTATCAGCAGTTAAAATTTCATAGCTCTATTGCAAAAAAAATTGTTGGATCTAAAAGTTAGGTGTTTGAGAGCTACCCTAAGGCTTGGTCCAAACTCAACCAAAAAAAATAGGGAACCTACAAATTACTCCCAGAATATTTTGTGTAAATTTCAAGATTCTAGCTTTCTTAGTTTTTGAGTTAGCGTGCTGACGGACGGACGAACGGACGGACGGACGGACATGGCTCAAAAGTCTTAGAATTTTTTTCTGATCCGATCCATACCTTTGAAGGTATATCTAGCTCTCTTATTTCGAGGTGTTACAAACGGAAGAGTAATTTTATTATACCCGATCCTATTGTACGGGTATAACAATCAAAGTAACATTTTTTGTTCTCTTTTTTTTCTATTCGTTTTTATTTTTCTTCCAGTATTACATTTTCCTTTTTTTTTCTGTTATTTAGGTACGCTAAGAACTTATTTTTTTTTTTTTTTAATATTAAATTTATGCATACAGTCTATTTAAAAAATAGAAATTATTAGCTATAAAACATTCTGAATTTTTTTTTTGTTCGTTTATGTTAACCGTCCATTCATATAAATATAACTGTTGCCTACATATTAAAAAATAATAAATTGAAGAATCAGATTTTTAGCAAATTTTTAATAGTACAGCACACTAAAAATGTGCATACCATTTTTGTACATGTTTGTACCTACATATGTAGTAAAAAAATTTGGTTTTAAAAGTAATTGAGAATATATTAAATTGCTTACTTCTAAATGCTAATGTTTTTGAATTAAAAAAAAATTATTTTGCTTTTTCTAGACGATGTAGATATATATGTATGTATGTACATACCATATATTTTATGATTAATTCATAATTATTGTTATTGAAAAGAAAAATATTGTTGTTATTTACTATTTTTAAAAAAGACTGGATTTCTTATTTTTAATATATTCTTTTTGTTGTTTAATGTTTTTACATAATTGGAAATATATTCTTAGTTTTTATACTTCAGAAAAAGGCATTAGTGGTGCAGATCATTATTCCCTAATAGATCTTAATTTAAAGGTAGCTCCCAATTTAGATATCAATGTTAGGGCCATAATATGCGATTTTAATATGTTAAGAGTTTCGAAAGAAAAACCCTATTTTAATTATAATTAAGAAAGGAAAAACCCATATCTATATAAATATTATAAATAAACACATTGCTTTTATAAATAAAAATGTATACTAAAAATCAATTGATTTGATGAAAAAAAACTTGAATTTAACACTTGCTTACTAAATTTTAAGTAAATGCATATTAAATTTGACACTGTGTTCTCAAGTGCGGCACATTAATTTGTTTACACATTCATATCTTTCAAATTCATCGCTTTCAAACCAAAAATATTTTCGAAGCACATATTATTACATATTTTGAAGTATGTACCTATGTATATGTACGCATACAATGCAATGGTCTACATAAAAAACAATAGTCTTTTATAGAAAAAAAAAACATTTATGTATTACGTATACGTATTGGTATTGGTATTGGTGAGTTTAGTAAATTTAGATAAAATGTTTTATTTTGGTTCTGTAATAATTCTGTTAAAAATTCTGTTATATCTTTGTATGAAAATTTAATTTTGAAATTAAGCTAATTTCTCTAATGTTTTTCGATATTATTATTTTATAATCATGTATTGTCATCGGGATCTGATCTAATGAAGAAAATTTCAAGTCTCTAACTCAACGGGAAGTGTGTTTAAAATGGCTTCTTAGATTCCATCCTTTACGCAACCAAGTTAATAAAAAGCTGTTAAAAAAGAAACATAACAAAACAAAAAATATGTAGATAAATACATACTTAACATTACATAGCTACATATAAATACACATCTATACTATTCATATCAAGCTACATGTATAATAGCAATAGCGTATATTGTATAAAAACATAAAAAAGTAAAGTCGCGCTATATAATATACATATATACTCTTATTCTTCATTCTCTAGTGACATATACGATATGTCACTAGTGAATGATATGATATTATATAAGTATGTATATATATCAATATCATATAAATAAAAATTCTTCAAGCAACCGTTATGTTGTTTATTTATTTACATTTTTTTGTACTACGCATTATATCTTCAACAATTTCAAATTATCGAGTAAAACAAATGCAAAAAATTTGTTGAAGAAATTTGTTAGAAAATTTGAAAAAATCAAGTAACACTTTCGTCAATTATAAAGTAACCTTATTTTATTAAAAAAAGTTGTTAAAAGAAATAAGAGTATAATGTTGGAGCTTTAAGTTTTGTGTATAACTTTAAAAAATTTTTAACAGGTGTTCAAGTTACAGGTGTTTAAAAATAGAAAATTTTCAGTTTTTGACCCCTTACAGCTCCTAAACGGGGCGTGATACAAAAAAAATTTCTGAAATGACTCATACTTATTTTCAAAGATCTAACTTCTGTCAAAATTGCAAGTTTCCAACTTAGACCGTTTAGAAGATAGAAGGGTTAAAGAATTTTGCAAAATTTGAGTTTCGCATAACGGTAAATTAAGACACCGTATGCCACAAATATATATTTATTGTATATATACTTTTAAAGCTAATAAAAGTAGTAATCGTTTGGAGTTTTCAAAATGAAGATATACTTTATACAACTTGTATACTTTATACAACTATAACAATTTAAATATAGAGTTTTTTTGAACCTTTGGGGAGGTGTAACTCCGTAACGGGTGGGGCTACAAAAAAAAGTTATTAAAAATAAAATTAATATTTTTGTGAGATCTATCAGCAGTTAAAATTGCATAGCTCTATTTCAAAAAAAAAGTGGGGTTTTGGTCCAAACTCAACCAAAAAAAATAGGGAAGCTACAAATTGCTCCCAGAATATTTTGTGTAAATTTCACGATTCTAGCTTTCTTAGTTTTTGAGTTAGCGTGCTGACGGACGGAGGAACATGTCTCAAACGTCTTGGAATTTTTTTCTGATCCGATCCATACCTTTGAAGGTATATCTAGCTCGCTTATTTCGAGGTGTTACAAACGGAGGAGTAATTTTATTATACCCGATCCTATCGTACGGGTATAAAAAGG
Organism: Poecilobothrus nobilitatus; assembly: GCA_947095535.1. NCBI lineage: Eukaryota > Metazoa > Arthropoda > Insecta > Diptera > Dolichopodidae > Poecilobothrus > Poecilobothrus nobilitatus. The sequence goes on along the minus strand of OX352774.1, from coordinate 149,000,148 downwards.
GTAAAACTTTAAATACAAAATATTGAGAGTTAAAAATACATAAATTGTTTTTTGAATATTTATGCAAGTGTTAAGTTTCAAATTAAATAAAAACAATTCACAATAATAATAGGCACTCGATTCAAGGTTAATAAACAGTGCTGCGATAGGAGTCGGGTATCGTGTACGCGTACGCGCATTCATTTAATTTTAATTTTAATTTGATTATTTACAAAAAATTTTTATTTTTAAAATTTTTATTTTTAATTTTTTTAATACCTTTTACATTAACAATAGTTTAAATTTCATTTAATTTGAGATATGATAGGATTGAATATATAAATTAAGTAATCTAATAGTTGATAAATCATGGCAGAGTGCAGTAGCAGTAAAAATACAATAAGAGGTGAATCTGGATTGAGCTGTGTTGGAGTGTGTGGCAAGATTTATCATGCTGCTAGCAAATGCAGTGGGCTGGATCAGTTCAGTGTGCATGTATTGGGCGCAGGTGGAATGTTAAGATTAATGTGTGATTACTGCTTGGTATATATTCATAATGTTTATATGGTCCTAAAAGAAATTCATGATTCCACAAAAGAAAACGAAAGTTACCTGCAGGAATATAGAAATGAGTTTGAGGTATCGCTAAAAAAAACTAGGATGAAATAAAAAGCTTGCTTCAACCTATAGAGCATAGGTACTTGGAAAGAATAATATCGCTCAAGTTGGCACAAGAAAGCTTTCAAAGAAGAATGGCTGAAATGATAAACATGAATGGATGAATGGAAAAGATAAGTGTCGAAACTATAAAAATTACGTCGAAAGATGTAAAAAAAGAAAAAAAGGTTGCATCATATTCAGATATAGTAAAGAAAGATCCAACGGTGATTATAAAACCAAAAAAAACGCAAGGGTCACAAGTGACTAAGAATGCTGTCAAAAAAATTATAAATGCGGTAAACCTTAAGATAGGTGGAATAGTAGAAAAGAAGGATGGGAAAGTAGCGATATATTGTGAAGATGGAGGATCAACTGCTAATCTTGAAACTGCTGCAAAAGAACTAATGAAAGAAGATTATGATATAATGATACCCAAAGAAATAAGGCCAAAAATTTTAATTGTTGGTATGTCCGAAAACTACGAAAAAGAGGAGCTTGGTAACAAGGTTGCTAAACAAAATAATATTAAATATTGCAGAGATATTAGATATATACGAGGATACAAAACTAACAGAACGCAAAATGAATACAATGCAATTATTGAGATAAGTGTTGAAGATTTAAAAAAAATAATGGCATTAGGTAGAATAAAAATTGCATGGGACAGTTGTAGAGTATATGAAAGCTTTGATGTGCGTAGATGTGTGAATTGCCTGGGTTTTGGACACAAAAAAGAAAATTGCACTGTTGAAAGAAAAACATGTAGGAAATGTGGAGAAAATCGCTTGATAAAGGATTGTACGGCAGATGAGTTCAAATGTGTTATATGTAAAAAGGCAAATGAAGCGTTGAACCTTGGTTTAAATATATCGCACAATGTGCTAGATAGAGAATCTCCGAGCTTGTTCAGAAAGATAAAAATAGAAAGAAAGAAAATATTCTTGTAGCAACAAAGTAATGTGGAATGTTTATGTATAAATAGTCAAGGAGTAGTAAATAATTTTACAGAAATAGAAAATTTAATTTGTAATGGAAAAGTTGATGTATTATGTTGTACTGAACGCATCTAATAAGCGACGATGAATTTTCACTAATAGAAATTAACGGTTACAACATTCTAAGGGTGGATAGTCACTCTAGACATACTGCTACTTTATTGTAAAGATAACTGGAATTCCAGTCTCATTAATAAATATTGTCTAAGGAAGGAAATTTGGATGTTACATGTTAGGTTAAGCTGTAGAAATTATTCGTTCCATACTATAGCTCTATATAGAGCCGTGAATTACATTGACGTATTTAAAGCTATATACGCGAATGTAAATGATGAATTTTTTAATGAACTAAATGTATATATTATTAAATTAAATGAAACAAAAGAAGACATAATAATAATGGGTGACTTCAATATAAATTGGTTTAAAAATGATAGTTGTAAGATTAAAATAAAAGACATATTTGAAAAAAATGTTTTTAAACAAATAGTTAAAGAATACACACGGATCACACAGGAGTCAAAATCATTGATAGATTGGGTGGTAACAAACCGGCTTGAGAAGGTTTCTGCTAGTGTGGAACATAATGCAAAAATTAGTCACCATGAAATTCTAAAAATAACATTAAAACTGAGTAGGAAAAAAGGAATCACACAAAAATAAAAAAATTAAAACGATTAAATATAATGTTGATATGTTTAGAGGAAAGATTGCTGTAAATGACATAATGACAATTTATTATTCTGATGTAAATGCAAAAGCAAGTAAGTTCAGTACATCCTTACATGAAATTATTAACCAATTTGCAGTTACTAAAAATAGTGGTAAACATCCTATAAACAAATGGTACACCAATGAACTAGAAGTGATGAAAAGGCAAAGAAATCGGCAATACAAAATATCAGTGTGGATTAATAATAATGAAGAATGGGAAAAATACAGGATCCTACAAAATATGTATAAAAAAAAAATTAACATTTGCAAGAACACCTTTATTAAAAATAAAGTAAATAATTCGGATGACCAGAAAACAATGTGGCGAAACATAAAGACGCATGTGTTAAACAAGAAATTTAAGGAGGTTAAGGAAGATACTTTTGAAAATGAAAAAGTAAATAATGAACTTATTATGGCAAACAAAATCAACAACTATTTTATAGAAAGTATTAAAGAAATTAACATGAAAATACCTTATAAAGAATATGAAAATATAATTGAAGAATGTGAACATATTTTTAAATTTAGAAGCAAAGAATTGATTGAATGAAAAAATACGTTAAACTCTTTGAATAAAATAACGCATCACTATTTTGTTAATTCACAAATGATCATTGATTCATTTATTTATTTATTTATTTATTTACTTAATTCACGTATTTACATATTACATTTAGATAATTATACTTAATCTAAAATTAATATTAAAGTTATACAAAGCAAAATTTATTTTATAAAAAAAAAAAAATGGTTATTTACTTATATTTAATATTTCACAAAATTTTTACAACAAAAATAGTGAAGAACAATTATGGAATTATTTTCAATAGTGATTTTTTGATCACATCTTTACTCTTGTTTATATTTATTATAGTTTTGTATTGATTCATATTTATCAACATTCTATTAATCGGCTCATATTTGCCGTAATTAGTCCTGTGATATCAAATCGAAAATGTGTTTTCGGACCTGAAACGGGTTCGTGTGTTGATTGAGTTAATTAATATGTTGTTAATGTAGTGTGAATCTATACAGTTATGAAATACCTGAGTAATAAAAACAATACCCATGACTGTTCGTCTGCATGCTAAAGTATTCATGTGAAGTAATTTGAGACGATTGACATATGGAGGCAATATAAGGGGCTCAGCAGTAGTATGTATATGCCTTTTGAGAGCCAGGAGGAGCTTTTTTAAAGCTTTTATTATGCCGTTTCAGCGCCAGGAGGAGCTTTTATCAACTGTTCTCCTAAATGTATGCAATAAAATTGTGATAAATAAAAAGTTTTATGCTTTTGAGTATTTTAGGGGCTTCGGTAGCCTAGTGAGTAGGCGTGTGGCGTATTAACCAAGGAGTGTGGGTTCGATCGCTGCACAGGTCGTAAGTGTTTTTTTCTTTACATACCCCCTTACGACCAAATATAATGTAAATATATAGTATATAATATAAACAAAATAAATAATATTAGTATATAATTTAATAATAGTATAAAAACCTATAATGGCCTTAGTAGCCGATGGTTCAATAATATTGCATTAGATTTATGTATGTAATATTAATATAAATAAATAAATAAATGAGTATTTTAAATTAAGCTTAGCGGTTAGAATATCAGTTATGTTTAAATTTCAAATTAAAACAGTATTAAGCTAAAGATATTGTTCTTGCTGTTCTTAATTAAATATGAAAAGTTTTTAAAGTTTTGGTTTGGTTTGGTTTAAATACAAAGTTAATATTATCAAAGTTTAAACTTGATTTCCGTGAAAATTGAAAAAAAAGTTTAAAAAATAAAATAAGCTTAAGCTATTGAACGGAATATTCTTAATTAAATATGAAAAGTTTATTAAAGTTTAAGCTTGATTTAATATTTACGTGAAAAATTAAAAAAAGTTTTATAAAATAAAAAAATAAGCTTAAGCTATTGTGTTGAATATTCTTAATTAGATATGAAAAGATTTTAAAGTTTTGACTTAAATACAAAGTTAATATACAAAACTAATATCAATGTTAAAATTCTTCTTATACTCATAACACTTTTTTCTGCATACTTTTAGGCGAACGCTTGGTTATGAAACTTAAAACTTGATTTAAAATTGCTGAAATATTTTTATATGTGGGAAGCTATGAAAAGTTTTTTAAGCTTTTAGTTTGGTTTAAATACAAAGTTATTATAATCAAAGTTTAAACTTGATTTAATATTAACCTGAAAAATTGAAAAAAAGTTTTAAAAATTTAACCATAAAAAACTTAAGCTATTGTGTTGAAAATTCGAAATTACTTATAAAAAGTTTTAAAAGTTTGGTTTATATTCAAAGTTATTATTATCATTAAGTTTAAGCTTAATTTAATAGTTACTTACGTAAAAATTTAAATATAAAACTTTTTATATTTAAAACAATAATAAGCTTAAGAAGTTAAACTGTAGTGCTGAGTATTAAAAAGATAATATGAAAAGTTTTTAAAGTAGGGTTTAAATACAAAACTATTATTACGAAAGTTTAAGCTTGGTTTAAAATTTACTTGAAAAATTAAAGAAAAGTTTTTTAAATTAATAATATTAAGCTTAAGCTATAGTGCTGTTGAAAATTTTCAAACAGATTAGAAAAGTTTTCGAAGTTAATATTATTAAAGTTTAGATGTAGATGAATTAATATTTAACTGAAAAGTTAAAAGTTTTTTATGTTTTCAAATTTTAAAAGTTAAGCTGGTTAAAGTGAAGATATGAAAAGTTTATTAAGTCTTGTTTAAGTAATTAATAAAGTTAAAGCTTTTGGTTTAATATTTATCTGAAAAATTAAAAAAAAGGTTTTTAAAAAATTGAAAGACACTTTTAATGTGTGTATAATATTGTTTTAAAACTTCTTTAAATTGTGATTTTTATTATTAATATTAAGCTAACAAAAATTTGATTTTTTTATTTTGTTTTTTTACAACTATTGCTCAATGGCATAATGCCCCCAAGCATATGTTTTTATATTATCTTCAGTTACATATCTTTTATTATCTAATGAACTTAAAGCTACTTTATTTAAATTTTGTGTATAAATTGTATGTAAATGTGATCTAAATATTTTCATTTGTTTTAAACAAGTTTCATTTTTTAACAAACAATTTTTATAATTATCTAATGTTAAAGAATTGACAACATATTTCTTTATTCCTTTAGCTTTTTTAATAGTTTTATTTTCATATGTTTGAAGGAAATACATTTTAGATTTTAATCCAATAAATTCAGAAACAATTTTTCCATTAAATTCATCTTTAAAAAGACCCAGAACTTTTTTATTCATTAGAGGAAAATTAAATAAATTGTCGGATCGATAATCTGATGTATCAAAACGTTTTGGTATTTCATTAAATATGTCAGCGTAAAAATCATCTGTCTGTATAGTATAAATAAAACTGTCAGTGTCTGTATAATTTAATAAAGCCTTACTACCATATTTAGGTTTAATATAATCATAATGAAAATCATACATAAGAATTTTAGATTGTTCGAGTACCGTAAATCCCAAATATATAGGTTTATCATAATATATATTTGTATGATTAAGCTGAATGGCTATCAAGTTTTCAGTAAATCTAGAGTGGTCATGATAATTTGGTTTTGCTATTAGCGCTCGAGCACCTAAATGTCTTCCTTGACTTTCCCAAGACGTAGCTATTTTGACATTTTTTCTTTTATCTACATTTTCCATTGTTTTAGCCATTGACCTGTTGCGTTATTTAAATCAATATATTTTTTTAACCAATTGCTTTGTGTGAATTTTAGTACTCTGTAAATTTTTTTGAGAATCATGCCGTTTCGAAGACATTGTTTTAAATATCGATAATGGATAATATATTTTATAATGGATAATGGATAATATATTATAAGTCAACTAACAGTTTAGGAATTTTACCTTTCGGTGGAACTTTTTTTTCAGCACAAAAAGGGAAATCATTGTGCAAATCATGTAAATGTTGAGGGTAATCTAAATCCACTTCTAAAACGTAACCAGTTTGCGAATCATCGGCAACTAAGTGAGTCTAAGTGAGCACTGACTAATTCCACCACGTATCCCTTTTTTAAAAAAATTATACATATCAACATCAGTTAACAACTCTAACTTGATAACAGTGTATTTTAACATAGCCGCCCATGACAAACCTGGTGTAGTGTAAAAATTTGCAGGGTCTAAAGAATAGATTTTGGAGCATATTTCTCGGAAGTTTTCAAAAACATCAGTCAAAATAAGTACATCTGTTTTAAGGTAAAGTTTAAGATAGTCCCATAAATTTTGACATTTAAACGTATTCCATACATTAACTGCATGAATGTAGTCTTCATCGGAACATGGTGTGTTTGTCATTTAATTGGTAAAATTGTCTTCTGATGGTAAACATTTTTCGTCAAGTTGTTTAATGGAATTTAAATACTCATAGGGAAAAACTCCCTTTCGAGTCATAAGTATAAATTTTTCATTATTATTGAATTCTTTTTTTATATGAAACAAAATCGTTTTCATTTAAATTTTTACACAATGAATCAAGGCTAGAAGCTATCAAGAAAACGTAAATAAAATGAATGATAATTATCTATGGTAATATTTTTAGATAATGAAATATAACGTTCTTTATTCAAAGGAATGACACCAATATGTCCATTCACTTCGTTTAGCTCTTTAAATAAAAGATGACAATCATAGCCGGAAAAATTGTGAAAGAATATTGGGAAAAAATTTGATCGCCTATACAATAAGTTGCAATAAGAATGAGCAGGACCTCTATAATTGCCAGTAAAGTGACAATGGTCTCTAATTCTATTATTAAAATCTAAATGCTTACCACATATGTGACACGTTTCTTGAACCAATTGTTGCAGCTGCTCATCCAGTGTTAGTGGATTCATCGGCTTTGAACTCATAAAGAAGGTTGAATATAATTCACTGCATGTTTCCGTCAATGATTGGATAAATTCCTTAGCACAGTTAGCTCCAACAAATTTTTTGAAACAGCTTAGGCTATCATTAAAAGAACACTTAATGTAGTACGAGAAAGCTACTGGAACATGTTGATGAATGTTTGTTGTTGAAGACATCATGGGATCACGATTGCATGTTGCAATGGGCTGTAAAATACTCTCAGCATCGGCATAAATAACAAAAGGTGTTTTCAATTGTCGTTGATAATTCTTAAACTCTAGTGTATTTTTTTCAACAGATGGAAGCTTTGTAACTACTTTATTGCATTCGAGTATGTGTAAGTCACGTTGTTGTAATGTATGAAAATGTTGCAAGCACATATTACAAATATAAATTTGATGAGTATTCTTTGTTACAGATCGACTTATCAATCTTGATAAATGTTTTATGTAAACAAAATGAAATTTTTCATCCCTTTCCAAAAGCAATAAATTGACATGAAACTTTTTTTCACATTTTGTCAAATAAAATGGCCCTACAACCTCATATTTCTTATTAATGACTTCCAGTCCAAACAAATTTATGCTTATGTCATTATTAAGTTCTTCGAATAAATTTAATTCAGACAATTTAGCTGCAAATTGCATATTGCCAAAATTAAGTTGTAAAACATCGCCAAACTCAAGCTTGACTATGGGTTGAGAAATGTCACTAATTTTGTATGAAGATGTTTGTTTTGCATGTTCAGCACAAGTTTGTAAGGCTGATACCAAACTCCACTTAAAACAGAAGTTATCATTATTGTTGATATTAATGCAGGCTTTTTTATCTTCTATGTTTTTTGGTAACTTAATATAACTAGAAACGCGGATTAGTTCATATTTATTAATATTTATTTCCACGTGTAAAATTCTAATCAACGCCCAGCCACTATCCTTTTCTTGGAAGTGTTCTGCTTGTTGTTGAATAACTTCTTTAGCATTTTTAAAAAAATCATTAAGATAGTCTGTCTGTGTAATGCTAAACATTCGAGTTTGAAAAGATTTGATTGATATATTTTCAAACTCTTTTTCTGTTGGTTTTATATATTCGCCGAAAAGTTCAAGATTTACCTTAATGGCATTGTGCTTTTTAGTGATTGTCTCAACAATTCAATTATATCAGTTTGAGCCTTTTCTAAAAATTGTGTTGGGTTTAATATGCCTTCATCATCATTATCTCTAATAAATGTTTCTAGTCTATTTTCAAAACATTCATTAATACACCAAACATTAGTTTTAATGACTTCTGCTGCATTTTTCTTATGTTTATTTGTCCGAATGTGGTAGTTCCACAAATTATTTGAGATGGTTGTTTTGCACTTCTCACAAAATTTTGTATTTTCATAACTTTCTCTGTGGTTTTTTATATGATCTAATAAAATTCTTTTTCTACTAAATGTTTTTTGACATTAATCACATTTATGTTTTAATTGTGTTCTATATTTATGTGTTTTTAGATTATCCGATCTTGTAAAAATTTTTTTACACTCATTACATTCTAATTTAATTTTTTTATTTGCTAAATTAATTTTTTTTTTTTTTTTTTGTTTGCTTTTATTTATGTAAAACGTTATTATTTCGTAACAAAAATTATTGCTAACTAAAAATGGATTTTAACATAAGATCGTATATATATTTTTAAAAACCACCGAGTAAATACATTTAAAAAGCTCACTATGAATTTACTTACTGTAATTTATTAATTCTGCAACAATGTTGCATCGTATTAACATATTAACTGTTTTTTTATGTTTTTTTTTTTTTTTTAGAAAGACAAACCTTACTATTCTAATTATAAAAATAAATAAATCTATAAAAAGTTATTGAGACACTACATCAACTGCCACACCCTTGACAACTATTTAATTTATATTATATTTTTCAAATACTGCAACAATGTTGCATCGTATTAGCATATTAACTTGTTTAGAAAGGCGTGCTCGCATTACTATTCTAATCATAAAATAAAATAAATCTATAAAAAGATGTTTTTTGGCACAGCGCAGCTGCAGCAACCTTCATAACTTTTTAATTTATACGATATTTTTCAAATACGGCAAAATTGTTGTATCGTATTAGAATATCAACTTTAAAAAACAAAAAAAAAAAAATCTTTTACAGATTTAATATCAATTAGAGAAACAAAACAAAAAAAATTGCTTAATTGCATAATGAGTTAGGTATTTGGTTTTTGCTTTTTTTGTTTTTTTTGTTATTATTTCGTAACAAAAATTATTGCTAACTAAAAATGGATTTTAACATAAGATCATATATATATTTTTAAAAACCACCGAGTAAATACATTTAAAAAGCTCACTATGAATTTACTTACTGTAACTTATTAATTCTGCAACAATGTTGCATCGTATTAGCATATTAACTGTTTTTTTTATGTTTTTTTTTTTTTTTTAGAAAGGCAACCTTACTATTCTAATCAAAAAAAAAAAAACAAAAAAAATTGTGACTGTATACTATATAGTAGGGAAGTCATATATAAAGTTTTTCATATATAAAAACAACAATTTTCCTTTAATATCATTAGAAATTATTTACTTTATTAAGTATACATAACATTACAACTGGCAACAGTTTACCCGGACATATGGCGATGACGCCCGTCGCAGCCCTGGGCCTGGGCCCTCAGCCCCTCCGGGCGCTAGATCCCAAGAGCCGGGAATTTTGTTAGAGTCAGTTTTCCGGAAGTCCGTTACCGGAACCTGTCCTCCGGAAGTCCGTTGCCAGAATCGGTCTTCCATAAGTCTGTTTCTAGAACCGATTCCATCTCTACAGAAACTAAGAAATTACATCACCATTTGCCCTCACCATCATAATACAGAAAATTTGTTGCAAAGATGTGCTGTAAAAAATTGTATAAACTTGTACATCTATTTAATAAGAGATAATAATAATTGGTTTTAAAAAATATTTGTTTTATTTATTGTTGTACAATATATTTTTTCAGACAAAAACAATGGTATTTCATAAAATAGTCTAGAATAATTGCACTGAGCTATATGTAAATTCATAGGAATCTAAAAATCTTCTTGTTCCAATTTCAGTTTATTCCTTTCAATACATCTGTCGAAATACTTGAATATATATTCCCGCACATTTAATTCAGCTCCATTGTTATATGACATCACTGCTTGTATAAAGTCCAACATAAGGCAAAAGCGGGTGTACTCATCTAGTTCCAATGTTAGTTTTTTAGTTTGCTCTGTATGATTGAATTTGAGTGGAAATTTATTTGAATTTAATTTAGGTTGAATGTTTGTAAAATCTACATAAAAAGCATGCCACTGCAAATAATTCATCTCGCTAATGACTTTGCGATGACGTTGGAAAATTATTGTTGCAGCAAAATTTTCAACATTAAATCCAATTTGTATTTTTATTGTTTGTTTTTTATCCAAATAGTAAATATAGCTTAATAAAAGATTTTTTTTTTGTGCTTCGTCGTTGTTTATTTGTTTTTCGATAAATACTTCAGCATTTAATGTTGGCTCCATGTTTTTTTTAAACTGTTTAGTTTTATAGCTTGAAAGTTTTGTATTTATAGTGTTTAAACTTAACATTTTTTAAAAATTGTTCGAAACATTCTCTGTATTTTTTTATCGTTTTTGAGTGGGGATGATATTGTGTTGAATAAATTAATAAAATTTTTCATGCTCTTGCAGTTACATCGCATCCATAAATATACACAACAATATTGTCCACAGACTGATGTAAGGTCACTTTGTAAACGCTTATTGTTGAAAACAAAACATTTTGATTGATTTTGTAGAAATTTCACAATCTCATTGTGGAATGGTGGATTTCCAAATGAATCAAAATATTCTACACAGCCTTGAACTGGCACGAAAATTGCTAACCAATGTGTTCCTTTTTTGGTAGAAGTGTCGGTGTTAATTCCTAAAATACCAGGTTTTGAAATATTTTTCGGTATTTGATCAAGAGCAAAAACACCTTTAAACAATTTACGTGTGACACTATTACATTTCAACGCTTTCGTTATCTGAAGTGTATTCATTTTTTTGTAAACGAGAAATATCAATTAGCTGAGTATTTCCATTTATGTATGCTGTTAAAAATTCAACTTTAAGTTTACCATTTGTGAACACTATATCGAATTTTTAAGCAAATTTATTAAATTATTAGTTGTTTTTTCATTGTCCATATGCCCAAAAGAGTAATTCTTGATGTCTGTTCTTTTTAAATTATTGGTTGGGAATTTATACTTTAATTCCTTTACAATAGTTTTACATTTTTCTTTTATTCAAGCTACAGTTAGATTTTTTACAAATATTGTATTGTTATCGTCCGTACAGAACGATAAATCTACTACAGCGTATGCCATTTTCAAATGAATAGAGATGGTCCAATTAGCTTCCTTTTATATGTTTAAGATTTGATACGTTGATAAGATACGTAAGATAAGATACGTTGCGATTTTTATCAATTTCGATACTGGTATCGAATTCTGCAAACACAATGCATGCTAATGTTGACTCCCTGGTTTAATAAACTTTGACATGTATCAGTTCCAGAACCATCTGGTGATAAATCAAAAGCTAGTATTGTATAACCTTTTGAAAAAAGTTCTTTTGAAATTTGGTGCCCTCTATCAGAATGATGTATACCTGTTCCGCTAAATAATATTAAATATGCACGAGAATTGCAATTGTTATTCGATGTAAAACTTGTTTCAATTGCAGAGTTTGGTGTAGGCACTCCATTCACATATAATTGAAATTGTGTGAGATTTTGATGATCGAAATGGTATGGATTTTTTGATCTTTTACCATTAAAATTTTCATTATTAACCATGCAAAATACAAGAGCTTTTGGTATTTGCCCTATAAATATATTATCCAATGATATGTTGGATGTGTTAGCTGGAATTGTAAATGTTTTGATTTCACTTCTCTATAATAATATATAAAAATATATAAAAGTATAAAAATATTTTGCGTTAGCCTTTTCCAAAACAGTATTATGTGCTATTAATATGCTAGGATTAATTGTTAAATGTTTCATGTATAATGTAGCTTCGAGAATTTTTAAATAACTATCATCGTTATCGTTAAAGAAAATAAAAAAATCTTGTTTTTCTAATGCCAAAGCAATTCGAATGTCTTGCGTTATTTAAAAGTAATTTGGGAGTGTTGAAGAAATCTACATGTAATTTTCCCATTAATTCTACTATTGTAGAATTGTTGTATAATTTTTGCCTTGATTTAGAACCAGAATTGTTAAAATCATTTACATTTGGTTTATCCAATTCCCAACCAGATGCTTCCAGATGTGTTTGACTGGAATCTGTACCATAAGTAAAGTAGTTAAGTATGCTTTGTATAAGGAGTCTGAAGGAGTGATGTTTTTCCCATTTAGAGTTACATTACATTGTTTAATTAAAGAGTGTAATAAATTATTTACAACACTGGGTTGCGGGGCTGCTTTTATATCAGCTCCGGTTCTTACTTTATCATTTGCACTCCAAACTGATCCATCTTTTTTTAATATTTGAATTTTAAATTTGATGTAGGTTGACGATAAATCTCGATATGTATCTCCATTTCCAAGCGAAACAAATTTAATAGTTGACGGTAACGTTTCTAAAGAAGCTAAAGAATTGTATGCTACCTCTTCTGAACGCAATATACTTGTTTGTACTGGTAATGATGCAAAAGATCAAGCTCAGATTTCATACACTCCATATTTAATTGAATATATCAGAGGTTTTACTTTGTGTTTTTCGTAGTTTCGACTTTAATTTGTCTTTTTAGAAACTGATCGTCTTTTTATACCCTTTCGTCTTTTTATGGCTTTTCGCCTTCCACCATACATCGAATGCAGTTGATTATCTACTGATTTTCGAAGATTTTTCATGATTCCTTTATTTTGATCAATTACAGCTTCTTTTATGTTTGCACCAGATGCTATATCATTCAATATATTTTTACTTGTGTTCACAGCCTCTGTTTTAATTAAGTCCCAACCTGATGTAAAAACTGGCTTTAAGTAACGAATTAAACTTCCGAATATATTTCCAAAACCACGACCTCTTTGAATAGCCGGATAAAATTGTAATAGGGGTCCAATATCGTTGATTCCTCCACCTACTTGAGAGGAATAATATCTCACGTAAGCTCTTTCCATATTTGATATGATATCATATTTGAGTAGTAGTATTTATATTGTTTTTTAGACAATCAATGCTTTTTAAAGTGTAATACAATTTTGGTTGGATAGTAACTGGAAACAAAATTTATTCCATTGCCGTATTGGTTGCAAATTTTAATCGCTACCGTTTCAAAACAATTTTTTTCTATTGGTATGTATTGGACATTTTCAAATTCAATATTTGTAGGTATTCTGCAATTTTCTACGCATATAGCTTTCAATGCATGTACTTTGCTATATCCAAAAACAGATGATTGAACTATATCTGAATTAATCATGACCATTCCATTCAATTCGTCTTTATTATTAGCAACAGCTAATTTCAATAGTTCAGGTAATTTTGTTTTGAAATTTTTTATACCTTTTTTCTGTTGAAATAATTCTTTTAAAAATGTTTTTATATTATAACTGTGATTAACTTTTATAAAGAAACTATCTTCATCAAAGGTCTGTGATATTCGAATTAAACCTTTTTCGTTTTGATCTGCTACTTTTCGAAAAGTTACATCATCGTAATTTTTAGTATTGGAGATATATACCAAAATTTCATTAAAAAATTCTTTGAAAACTTGGTTTCGAGTAAATCCCTCATTAGGAGTTATATTTTTAATAAGCGTTGGCAAAAAATTAAACTTCCAATCATCCAAATGTAATTCCGAATCATCATATGAATAATATGTGTAACCTATAGATTTGGTTACTTTGATTTTTTCAAGAGGTTTTTCAATGTTTCTTACATAAACATTATACTCCCCGATATTAATAAGAGCACAATTCTCTTTGTTAAATTTTTCCGTTTGTAGGAAATCGTTCAGATAAATTTCTGAAAGAACTACTTTACAGTTTCCGTTTCTTAAATCAAAGTGAATAGGTAATTTATTTTCGAATGAAGCTAAAGTGTTGTTTGGAAACAGTTTTAAATTATCATTACTAAACAATGTTACATAGAAGTCATCTTGACCAATCATCTTTGTTAACTTCTTCTAAAACATAAAATGTTGCATTATTTATATGTTGTCCATTCCGGTGTTGATGAAGTTCTTAGTTTTGGACTTCTTAGTAAAGGTTTCAGTTTTCGTTTTTTTGTTTCAGGAAACTGTGAAAGTATAGTTGAGGAAATTGAACTACCGGCCGATCTAAGTGTCTTCTTTTTTTCAGGAGATGGTACGGTAATTACATCACCACTTGGTGTTTCAAACATTCGATAATCAGAGCTTAGAGATGGTCTTTGTATTAGTTTTTCGCCTTTCAACATTTCAGTTTGAGCTAATTTTTTAAATGAATTTTCATCATCATCTAAATCGTAATGTGTTAAATCGATCTCCATGTCTGAATGCTCTTTTTTAGGATCATATTCAAACACTTCATCAGTAACTAATGGTGCAAAATTAGTCTGTGCTGATGTTGATTTGTATTTAGGTAATTCAGTTTCTGTATATGCATCTCGTTTGGAAAATAATTTTGTTTGAGTGCCTGTATCAAATGTAAGATTATTAGTCTTTTCTGGTAATTTGTTTGCGTGTCTTTTGTTAATTCCATATTTGAGGAGATTTTGACGATACAAGTACCATTTTTGCAATGGTTTTAATTTTTTATCGTATAAAACTTTTTTCATTTTTTGATCTAATAAATCCAAGTTTTTATCATCTTGAAATAATTTACTAAATTTTGAAAATATTTCTGGTGACATAACAATCATTCGCTGCATTATGTCTTACTGAGCAATTTCCCTATTACACCAGATAATATAGTTCCGATTAAAGTTGATAAAAATCCACCATGTTGAACTAATATTTTTCTTTTGGCTTTTATACTTTTCTTAGCACAGGCTAGAAATCTTAATTGTTTTTTATGTTTTTTTAATTTTGCTTTTTGTGCTGGTGATATTTTATTATTGCCATTTAATATATTGATTGCAATTTCAGCAATAGTTTTTATAATATCATCATCACAATATTTAAGAATATTTTTATGAAATTTCTTCTTGTTGCGCTTTCCTAGTACATGTAATATATGTTGGTTTTTCTTCAATCGTTTAATATTTTTGACAGCTGTTATTCAAATCACCCGTATCACAGAAACATATACAATATTCTTTGGAAAAAATATTAGTTCTAATACGAAATCAATCGTTAATATCTTGTGTTAAATCCAACACAATATAACCATGTGGTTTTGATGTTGACTCATTATATACTCTCAAGAAACTCTTTATATTTTCCGGATATAGTTGTCTAGCAAGAGGAAAAATCTGTGATTTGTCTCGAGGGTTTTTGAAGAGCACTAAATATTTACAATTTAATGAAATATCTCTTGAGAATTTTCCCTGATGAAAAACGTTTTGAGTTAACAATATAATAGATAAATTACGATGGTGCGAACCTTTAGTAAATAGTTCATATACCTGTTTATTTGCAGAATCTAACATTAAGTCATCTAGAAAAATTAAAGTAGGTTTATTTTCATTACCACTTATTTCTTGGGATACTGGTATAAAAGTCTATATCAGGAAAAGCTAGATTTTTTGGAATAGCAGAAATTTCTGGGTTACACCATTTTATTGTTTCAATTTTCTGATAAATCAATCTTTCAATATTTTCAATTAAATTACACACAAATGTTGTTTTTCCACAACCAGATGGTCCGGCTATCATCATTGTAAATGGATGAATAAAATTAATCATTTTTGGTCTGTGTCTGATAAGAAACTAAATTTAAAATATAATTTAGAGATCATATAAAAGCAGCGAACATATTCTTAGTACAATCATTTTAAATTATGAAAGTAGAAGAGTTCTTAAATATTTATTCCTCTGTCTTATTAGATGATCATAAGAAAGTAATATGACATCTATATAAACACATTAAAAATTTTTCCGGAGTAAATAAATTCACTTCAATTTATGGTACTCATTTTGCCCTTTGTCCGTGGGCATATGATAATTCTACTTCTGGACCACACATGTGAATGTCATACAATAGAAAATTATAGAATCACTTTGGAAAATTTAATTAAATGGTACGAGAATTATGTCGAGGCTACAAGTTGTGTCAGAAATTCATAGAGGTGCTAGAAGAAAATTTATACGAATAAAATTTATTCAAAAGAGTTTAAATGATACTTGGCAAATTGATTTGGTTGAAATGATTCCATATGCAAAATTTAATAAGGCATATAAATATTTATTAACAGTTATTGATACATTTTCAAAATTTGCGTATGCTGAACCGATTAAAAACAAAGGCGCTGATAATGTTTTAATCGCAATGAGAAATATTTTTAAGCGTGGTGGTAGAAAACCAAAAAATTTACAATCTGATCAAGGTACGGAATTTTTCAACAAAAAATTTCAAAATCTAATGAGGAAAAATAAAATTAACCATTATCATACATATTCAGAACTAAAAGCATCAATTGCAGAACGTTTCAATCGCACTCTGAAAAACATGATATGGAAACAATTCAGTTTACAAGGCACATATAAATGGTTAACTATTCTACCATCGCTAATAGAAAAATGTAACTCAACATATCATCATACAATTAAACTTCCGCCTAAAAAGGTTACAAAGAATAATGAGAAATTATTATTAAAAAAATAATACAATAAATTAAAAGTATTCTGAAAACCCAAATACAACATTGGAGATTCTGTTCGTATAAGTATATATAAAGGTATATTTACAAAAGGTTATCAACCCAATTGGTCAACAGAAATTTTTACAATAGCGAAAATAAAAAGAACAGATCCAATTACATATAATTTATTTGATTACACTAAAAAACTAATAAAAGGTAGTTTTTATGAACCTGAACTTACATCTGTTAAATTTCCTAATGTTTACCTTGTAGAAAAAATAATAAGAAAAAAAGGAAATCAAGTTTTGGTTAGGTGGCTCGGCTTTGATAAAAGTCATAATTCATGGATAAATAAAAAAGATATTATTTAATGAATAATAATTTATAAACTTTTAGTAAAAAAATGTAATGCTATTATTTAATATTAAAAACAACTTTTTAAAACCAAGTTTTTTATTTTTTTTTTACTTTTAACTTGAACTTCATCACGTTTTTAGTTTCTATTTCATAATCACACCTTATATTATTAACAATATATTATCAGCCGTTTAATTCAAAGCTTTTATTAAAGTAAAAACATATTTACCAAAAGTCATGAACATTCAACAATTTTACATTTTTATTATAGAGATCATAAATTAAATCAATCTTAAACTTTAATAAACTTTTCATATCTAATTAAGACTATTCCGTTCAATAGCTTAAGCTTATTTTATTTTTTAAACTTTTTTTTCAATTTTCACGGAAATATTAAATCAAGTTTAAACTTTGATAATATTAACTTTGTATTTAAACCAAACCAAACCAAAACTTTAAAAACTTTTCATATTTAATTAAGAACAGTAAGCACAATATCTTTAGCTTATTACTGTTTTAATTTGAAATTTAAACATAACTGATATTCTAACCGCTAAGCTTAATTTAAAATACTCAAAAGCATAAAACTTTTTACTTATCACAATTTTATTGCATACATTTAGGAGAACTGTTGAATAAAAGCTCCTCCTGGCGCTGAAATGGCATAATAAAAGCTTTAAAAAAGCTTCTACTGGCTCTCAAACGGCATATACATACTACTATCAGCCCAATTTAGTTTTCTTAAGGCGAACCTTAGAAAATTTCTTTGTATTGCTTCAATTCTAACAATATGTTGATGATAGTGTGGAAACCAGACCTGATTTGCATACTCCAGAATAGGTCGAACTAAAGTCGTGTAAAGAAATTTTATAATATATGGGTCATTAAATTCTCTAGACCATCTTTTTACGAAATCTAGCATTGAGTTCGCTTTATTAGTAAATATCTTGCTAATATGTGTATTAAAAGTAAGTTTAGAATCAAAAGTTACACCAAGATCATTAAATTCAGTGACTCTTTATATTATGTTGTTATTAAAAGTGTAATTATTTCTGATTAAGTTTAGGGAACGCGTAAATGAAATGACGGCACATTTATCAATGTTTAAAATAAGATTGTTACATTTACACCAGTTCATAAAGTTATTAAGATCTTTTTGGGAAGAGTCTGCATCATTCATTAAGCACACTTCTTTAAAGATTTTCATGTCGTCCGCGTAAGTTTTTATGGAACTGTTCTGAATAATCTTAGTAACATCATTTATTGAGATAATAAACAACAATGGTCCAAGATGACTACGCTGTGGTACTCCAGAATTAGGAACAAAAGATGCTGAAATTGCTGTTCTGAAAAGAACACTATAGCTACGGTTATTTAAGTATGAATCAATCCAGTTAATTAAGAAATAAGGAAAACCATATTTTTTTAATTTATAGAGTATTACACTATGAGGTAGAAGATCAAACGCTTTACTTAAGTCTGTGTAAACCATGTCAGTTTGGCGCCCAACTTCCATTGTTTTCAAAATAGTTGAAGATATTTCTGTAAGGTTAGTTAGAGTTGATCTCTTTTTTACAAATCCATGTTGATCATTCACTATAAATTCAGAACAATAATCATAAATTGCATCAAAGACCATAAGCTCAAACACTTTCGGCAAACTAAAAAGTTTCGAATTAGCCTATAATTCATGACATTACTTTTTGAGTCTTTTTTATGAACTGGCCTTATGTACGACTTAGGAACTGGCCTTTCCATAACTTAGAGAACACCCCAGAAGCAAAAGATTTATTAAAAAGAAGTGCTATAGGATTAGATAGGGAATTAGCGCAACGCTTTAAAATAATTTCTGGGAGGTTATCTGGTCCAGGAGCAGAGTTATCACCCAATTTAGTTAGATAAAGCTGTATTGCGGCTGGTGTAAAATTAATATTTTGAAGAGGTAAACTTGGAAGGTCTTCCAAATGGTTAAAATTAGATTCATCAATATCGAAAGAAGAAGTAGAATAACTACCGGCGAAAAAATCTTTAAAATAATTAGATATAACAATTGAGTGGTTAGAATTCTGATCTTTGTAGGACATATAATTTGGATGTTGATCGGATTTACGTTTTGAATTTACAAGCTTCCAAAAAGATTTAGGATCTGTACGAAGTTGCGAAGCAATTTTACTAATGTAAGCTTCATATTTAAGACTTAGTAAGGATTTGAATGCGGTAAATAAATTTAGAAAATTTGAATAAGAAATATTATCCTTCTTTTTTAAATATGCATTCCACGCTTCATTTTTTTTATTTCTAAGAGTTTTTAGTTCACCATCATACCATAGTGGGCTTGAATTGATATTTCTATCACGAACTCGAGGAACATACAAGTCAAATCCATGGTAAATTACTTCGTAAAATTTTTCAATCGTTTTATTTAAATCATATATGTAAAGTAGTAAAGAATTAAAGTCAATTGAAAGAAAAAAATTGTTAAGCATATAAAAATTAGTTTTGGAAAAATTAAATTTATATGAGATATTTAATGACGATTTATTTAAACAATTATAATGAAATTGAAAACTGAAAGGGGGATGATGACAATCAATTTTTGAAAGAGGTGTTGCCGTTAATATTCTAGTTACATTTACCCAGTCAGAAGTAAAAAGAAGGTCTAATTGTTTGTTTAATAGATTTTTAGTTGACTATCTATAACTGTTGATTCGACATTAGAGGTTAAATTAGTCGGAATGTAGAAACATTCCTCGTCATGAAGTTACCAATTAATATTTGGCAAATTAAGATCTCCACATATTATGAGTTCGTCAAGGTCATTTAATTTATTATTCAAAGAATCAAGAACTGAGCAGAAATCTTGGTAAACTTTTATATTACTATTTGGAGGAATGTAACAACATAGAATATAAAGATTTAAAACATTTAAATCAATTTTAACTGCTATTACATCACAGTTTATTAAATCAGGTATTTGTACCTGTGAAGAGTTAAAGTTATTCTTAACTAATATAAGAACACCTCCACCTTTCAGAATCAATGAATTATTTAAAATATCAATATCATTTTGATATCTATCTTTCCCGTGAATTGTCAAATAATTCAAGAGAATTAATAGAAGGAGATAACCAAGTCTCAGTAAGCATAAATATATCCGAGTTTAGTACTTTGGAATTACTAAAAACTTGTGTTGTTTTAGTGCGTAATCCTCTTACATTTTGATAATATAATGAGAGATTACTTGTTCTATTTTTATACTTTATTGTCCTATCTTTATGCTTTATTTGATCTAAATGGCGTAAACCTTCTAACAATCATAATGCATCATTAGCAAGTGGATGTTTCACTGAAAATTGGAAAGAAACGATTGTAATTCTTTTATTTGTAATTCGAGCATTTGAAACTGTGCTCGAAGACCGTCAAATTTTATTGAAGAAAATAAAATGTTATGGGGTGAACGAAAAAGAACTTAAATGGTTTCAATCATACTTGGAAAACAAATTCCAAAGAACAAAAATTAAAGGTGTTGTCTCTGATGCAATTAAAGTATCACTAGGAGTATCTCAGGGTAGTATCTTGGGTGTCCTTTTATTTATTGTATACGTAAACGACATGTACAAAATTGTCTCAAAATCTAAACTTGTCCTGTTTGCAGACGATGCTTTGTTATATGTAGCTTGTGACACTGTTGAAGAATGCCTAAATGCAATAAAGGCTGATCCAAATCATCTCAGTCTTTGGCTCAGTCGAAATAAATTAAAATTAAATGTTAAAAAAACGAAATATATGAAATAATATTCAAGAAGTTGATCTAAAAATTGCAGAAGAAAGAATTGAAGAGGTAAAGGAAATTAAGTATTTAGGTAAAAGTAAATTGGTAAAAGAAAATATCTTATCTACACAATTATTAGCCGACATTAGCTTTTGGTTAAATATGACGCTAAGATCGGTTAACCTTTTTAATTTGAAGTTTCACAGCACTAATTGTGGTACGTTTGAACGACTTAATAGAATGATGTCTGTATGCAATATACACAAATCCCAAATTAACTATCAATCGATGGTTAGTTTTGATTTATAATTTCATGCATTTTGTTAATAATAAGTAAAAACGAGGAAGAATACAGTTGACTTTGTCAACTCTTCTCTTAGATACCCGTACGAACCGTTAGTATGTTCACAGCCTGTCACTCTGCTTACAATATTATTTTTTTAATATTTTAGTATTTTAAAATAATTTGGGTGAATTTTATAATTTCTAGAATTATGGGTTGTACATATATTCAAACTATATGTTTATACATTCTTCAAAAGCAGATTTTAACATAACGATTATCAATCCAAAACTTTTTCAAATATTTTATAGTACCATTTAATACTAAGCGGTAAATGTATATTAAATTTACTTAGTACAAAATAGTAAATATAATTTTAAATATTATATTATATTATATTGAAATATTCCATTCACAGAATAATTTCTTATAAGTACAATAAAATACATATATGTATGTAAATACGGCTCTATATAATATACATCTATACTCTTATCATTCATTCACTAGTGACATATACGATATATTGTATATATAACAATATCATATAAATAAAAATTCTTCAAGCAACCGTTAAGTTGTTTATTTAATTACATTTTTTTGTACTACGCATTATATCCTCAACAATTTCAAATTATCGAGTAAAACAAAATGGAAAAAATTCGTTAAAGAAATTTGTTAGAAAATTTGAAAAAATCAAGTAACACTTTCGTCAATTATAAAGTAACCCTATATTATTAAAAAAAGTTGTTAACAGAAATAAAAGTATAATGTTGAAGCTTTAATTTTTGTGTATTACTTCAAAAAAATGTTAACAGGTGTTCAAGTTACAGGTGTTTAAAAATAGGAAATTTTGAGTTTTTGACCCCTTACTGCTCCTAAACGGGGGGTGATACAAAAAAAATTTCTGAAATGACTCATACTAATTTTCAAAGATCTAACTTCTGTCAAAATTTCAAGTTTCCAACTTTAACCGTTTAGAAGATAGCAGGGTTAAAGAATTTTGCAAAATTTGAGTTTCGCATAACGGTAAATTAAGACACCGTATGCCACAAATATATATTTATTGTATATATACTTTTAAAGCTAATAAAAGTAGTAATCGTTTGGTGTTTTCAAAATGTTAACCGTTTAGAAGATAGAAGGGTTAAAGAATTTTGCAAAATTTGAGTTTCGCATAACGGTAAATTAAGACACCGTATGCCACAAATATATAGTCGATTTAACGATGTCCGTCCGTCCGTCCGTTCGCACGATAACTCAAAAACTAATAAAGCTATCTTGATGAAATTTATATAGTAGGTTATTAATTACGAAAGGAAGGCTAAGTTGAACGATCTGGACAAAATCGGTGCATGGGTTCGGATTCTGGAAGCTTCCGAATGATTCCGGAGCAAACGAGATTATCTCCAAAACCAACAAAGATAGAACCTTTGACTTTTTTTCAATGATGTTCCTTCCCGTTCGATTTATGTCTCTGAAATTTAAGAAGATTTGGATAACTTTTAAATTTGGCAGAGTGGTGTTCCTTCATGATTTATTTAAGTCTTTGAAATTTGAGAGGATTTGGTTCATGGGTTCTTATCTTAGAAGCTTCCGAACGAGCCCCAGAGCAAACGAGTATATCTCCACAACCAACAAAGATAGAACCTTTATTTTTAGTACAAGAGTGTGCTGTTATGTTTCCTTTTCCATAAAATTGGAAACTGACATTTGAAAGAATTTGAACCATGGATTCGTATATTGGAAGCTTCCGAAAGAGCCCCAGAGCAAACGAGATTATGTCCAAAACCAACAAAAATAGAAGCTTTAGATTTTTTACAATGATGTTCCTTCCCGTTTGATTTATGTCTCTGAAATTTAAGAGGATATGGTCCATGGGTTTGGATTTTGGAAGCTTCTGCACGAGCCCCAGAACAAATGAGATTATCTCCAAAAACAACAAAGATGTAACTTTTAAATTCGGCAGAATTGTGTTCTTTCATGTTTGATTTAGGTCTCTGAAATTTGAGAGGATTTGGTCCTTGGGTTCGGATTTTGGAAGCTTCCAAACGAGCCTCAGAGCAAATGATATTATCTCCAAAAACAACAAAGATATAACCTTTCAATTAGGCAGAATGGTGTTCCTTCATGTTTGATTTATGTTTCTGAAATTTGTGAGGATTTGGTCCATGGGTTCAAATCTTGAAAGCTTCCGGACGAACCCCAGAGCAAACGAGTATATCTCCACAACCAACAAAGATAGAACTTTTATTTTTAGTACAAAGGTGTTCTGTTATGTTTCCTTTTCTGTAAAATTGGAAACTGAAATTCGAAAGAATTTGAACCATGGGTTCGTATTTTGGAAACTTTCGGACGAGCACAAGAGCAACGAGCATATCTCCAAAACCAACAAAAGTAGAACCTTTAAATTTAGTACAATAGTGTGCTGGCATGTTTTCTTTATGTTTCTGAGATGGATTCGATGAATTGGGATGGCAATGCGGGTACCTGACATAGACCTCCCAAGGACTAACAATCTTTGAAATTAATAAAGATAGGAACTTAAAATTTTTTACAAAGGTGTCAAGCATATCCCAAGAAGATGCCTCTTTTACGTTCCTGAAATTCGAGTTGAATAAGACAGAAAAGGGAAGAAGTTCAAGCAGCTGCCAAAAAAACTTATGGATTTTTAATTTAATTCGAATTATTCAGGTGTAGGGTATTAATAAGTCGGTTGCATCGACTTACTGTTACATTTACTTGTTTTTAAAATTGTTTAGTAAAACTTTTTACAGATATCTTCAAGATTTATCAAATTTTAATACTGAGTTGGATTTTATTTGTAAACATTATTATATACATCTATATATGGTTCATTATTTTGAGTAGAATAATGACCCCAAGCTAGAGTCTTAATGTTATCATTGACTATATAAGTTAAATTTTAATAAGACTTCGTATATAAAAAGGTTAAATAAAAATACTTTATTGAATTTTTCTTAATATTTTAAATAATTTTATTTTTATAAACTTTCAATACTTATTACATTGGAGATCAATAATAGAATGAATTAATCGATAGTCTTTTTAAGTTCAGAACATATTAATCGCATATTTTGTTGATTCATTCTTTATTTTAAAACAAATATAAATACTGCAAGCTGGTTAAAATTTCAGTATTTGCTAAAATTGCTAATAACACAAAGTTGAATGATTTATGTTGATAATAATAACAAAGTTGAATAAAATCAAAAGTAGTACAAAGTTGAATGAATGAAAAAGCAACATAAGCATAATTTGGAGTTAATTTAAATAGTAGTGTTGGAGGTTGGTGCTAAATCGGTAAGTAATATCTCTTATCATCTAAAAAACTCAAAGCAATTTTATTTAATGACTGTGTATATATAGTATGTAATTTAGACTTAAAAATATTTATTTTACCATATAAAACAATATTTTCAAATAAACATTTCCTGTAGTCATTTATAGTTAATTTTTTTGCAGCAGCTTTTTTTATACCTTTACTTTTTTTTATAATTTTATTAGACAAAATATCTAATAAATACGTTTTTAATTTAAGTCCTATAAATTCTTTCACAATTTTTCCATTACTTTCATAAACCAATAATTTTTTTATTTACGAGCGGTAAACCGTAAACATTATTGGGATGATAATCAGATGTATCAAAAATTAGTTTTGTTTGATCAGTTTCAAGCACATCTGATTTTACATCTTTATAGAAATCTTGAGTCTTTATATTATATATAAAACTATCGGTATCCATGTAATTCATTTCAATATTTAAACTATACTTAGGCTTCATATAGTCATAGTGAAACTTATACATATGCAATTTAGAGAACTCTAGGACTGTGAACTTCAAGTATATCGACTTATCATATAACACTTTCAGCGTATTTAACTGAACTGTAGAAAGATTTTCATTGAATATTGCAATACTATGGAAATTTGGTTTCATAATCAATGATCTTGCCCCAAGATGTTTCCTTCTATTCTCCCAAGAATCGGCTATTTTAATTATTTCTCTTTTATCAACGTTTTACCATAGTTTCCATAGTTTTACCATAAACAGCATTATTCATTAATTTAAAAAAATCTTTTTCAAAAGAATTCGTTGATAAAGCTCTATGGTTAGTATTCAAGTTAATATACTTTTTTAACCAATCAGATTGCTTGAACTGTATTACTCTATGAATCTTTTCCAAAATTAGGCCATGTTTTAAGCATTGCTTCAAATTTTTATAATGAATTATATAATTTTTTTTATCATTTAACTCTAATAAGAGTTTATTTATTTTACCATTGGGAGGTTTTTTGTTTTCAAAACAAAATGGTAAATTATTGTAAATGTCATGTAATGATTGAGAATATTTTAAATCTACTTCCAAAACGTAACCTATTTCAGAATCATCAGAAATTTCATCTACTTGCAAATCTGATGGATTTTCAAGCCACTTAAAAGATACGTACGGAAGTTGTTGCGACATGGCCCAACAATATAAATTATTTCCATGTTAATATATTATATATTCAGATGGTTCTGCAGGGTTATATTGCTCCCCCATATATTTATTATTTGGTTTAGCATTGCTTTTTGAACATTGGCTTATACCTCCACGAATACTTTATTTAAAAAAATAAATTCTATCATATTAATATCGTCAAATAATTCTAATTCTACTTTAGTATATTTTAACATAGCATTCAAGGTAAGACCTGGTAAAGTTAAATATTGAGCTGGATCTAAATTATAAATTTTGATGCAAATTTCCGTAAAATTTTCAAATATATCTGATAGTAAAAAAACATCAGTTTTTAAGTAGAGCTTCAAATAATCTTTTAAAGTTGGACACTGAAAGACATCCCAAACTTTTTTAGCATGAAGATAATCTTCATTTGAACATAAAGTATCAGTCACCTGATTTTTAAAACTTTTTGTGGGGGTAAATAAATTTCGGTGAGCTTTTCTATTGAATCTATATAATCATAAGGAAAAACACCCTTTCTAATTAACAATTCTAATTTTTCATTACTTGTGTAATGAATTTAATAATTCTAAATGTGTTCTAACGGTTTCTAACTTTTCTCAACCTAAATTTTCTGTCAATGATTCAAGACTGGATTGCATATAAGAATCTAAAAATTTTATTTGAAAATATTTCTTTATTCCTTCAATAAAAATGGATTTGGTTACAGAAATATGATTTTCTTTGTTTAAGGATAGAACTGAAATAGTACCCTTTATCGAATTTAACTCTTTCAATATTAAATGAGCATCATAATTAGAAAAGTTATGGAATATAGGGAAAAACTTAGGTATACGAAATAATATATAAGAGCTATGTGCTGGACCAATGTATTTACCTGTTAGATGACAATGGTTTTGTACACGATTTTCATTAGATAGAAATATTTTTTCACAAATATGACATGTATCACTATTTGTATGGTGAAGGTTTTCCTCTACGGTTAATCTTTTCATTGGTTTCGGTTGTCCTAAATAATTTTCAAAAAGAAATGTACAATCTATTATTAAAGCTGTGGTGAAGTTCTTTCCGCAATCCAATCCTAAAAAAGTTAGAAAAGTTAAAAAAATTTTATAAGTTTGTTTTTTCATTTACAAATTTTATAAACCATACCTGTGAAATCTTTATATATATTTAAATTATTATCAAATGAACATTTGATATAATATGAAAAAGCGATGAGAATATGATTTCTAATATTTGTTGGTGATGAAATTTTAGGACTAGATTCACATGTTGAAACAGGTTCCAGCAAACTTTCTGAATCAGAATAAATTACAAATAGAACCCTCATTTTTTATGCCAATTTTTAAATTTTAAAAATTTATTTTCACGGCTAGGTAACTTAGTAATGATGTTTTTACATTCTGGTTTATAAATTTATAAATTTTGTTGTGAAGTAAAGCCACATAAACATGTTCGACAAAAATATTTCTTGTGTCCGTGTTTAAAAAATTGATTTTGCACTAATCTCGACAAATTTTTAACCCAAACGTAATGCGACTTTTCATTTTTTGTAATTAAAAGCATTTCCATCTGCTAATTTTTTACTTCCTTTGTATGGTAGTAGGGTCCAATGCTTATTTCCGGATTCATTCTTTCACATTCTTCTATATCATCATGATGAAGTGGAAATTCTAAATTACCAAACTCTAATTGTGTTACTTTTGCATGATTTAAAATTATTATGTGTGCTTCTATATTATCAATAGCATAATTTTCACATCTCTGAGGATTCCTAATTGCTCTGTTTTGTAATGCTGATATTAAATACCACTTGAAGCAATATACATCTCTATTTTTTATATTAATGTATGCCTTTCTGGGTCACGATCCATAGATTTTAAATAAAAGACCGGTTAATTCTTCTAGTTCTGCGTTAGTTATCACTTGTTTTGAGAATCTCTCGGGCATGAATATTGTAATTTTTTGTCCATTTATGGGGTCCTTCAATTCACATAATACAATTTTTTCTCCTCTTTTTGTATCTAAAAATTTGCATGAAATTACCTCGTACATTTTTCTTTGGGCCAAATATTCGAAGTTTCGGTATTGATCATTATCACCTTTTGCTACTGACATTAAATTTTGAATAATGGCGTTAAATAATATCGAGGAGAAAAAATATAATAATTAGAAATAAATTATAAATAAATAAATATTAATTATAATACCATTTTCTTTTTCCAACTGATTAAAGTAAGTCAAATTTTTCGAGTTTATATAGGTAGTTAGGTAGGGTGGTGACTTTCACGATGCTACGTGAAGGCCTTAATTAGCACTAGATTGCGTCATTTTGATACCACTGCACTCACGTGACCTGTGTTTTAAGATTATTTGCGATCTTATATCCAACCTGAGCAGTTCAGATACGAAATCAGTTCTTTGATTCTGTGTTGAGAGAGCTCGCTGAGGTTGTGGTAGAACAGTTTACCGAGTGAGAGAAGTCTGGTTCTAGCTAGGGCCGGACATCTGCAAAGAAATTGCTCTAGATTTTCGATTTTGTTTGCTTCTTTGCAACTCCTGCAAGAGGTGTTGTGGTCGAGTTTATATACTCTTGTAAAATATTAAAACAAGGGTTTCCCTTCCATGTTTTTTTTACATTAAAATTATATTCTAATTCAATTAAATTTATAATAACATCAATTAACTCAGTTAAAAATTGTTTCTGGTTAAAATTAATAAATTATTCAATAGAATAATCCTGATTTTCTAATTGTGACTAAATAGTTCCTTAGCTAATGCAATAATGAATTCTTATTAAAATATAAAACGTTATGTAATCATATTGACTGACAACAACATATATGGCTATTTACATATTACGTTGTTGCATAGATATCTTAAAACGAATCATTAGAAAATATACTGAAAAATATTTCCTTGTTTTTTTTATATAAAAGGTCACGTTAATAAAAACTGTTTGAATAATTTTTATCGCAAAACCAAAAACATTCACTACATACTATAGGATATTTTTGATAATTTCATAACACTACATCTTTCCAATATAATATGTACCAGTCTATTCAAAATCTAAGATCGTTGATAAATGCTCCCAATAACTTCAGCGGGGTCCGATTTGGTCCTAGAGGTTCGCTTCTGTCCTAGAGGTCCGCTTCGGTCCTTTCTATGGCCAAAGGGCCCCTTTTCAATCATACTACCAAAGCACTAAATCCATCAAATTTTTTTAATATTCAAATTTCCCATCTTGAGATCCTAAATCTCCGAACTTGGCCCCTTATGATCTTATTCCAATTCTCCGAACCTGCCGAATTCCCAACATTCCCTTTTCCAAGCCTCTAAACTTGCTGAAGCTTCAACGCTTAAAACATCGTACCAAAGGCTTAAACCCCCTACTCTTAAAACTTGTTAAACCCACTTCATAATTTAATTTTTAAATTTCATAACACATATTCTTACACTCCAAACCTAAATTCAAATCCATAATACCCTTCATTCAATTATATAATATATATTTTCATTCCGTAATTTCAATTACATTTTTAACAACAAACAATAATTTTTTTCATATAAAAAGCTGGCGCCTTACGCCTTTTGGGCCAGAATCGGCATATTCTATATACTGGCTAATGGAATTTAATTTTGATCAGGTTGAAGATTTGCTTGATGTAATATTTTAATTTATTAATTTGATTTTTCTAATGTAAAATTTTTTGAATTTTAGTTTATATTTGTATTTTTTTTTATTTCTAATTTTTTCATTTCTAAGTTTTTGTTTTCTTCTTGATATATGTATATAATTATTATTTAACTTTTTATTGAATTGTTTTCTTTTTTATAATTTTTTAATTTAATTTAATAAAATTAATTCACCTCAGTACAAAAAATGGTGGAAGAAAAAAAAAAGTGTAGAACATTTAATACACTCCTTCTGCACTAGAATCGGCACATCAAAAGATTTAAAAAAGCTCCTCCAGCACCAGAACGCGCATAGCCATACTAATTACCATACATAAAATACCTTGAAGCCATCATAGACACTAAATGGAACTTTGAGCACCACTTAACCAAAACTTGTGCAAAAATTTCAAAAAACGGTATGTTTAAGAAGACTAAAAAATAGTCTGAGCAAATCAACAGCATTGATGTTATATAACGCGCTAGTGTTACAACACTTTGATTATTGTTCGAAAATTATTTTTTCTTGTTCAGCAGTAATGAAGTCGACGCTTCAGGTCTTACAAAACAAGGGTATGAGAGTCATCGTCAAATGTAATACATACACCCCAGTACTACAGATGTTGGAAAGTTTGAATTGGATGACTGTAGAACAAAGAATTGTTTTTCAAGTATTACTTTTTGAGTTTAAAATAAAATATAATCCCTTTCCTCTATATTAGGTTAGAAACTTCCAGTATATCAGTGATCTTCAACCGTATAGTCTGAGAAATGCAAATGATTTTAGACTGCAAAAATTTAATAAAACTTCAACACAAAACTCCTTAATCTATAGAGGTTTGCAAATTTTTAAAGAGCTATCAAATTCAATCAAAGTGGAGTCAAACGTTGGCAGATTTATAAGAGCAATACCTGAATTTAGTAAGAAAAATTTTTAAAAATTTTAGAAATTATAATATTTAACAAATATTAAATTAATATTGTAATTAAGTTTTCTTTTATATTGAAAGTTTTTTTTAAGATTAATAAATAAATAAATCAAAAAAAAAAAACAAGTAAATGTAACAGTAAGTCGATGCAACCGACTTTTTAATACACCTACACCTGAATAATTCGAATTAAATTAAAAATCCATAAGTTTTTTGGCAGCTGCTTGAACTTCTTCCCTTTTCTGTCTTATTCAACTCGAATTTCAGGAACGTCAAAGAGGCATCTTTTTGGGATATGCTTGATAACCTTGTAAAAATTTCAAGTTTCTATCTTTATTAATTTCGAAGATATGCTTGTTAGTCCTTGGGAGGCACGTGTCAGGTACCCGAATTGCCACTCCAATTCATCAAATCCATCTCAGGGACATAAAGAAATTATGCGAGAACACCATTGTACTAAATTTAAAGGTTCTACTTTTGTTTTTTTTGGAGATATGCTCGTTTGCTCTTGTGCTCGTCCGGAAGTTTCTAAAATACGAACACATGGTTCAAATTCTTTCAAATGTCAGTTCCCAATTTTACAGAAAAGGAAACATAACAGTATACCCTTGTACTAAAAATAAAGGTTCTACCTTTGTTGGTTGTGGAGATATACTCGTTTGCTCTAGGGCTCGTTCGGAAGTTTCCAATATCCGAACCCATGAACCAAATCCTCCCAAATTTCGGAAGCAGAAATAAAACAGCGAAAGAACATCACTTTACCAAATAAATTTAAAGGTTATATCTTTGTTGGTTTTGGATATAATCTCATTTGCTCTGGGGCTCGTTCGGAAGCTTCCAAAATCCAAACCCATGGACTAAATCCTCTTAAATTTCAGAGACATAAATCAAACGGGAAGGAACATCATTGTAAGAAATTTAAAGGTTCTATGTTTGTTGGTTTTGGAGATAATCTCGTTTGCTCCGGAATCATTCGGTAGCTTCCAGAATCCGAACCCTTGGACCGATTTTGTCCAGATGCGGGCTTAGCTTTCCTTTCATAATTAGTAACATACTATATAAATTTCATCAAAATAGCTTTACTAGTTTTTGAGTTATCGTGCGAACGGGAGAACATCGTCAAATCGACTCAGGAGGTGATCCTGATTCAGAATATGTATACATGTGCATATCTAACTCGCCTCCTTTTGGTGGTTATAAAATCCATACCAAAGTTAATGTACCCTATACTTTAGGTGTAGGGTATAATAAATAAAGTAGTGGGGGCTTCCGTCTCCAAACCCCCGCGAAATAAATTATTAAAATTCTCTGATTTTGTAATCAACTCCTAAATCCCTTCTAATTATATTTTTACATACACATTTCAACAACAAGGAATTTAAAGTAGTAGGGCTGCCGCCGCCAAACGCTCGCTAAACAAATGATAATCCCTCCTAGTTATTTTTTCTACATACATATTTCAACAACAACGCATTTAATGTAGTGGGGGCTG
The DNA here is from genome assembly GCA_947095535.1 of Poecilobothrus nobilitatus. Taxonomy (NCBI): domain Eukaryota; kingdom Metazoa; phylum Arthropoda; class Insecta; order Diptera; family Dolichopodidae; genus Poecilobothrus; species Poecilobothrus nobilitatus. The sequence goes on along the minus strand of OX352774.1, from coordinate 148,968,084 downwards.
CCGTTCTCAAACCCCCTCTAAACAAATTATTGGAACTCTGATTTTGTAAGTAACACCAAAATCCCTCCTGATTATATTTTTTACATACATATATTTCAACAACAAGGTATTTATAGTAGTGGAACTCTAAATCCCTCCTAATTATATTTTTTACTTACATATTTCAACAACAGGGCATTTAAAATAGTGGGGGCTGCCACGCCCAAACCCGCGCTAAGCAAATTACTCAAACTCTGATTTTGTAATCAACTTTAAAAATCCTCCCAATTATTTTTTTAATATACATATGTCGTCATTAATAAAAGTTGATTTATAATCAGGTCGTTTTTAAACATAGAAATTCAACATTTTAATTTGAAGCTTTGACTATTCGACTTTTTTATACGACATTTTGTACACGACATATACGACAAAAACTGGCTAGATTTATAAAAGCATGAGATTTTGAAACATGAGATTTTAAATTGTGAGATTTCGTTACATTTCAAAAGGAAATACCCTGCTTTTGAATCCATCTCTGTTCACTCTTAATTTAGAATGTCCGTTATTCATATATTATATTTCTATTTTGTAAAACGCTTATAACGCAAAGTTCCAAATCAATTCTAAGATCTCTCGTAATTATATTTTTTTTACATATATGTATTTTCCACATCAAAAAATAAAATATACTCGCAGGAATACCAGGCATTGCCCGGAGTATTTGGTTGGCTTTATAAAATATAAATTATTAACTTTTATTTTTGCGTTAATATAATTTAATTAGTATAGTTAACTTATTGCTATGCATTTACAGATGGTAGTAGTTAATATATTAATTTTTATTATATTTAAATAATATCATTTAATTACATTTCATTCAAATTTTTTTAGTAAATTGAATAAACAAAGCGATGAATTAGAGACAATTCGTTTACAAAAAATCTTTAAAGGAATTAGTAATCTGTTGAGCATACTCTTTAGGTCGAAGCGAGTTTCCATAATAACTTTACTAATACCGAAAGATTAAACCGCATTTCAATTATAAAAGACGCTAATGTAATACATTTTTTTTCGCAAGTAATGTCACTTCATGTTTTTATGAATTATACTTTTAAGCACATTTTGAAAAATTGGCTATTAGTTTCACTCTGTCTGTCCATCTGTTTACAAAACTTATACACTGTTTAATAAAGAGCAATGAAATATTAACCATGCATAGGTCTCTTAAAAAAGACATGTTTTAGAACAACTTTTTTCTGTTTAACATATTTTTAATAAGTATAAAAAAAGACAGGATTGTTTTTACCTTAATAAATTAACCAGAATTTTTAGCACATTTCCAAAAAAATTTTGAAAAAATGTGCTTATTAGTTTCACTCTGTTCGTGCGTCCGTCCGTCTGTTTAAAAAACTTCTACACCGTTAAAGATAGAGAAAAAAAATTTTAACCATGGGTAGGTGTCATAAAAAAAATAATTTTGTGGAACAACTTTTTCATGTAGCCCCTCGCATTACGGAGCTACAGCCCCACAAACTTTGAAAAAGCCCTATTTTTAAATGCATATATCTTATGTTCTGCTTAAGATTTTTTCAATCTAAAAACGTCATTCGACAGGTATTTTTTTCAAAATTTTTAATATCAAAATTATACAATTTTTTTAAATTTAGTATTTAAATTTACCGTTATGTGAAAACCAAATTTTGCATGATTTTTCTACTTTCATAACTCCGGCACGCTTCTAGATAGAGGCTTGAAATTTTGAGGCAAAAAAGAAACCACCCCCTGTTTATGAGCTATTAGCGCTCAAAAACTGAAAATTTGCTATTTTTAAACACCTGTAACTTAGGAACCTGTACACATTTTACTTCTGCAAGATATAAAAATTAAAGCTACAGTAATATATTTTTACATGTGTTAAATTTTATTTTAGTTGTAAAGGGTTCCAAAGTTGCAGCTCTTCAAAATTGCGAAAAAGCCCCATTTTCAGATGTATATATATCAGGCTCTGCGTAATAGTTTTGCAATCTAAAACCGCCTATTTAAACCGCCTATCTTACTATTTAAATTTACCGTTATGTGAAAACCACATTTTGCATGAAATTTCTTTTTTCATAACTCCGGCACGCCTTTAGGTAGTAACCTGAAATTTTTAGACAAGAAAGAACTTTTAGAATTAGAATTCCTCAGAAAATTTTTTGGTAGCATCCCCTCTTTAAGAGTTATTACGCCTCAAAAATTGAAAATTTGCTATTTTTAGACACCTGTAACTTAGGCACCTGTAAACATTTTTCTTCGGCAAGACATGCAAATTAAAGGTTCAATAATATATTTTTACGTGTGTTAACGGCTTTTCTTAGTTATGTAGGATTCCGGAATTACGGCCCCTCAAAGTTTCAAAAATGTCCTATTTTCACATTTTTTCTTATTACATGAAATTTTCAAATTTTTGTGTAAGTCACACTTCTAAACAGTTTGTATTGAGTTTTGGAAATGTGCGCTTTTAAAAACCGTTGGTTTACATTCTACCTTGTTTTACTTTAACTTTTTCTAATACATAATTATGTTTTCAAATTGATATTGAATAAGGCTAAAAATATGTGTAAGAACTGTATATAGTTTTATAATTAAACGCTCTTTCGTTTAGAGTTGTTCTTAAACTAACGTTTTATTCATCTTTTTTCATTGTATTAAAATTTACAAATAATTCTTACAAAACACATAAATACATTGCAGTTCTCAATTATATAACTTAAAAAGTCATTACTTAATTGTTAACTAACTTAACATGCTTGAACCTTAATGTTATTATTTCCTTGCGTAATCAATTTTATGTTATATTAAATTGTGATAAAGTTATTAATTGTGCAATTGATTACGTAAGGTTTATGTGCATTTCCTGCTTATGCTATTAATTAAAAATATTGCGAAAAGTACTTTTATTATTGAACTTCCCCCCCGAGATTTTTCCGTCTCGGAAAATTTTATAGTATCTGTTTTAATTGAAATTAAAAAAATTGATAATATATGTGCAAGTTTTCTAAAGATACATTTTTTATAGTTTTAGTAAAGTTAAAATTTGATTGAGGCATAATAAAGTGCTTTCAAATTTTTCAGTTTTATTTATAAATTTAAAGTTTCCGATTGTGATTTTTCGATTTGAAAACCGAGTTAAGTTGCTTCCTTTAAAAGCAATTTCCCGATTTGTGTTAAAATATTGTTGCGTTTTCCACTTTTAAAATTACAGCACTTTTAATGAATTGTAGTGTGTTTATTGTTACATTAAATTTTTCTATTTTCTCGGTTGTAAGGATATCATGAGCTAGAATGCCTTGTTGACTGAGTATAATGTTATCCTTCATTTTTTCTACAAATTCGTTTAGGTGAGTTATATGTATATATGTGTGCAGTGTGTATTCATATCTATTTAATATATCTATCATAAAATTACTTTGATTTATGGAATTACTTAAATATGCTTCAACTTTAAGATTTTGAGTGTTTATGTGCGTTTTAATTTTTTCTATAGCTTGAGACATTTGATCATTGATTATTATTTGTTTATTTGATTGGTCGATTAAGTTTTTTGAATTGTCGTCTATGGTTTTTAAATGATTATAGATTTAATTCGCGTCCACGGAATCCATTGTTTCTGCTACGAAAATCAGAGTATTCCCTACAAAATTTATTAAACCTCTTTTGAATCTATGGGTGTGTGGTATAATAGTTATTATATTGTATTTTAAAATTTCAATTTCCTTATGCAATATATTAAGATTAGAATCGTTCTCTTTGAGAGTATTTAAACTTGTTTCAATGGAATTACAAATATTATTCATTTCAGTTAAGTCTATAATATGTAAAATTTTGGTATAACTATCAACGATTGGTCTTCCTTCTAATTTTAGTATTGTAAATCCTTGTTCGGTGTATATAGGTGTAATACTTAAGTCGTTAGCTTCGGCAGTTAACCAGGTAGCAGTTAACAGTAGCATTTTGATCATTTCTAAAAAAAAAAATTATTTAAACTAGTGTATCTGACACAATTCTAAATATGATAAAAGCTAGCCAAATTTTTTTTTTTTATAAAAAAGAATTTCATTAAAGGTTTAGAATTTCATTTTAAAATTTTAGTTCATTCAATTTAAAATAACAGTACTTTTTATTTTTTCCTTTACTTTTTTTGTTTTTAAACCTACTTTAACACATTTATTAATGTAGGTCAAGATCAAGGTAGTGGTGATGTGTATTATTAAAAATTATTTATGCTGATTAGCAAATTTAGTGGAAGTTTGAAACTGTCGTAAGATTGTAAAAGGTTTTATTTTATTTAAAAGCATTGAGTTATATAATAATTTATCTTGTGTAATTATATTTACGTTTTGATTGGGTTTGGTTGTACTTGGTGTTTCTGCTATTGCATTTGTCATAATTATAGTCGTCATGTTTTGAAAATGTTTGGAGTTTCTTATATACTGCGGTATTTTTCGCTATTTGTCTATTTTTCACAATATTTTTTGAAAGGCTAAATTTTTGACTTCTATTTCTGTTGATTTTTTCTAAATGATTGGATTTTGTTTCTTCGAACTTTAATTTTAGATTTTGAATTTCGTTTTTATCGAGATTCTTAGTTAACAAATCCAGCGGTATCAGTTTTGCGAAACTATGGATTGTATTATTATAAAAGTTTACTATTTTAAAGAGAGGATTATCAAGATCGTTTTTATTTTTATCGGCATTCATCACTCTAAAATGCTCATTAAGAGTACCATGAAGCCTTTCGATATCACTATTCCCAGTTTTTGACCCTGCTGTAGTTGAAATTCGTAGTGTAGATGAAATGAGTGTAGATGAAATTCAATACTGTTTTCTTTTAAAAATAGTTGACAGCGCTATGAATTATACATCGTTCACCGTCTGATATTAATTTATTCATTTTACCTAAAAACTGGATTCTTCGTTTGACACATTTTAAAACTGAAATCCAGTTGCGATCGTTTCGTTTTTGGACGGTAGCATATTTTGAAAATTTGTCTATTATTGTTAAATAGAGTTTATTTCTTTCTGGGTACCATATATCCATGTGCATGATATCATTGAAAAGCATTTCTGGTGTATCTGTTAATTTAAAAAAAAATGTCAAAATGTCAAAACGTAACAGGGAGTTTTGTTTTCGGTGCAAAGAAAATATTAATTTAAAAACTAAAACTACTTATATTCAATGTGGTGACTGTAACAAATGTAAATATGTAAAGAGTATTGCTTGCATTTGATAAGGTATTAAAAACTATCAAATACAATAGATATTGTTCTATATTCACTATTAATTTTTTACGATGTTATCGTATTACGTTTTCGTTAGGTAGTTAAGAAAAAACTTTTTTTTTCTTTCTTATTTTATTTATTCTTATTTATTATTCTTTTTTATTTCTTTTTTGTTTTTTGAATTAACTTTTATTTTATCTATTATTTGTAGTATATTTTTGCTATATTCATTTAAAACTTATTTAAATATTTGTATAATTTTTATTCTAATTTTTATTATTTTGAATTTTCGATTTCTGTACGCAATTTTAGTTACTTCATAATTGCCAACCTCTGCCAATCTCTGACAGACAAGCTCTCTGACAGATTAGCACTATGCGAAACTCAAATCAGAGACGACAATATTAATTTTAATATTAACGGTTACTCTTGAGTTTCGCATTTTATCTCCCATAGAAGTGTCGCTTTATATTTTCGCTCAGATGTAGCTTTTAACACCCTTCACAAGAAAGTTGAACTATTTTCAAACCTCTTCCAATTTTCTCAACTTGTCAAGAACCCAACGAGGATTCCCGACCAAACCGTCCGAAAACAACATCTTTTGGACCTATTTCTGACCACCAACCCAGAAAAATATATAGTTTCTGTTAGCTCTCCAATCGGTAATTCCGATCATTGCCTTGTTAAAACATGTTTTTCTAAAAGTACATCTTCCAGTTCGAGTATAGCTGCCAAAAGATTAGCCTGGCATTATAACCGGGCAAATTGGCAGGGCCTTAATTCTTTTTTGAGAAGCTTTGATTGGTCGATGTACTATCGAAAAAGAAACGTTGATCTTTTTGCCTATGTCATTAGTAATACAATAATGCTAGGTATGAAACTGTTTATACCTAGTCCATATAAATCGGCCAAACAAAACGCCAAGTCATGGTTTAACGACATTTGCAAAAAGGCCATCCAAAATAAAGAGGAACTTTTTAAGCGGTAATGCTTCGAAAGCATCGTGAAGGAGCTATAAAGTGGCCAGAAACCACTGAAGCCTTTCCCTTTTTATAGATTTTTTGTGGGTAATGACACTTGTTCAGTTGAGGTAAAATTATCAATCAGCAAAAGTTTCTGCACAACCAAAGGCTGAAACAAAATATCTTCTACCAGCCCAACTGCAATCGTTCCTTTTGGACATTTGCAAAAAAATGTCGAGCAGAACTTTTGTGCATCGTCATTCCCTCCGCTGATCGATAATAACGACACTATCATTTCAGATTCGGTTGGAAAAGCAAACTTATTGGCAAAACTTTTTGCATCAAATTCCATGCTTCCTCCTACATCTCAACCTCCACCTACGATTCCTGAAGTTGATCATTCGTGTAGAGTGGGAAAATCTACTTCAGGACCCGAGTTTTAGTGAAAGTTCTGAAGAATCTAAATTATAGAAAGTCTACTTTTCCCGATGGAATCCCTGCGATGGTTCAGAAAAATATTACTTTCTCTATTTCGAAACCGCTGCGTAACCTTTATTACCTATCATTTTCGACTGGGATATATCCTAGTCAATGGAAGGCTGCTCATATTTCACCAATTCCCAAAATAGGTGACAAAAGCGACCCTTCCAACTATAGGCCTATAGGTATAATTTCGATTATTTGCAAAGTTATGGAACGATCACAAACCAAAACCTTAGGAAATATCTCGATAATAATGGTATATTGAATGATCGACAATATGGTTTTAGATGTAACCGATCCACTGGCGATCTTATGAGATATCTTTGTGGAAAACTTAACAGCAGCATTCACTATTCTGGCGAATGTACTGTTGTTGCTCTTGATATTTCAAAAGCTTTTGATCGAGCTTGGCACGGTGCTCTTTTGAGCAAGTGTCAAGCTATAACCCTTGGAACTACTTTCTGTAAATCGATTGAAGATTTTCTTTCGAATCGCTGTATTCGTGTTCTAGTGGACGGTTACACGTCCGACCAATTCCAAATAAATGCTGGCGTTTCACAAGGATCCGTCCTTGTCCCAACTCTCTTTTTGATTTTTATCAACGATCTCTTATCTACAACCTTCAATCCAATCCACAGTTTCGCCGACGATAGCACTCTCGTGGCATGTTACGCATTTCCTGGGGAAATCAGATGTCACAAACACCTCCGTCAGTGCAAAATGGCTTACTATGTTCAGCACGCTCAACTCTGATTTAGCCATAATTGCTAGCTGGTGTGCTAACAACAGAGTGGAGTTTAACACCACCAAAACTCAATGTTGTCAGATTTCACAAAAAAAACGAACAGTAACCCTACTCTGAGGGTCCAGTATGAAATTGTGCAACAATCAGAAAACCTAAGCAATCTATATACGACCCAAGATGGAGTACAATTCCCATATATGGGCTGGAGTCTCACTTACTTCATTGAATTACCTCGAACGAATTCAAAAGCGCACCATTCGTCTTATTGGCGACTCCGTTGAGACAGCTTGTGTTACTTCTCTTGGCATTCGTCGTAATATTGGAGCCTTTCCCATTTTTATAGATATTTTGTGGGTAATGACACCTGTTCAGTTGAGATAAAATCGCTGATGCCACCTCTCAAAACATTCCACCGCACTACTAGAGTGGCCTCAAGTGCTCACGTCTTTTATGTGGAACTTCCTAAATGGTACTCTACTGGTTATAGCAATTCGTTTGTTGTCAGAACTGCAAAAATGTGGAACCTATTACCATCCTCTGCGTTTCCAAAAGTTGACGATTTTTTGATTTACAATTTGCAAAAATTCAAAACGAATCTTAACAAATTTATGACGCAATTACCGGTTCATTCCCCTTTATCCGCATTTTTCCCTTCCGTATTCCATACAATTTAGTCTCAGACTTTTTAGTACAAAGGAACATATTCCTAAAAATATTCCACATATTCCTATGTTCTAACATATCCAGTAAAGATTTTGAAAGTTATAAGTTAAATCCAGAGAATTTATGGTATAGTGGTACGTGCAAAGAAAAGCGCACAAAACGTATGAACAGAACAAGTATCACAAACAACACATCTATCTCATTGGAAGGTAAAATTGAAGGGCTAAATAACAGATCAATCTCTTTGGAAAATAAAATTTAAGGGTTGCTTAATACAATAGAATCAAACATTAATGAAAAATTGGATGATATTCTGCCCAAGCAAGGAAATGCTGATGAGATACTATGTGAATTAAAAGTGACCATAAATTCAGTGATAGATGATAACATTCACTTGCGGAATGAAAATGAATCATTAAAACGCCGAGTGGAACAAATTACAATTGAATTGTAAAAAATAAAACAATTTAAACTTAAGAAATGCATTGAAATATCAGGAGTTGGACAATTTCCTGATCAAGAATCAGTTGAAACAGTTAAGCAAATTGTGAAAGAATTAGGCATTGAACTTGAGCCAAAAGACATTAAACAAGTCTACTTAAAAAATAATGTTTCCAAAAATTCAGGTGAGCCGCAGAAAATATTTGTTAAGTTTAGTGATTTAAATATTAAAAACAAGTAAATGTAACAGTAAGTCGATGCAACCGACTTATTAATACCCTACACCTCAATAATTCGAATTAAATTAAAAATCCATAAGTTTTTTTGGTAGCTGCGTGAACTTCTTCCCTTTTGTGTCTTATTCAACTCGAATTTCAGGAAAGTAAAAGAGGCATCCTCTTGGGATATGCTTGACACCTTTGTAAAAAACTTTAAGTTTCTATCTTTATTAATTTCGAAGATTGTTAGTCCTTGGGAGGTGTGTGTCAGGTACCCGAATTGTCACTCCAATTCATCGAATCCATCTCAGGAACATAAAGAAAACATGCCAGAACACCATTGTACTAAATTTAAAGGTTCTACTTTTGTTGGTTTTGGAGATATGCTCGTTGCTCTTGTGCTCGTCCGGAAGTTTCCAAAATACGAACCCATGGTTCAAATTCTTTCAAATGTCCAATTTTACAGAAAAGGAAACATAACAGAACACCTTTGTACTAAACTAAAAGTTCTATCTTTGTTGGTTTTGGAGATAATCTCGTTTGCTCTGGGGCTCGTTCGGAATCTTCCAAAATCCAAACCCATGGACCATATCCTCTTAAATTTCAGATACATAAATCAAACGGAAAAACATCATTGTAAAAAATTGAAAAGTTCTATCTTTGTTGGTTTTGGAGATAATCTTGTTTGCTCTGGGGCTCATTCGGAAGCTTCCAAAATCCAAACCCATGGACCAACTCCTCTCAATTTTTGGAGACTTAAATAAAACATGAAAGAACAACACTCTGTCAAATTTGAAGGTTATATCTTTATTGGTTTTGGTTAGGAAGCTTCCAAAATCCAAACCTAAGGACCATATCCTCTTAAATTTCAGAAACATAAATCAAACGGGAAGGAGCATCAATGTAAAAAAGTTAAAGGTTCTATCTTTGTGGTTTTGGAGATAATCTCGTTTGCTCTGGGGTTCGTTCGGAAGCTTCCAATATACGAATCCATGGTTTAAATTCTTTCAAATTTCAGTTTCCAATTTTATAGAAAAGGAAACATAACAGCACACTCTTGTACTAAAAATAAAGGTTCTATCTTTGTTGGTTGTGGGGATATACTCGTTTGCTCTGGGGCTCGTTCGGAAGCTTCCAAGATCCGGACCCATGTACCGAGTCCTCTCAAATTTCAGAGACTTAAATTAAACATGAAAGAACACCACTCTGTCAAATTTGAAGGTTATATCTTTATTGGTTTTGGAGATAATCTCATCTGCTCTGGTGCTCGTTCGGAAGTTTCCAAAACCCAAACCCATGGACCAAATCCTCTTAAATTTCAGAGACATAAATCGAATGGGAAGGAACATCATTGTACAAAATTTAAAGATTCTATCTTTGTTGGTTTTGGAGATAATCTCGTTTGCTGCGGAATCATTCGGAAGCTTCCAGAATCCGAACCCATGGACGGATTTTGTCCAGAATTGAACTTAGCCTTCCTTTTGGAATTAGTAACCTACTATATAAATTGCATGAAGATAGCTTTATTAGATTTTGAGTTATCGTGCGAACGGACGGACGGACGGACGGACGGACGGACATCGTTAAATCGACTCAGGAGGTGATCCTAATTCAGAATATATATACATGTCCACATCTAACTCGCTTCCTTTTGGTGGTTACAAACACCATACCAAAGTTAGTATACCCTATACTTTAGGTGTAGGTTATAATAAAGTTATGGAAGCGAAAAAGAGTAAAACACTTAAATTCAATACAATTTTCACGGAAACAAGTTCCAATGATAATTCTCAGACAATTTTTATTAACGAAAGTTTTACCATATATTTTAGTTATTTACATAAAAAGGCAAGAGATTTAAAAAAATCAAATATTATCCAATATGTTTGGGTAAGAGAGGGTAAAATTTTTGTAAGGGAGAAGGAAAAAAGCAAAAGGATAAGAATCTTAGCGGATTATAATTTAAGTCAATTCGCAATAAGTGATGTATAATTTGAATACAAACAATATTCCTTCACCCTTACAAAGTAATATTCGAAATTTAAATAATATATTTGATGCATATTTTGAACAAAAACATTCATTGATAATTATATATCTTAACATTAGAAGTTTGAAATGCAAAATCAATGAAATTGAATATCTTCTTGATAACATATCTTCCACTGTTCACATAATTTTATTCACTTAGAAGTGGATTTTAGAAGATGAAATACATATGATAAATTTAAAAAATTACTCTAAAATTTTTTCATGTCGTTCAAATAGAAAAGGAGGTGGAGTGGGGATCTTAGTACATAACACAATGAAATTTGAAACACTTAAAATATTTTGTGATACTTATAATAGTTTAATTCATATACAAATTCAAAACAATAGAAAAAAAATCTAAATTACAACTATATATAGACCGCCAGATAATAACAAGAATATAATTGATCAATTTTTTCATTGTTTGATAACCATTTACACAACTCAAATACACAAAATTCACTTATTCTAGGAGATTTTAATTTCAACATAAACAATATTTTTGACACAAATGTTCAATCGTATAAAACGATTGTTGAATCTAATGGGTTCTTCTGATAACACAATTACTAGGAATGCATCTCGATCATGTATTGATTATATATTAACAAATAACCTGAAAGACAAAATAAATATTTCTTATTTAGCAACTGCTAAAAAATCAGTTGGATAAATGTAATTTTGACATTTATGAAAATGGTCTATTTAAAGTGCTGCCAATGCAATTTGCAGTAATTTAATTTATTTTTTAAAAGATGCCTTTGCATTTTCCCCTTCTATAAAGAAATGTAATAAAAAAATTAGGTATAGTACAATTAACAAAAACTAAAAGTTACTGGTATAAGAAACATAGACAAAATATAAATGAATCCTATTTTAAAGATAAGTACCAGTTTTGGTTAAATAAATTAACAACATTTAAAAGAAGGAAGAAAAAAAATTATGATATTACTAAGCAATTTCAATTACTGCAATTTCAATTATGTGAAAATAATCCTAAGAAAATTTGGAATATAATAAATAATATTTCTTTATTTCAATTATGCCTAAAGATATTTCTCTCGTGATAAGGCTCTATACATAATACAATTTTTGAATTTTAAATACAATTTGTTTTTAATTTATTTTTTAATCGCCAACTTTTCTATATATTTTTGCAATATTCGTAGGCTTGCATCAAACTTTTGTGCCGTAGAGGAACATTTAATCTCTGAAAGACCAGCTCTATTAGCACTATGCGAAACGCAAATCAGAGACGACAATATTAATTTTAATATTAACGGTTACTCTTGAGTTTCGCATTTTATCTCCCATAGAAGTGTCGCTTTATATTTTCGCTCAGATGTAGCTTTTAACACCCTTCACAAGAAAGTTGAACTATTTTCAAACCTCTTCCAACTTTCTCAACTTGTCAAGAACCCAACGAGGATTCCCGACCAAACCGTCCGAAAACAACATCTTTTGGACCTATTTCTGACCACCAACCCAGAAAAATATATAGTTTCTGTTAGCTCTCCAATCGGTAATTCCGATCATTGCCTTGTTAAAACATGTTTTTCTAAAAGTACATCTTCCAGTTCGAGTATAGCTGCCAAAAGATTAGCCTGGCATTATACCGGGCAAATTGGCAGGGCCTTTTTTGAGAAGCTTTGATTGGTCGATGTATTATCGAAAAAGAAACGTTGATCTTTTTGCCTATGTCATTAGTAATACAATAATGCTAGGTATGAAACTGTTTATACCTAGTCCGTATAAATCGGTCAAACAAAACGCCAAGTCATGGTTTAACGACATTTGCAAAAAGGCCATCCAAAATAAAGAGGAACTTTTTAAGCGGTAATGCTTCGAAAGCATCGTGAAGGAGCTATAAAGTGGCCAGAAACCACTGAAGCCTTTCCCTTTTTATAGATTTTTTGTGGGTAATGACACTTGTTCAGTTGAGATAAAATTATCAATCAGCAAAAGTTTCTGCACAACCAAAGGCTAAAACAAAATATCTTCTACCAGCCCAACTGCAATCGTTCTTTTTGGACATTTGCAAAAAAATGTCAAGCAGAACTTTTGTGCATCGTCATTCCCTCCGCTGATCGATAATAACGACACTATCATTTCAGATTCGGTTGGAAAAGCAAACTTATTGGCAAAACTTTTTGCATCAAATTCCATGCTTCCTCCTACATCTCAACCTCCACCTACGATTCCTGAAGTTGATCATTCGTGTAGAGTGGGAAAATCTACTTCAGGACCCGAGTTTTAGTGAAAGTTCTGAAGAATCTAAATTATAGAAAGTCTACTTTTCCCGATGGAATCCCTGCGATGGTTCAGAAAAATATTACTTTCTCTATTTCGAAACCGCTGCGTAACCTTTATTACCTATCATTTTCGACTGGGATATATCCTAGTCAATGGAAGGCTGCTCATATTTCACCAATTCCCAAAATAGGTGACAAAAGCGACCCCTCCAACTATAGGCCTATAGGTATAATTTCGATTATTTGCAAAGTTATGGAAACGATCACAAACCAAAACCTTAGGAAATATCTCGATAATAATGGTATATTGAATGATCGACAATATGGTTTTAGATGTAACCGATCCACTGGCGATCTTATGAGATATCTTTGTGGAAAACTTAACAGCAGCATTCACTATTCTGGCGAATGTACTGTTGTTGCTCTTGATATTTCAAAAGCTTTTGATCGAGCTTGGCACGGTGCTCTTTTGAGCAAGTGTCAAGCTATAACCCTTGGAACTACTTTCTGTAAATCGATTGAAAATTTTCTTCCGAATCGCTGTATTCGTGTTCTAGTGGACGGTTACACGTCCGACCAATTCCAAATAAATGCTGGCGTTTCACAAGGATCCGTCCTTGTCCCAACTCTCTTTTTGATTTTTATCAACGATCTCTTATCTACAACCTTCAATCCAATCCACAGTTTCGCCGACGATAGCACTCTCGTGGCATGTTACGCATTTCCTGGGGAAATCAGATGTCACAAACACCTCCGTCAGTGCAAAATGGCTTACTATGTTCAGCACGCTCAACTCTGATTTAGCCATAATTGCTAGCTGGTGTGCTAACAACAGAGTGGAGTTTAACACCACCAAAACTCAATGTTGTCAGATTTCACAAAAAAAACGAACAGTAACCCTACTCTGAGGGTCCAGTATGAAATTGTGCAACAATCAGAAAACCTAAGCAATCTATATACGACCCAAGATGGAGTACAATTCCCATATATGGGCTGGAGTCTCACTTACTTCATTGAATTACCTCGAACGAATTCAAAAGCGCACCATTCGTCTTATTGGCGACTCCGTTGAGACAGCTTGTGTTACTTCTCTTGGCATTCGTCGTAATATTGGAGCCTTTCCCATTTTTATAGATATTTTGTGGGTAATGACACCTGTTCAGTTGAGATAAAATCGCTGATGCCACTTCTCAAAACATTCCACCGCACTACTAGAGTGGCCTCAAGTGCTCACGTCTTTTATGTGGAACTTCCTAAATGGTACTCTACTGGTTATAGCAATTCGTTTGTTGTCAGAACTGCAAAAATGTGGAACCTATTACCATCCTCTGTGTTTCCAAAAGTTGACGATTTTTTGATTTACAATTTGCAGAAATTCAAAACGAATCTTAACAAATTTATGACGCAATTACCGGTTCATTCCCCTTTATCCGCATTTTTCCCTTCCGTATTCCATACAATTTAGTCTCAGACTTTTTAGTACAAAGGAACATATTCCTAAAAATATTCCACATATTTCTATGTTCTAACATATCCAGTAAAGATTTTGAAAGTTATAAGTTAAATCCAGAGAATTTATGGTATAGTGGTACGTGCAAAGAAAAGCGCACAAAACGTATGAACAGGACAAGTATCACAAACAACACATCTATCTCATTGGAAGGTAAAATTGAAGGGCTAAATAACAGATCAATCTCTTTGGAAAATAAAATTTAAGGGTTGCTTAATACAATAGAATCAAACATTAATGAAAAATTGGATGATATTCTGCCCAAGCAAGGAAATGCTGATGAGATACTATGTGAATTAAAAGTGACCATAAATTCAGTGATAGATGATAACATTCACTTGCGGAATGAAAATGAATCATTAAAACGCCGAGTGGAACAAATTACAATTGAATTGGAAAAAATAAAACAATTTAAACTTAAGAAATGCATTGAAATATCAGGAGTTGGACAATTTCCTGATCAAGAATCAGTTGAAACAGTTAAGCAAATTGTGAAAGAATTAGGCATTGAACTTGAGCCAAAAGACATTAAACAAGTCTACTTAAAAAATAATGTTTCCAAAAATTCAGGTGAGCCGCAGAAAATATTTGTTAAGTTTAGTGATTTAAATTTTAAAAACAAGTAAATGTAACAGTAAGTCGATGCAACCGACTTATTAATACCCTACACCTCAATAATTCGAATTAAATTAAAAATCCATAAGTTTTTTTGGTAGCTGCGTGAACTTCTTCCCTTTTGTGTCTTATTCAACTCGAATTTCAGGAAAGTAAAAGAGGCATCCTCTTGGGATATGCTTGACACCTTTGTAAAAAACTTTAAGTTTCTATCTTTATTAATTTCGAAGATTGTTAGTCCTTGGGAGGTGTGTGTCAGGTACCCGAATTGTCACTCCAATTCATCGAATCCATCTCAGGAACATAAAGAAAACATGCCAGAACACCATTGTACTAAATTTAAAGGTTCTACTTTTGTTGGTTTTGGAGATATGCTCGTTGCTCTTGTGCTCGTCCGGAAGTTTCCAAAATACGAACCCATGGTTCAAATTCTTTCAAATGTCAGTTTCCAATTTTACAGACAAGGAAACATAACAGAACACCTTTGTACTAAAAATAAAGGTTCTATCTTTGTTGGTTGTGGAGATATACTCGTTTGCTCTGGGGCTCGTTCGGAAGCTTCCCATGAACCGAGTCCTCTCAAATTTCAGAGACTTAAATAGAACATGAAAAAACACCACTCTGCCAAATTTAAAGGTTATATCTTAGTTGGTTTTGGAGATAATCTCATTTGCTTTGGTGCTCGTTCGGAAGTTTCCAAAATCCAAACACATGAACCAAATCCTCTCAAATTTTAGAGACTTAAATTAAACATGAAAGGACACCACTCTGTCAAATTTGAAGGTTATATCTTTATTGGTTTTGGAGATAATCTCATTTGCTCTGGTGCTCGTTCGGAAGTTTCCGAAATCCAAACCCATGGACCAAATCCTCTTAAATTTTAGAGACTTAAGTTAAACATGAAAGAACACCACTCTGTCAAATTTGAAGGTTATATCTTTATTGGTTTTGGAGATAATCTCATCTGCTCTGGTGCTCGTTCGGAAGTTTCCAAAACCCAAACCCATTGACCAAATCCTCTTAAATTTCAGAGACATAAATCGAATGGGAAGGAACATCATTGTATAAAATTTAAAGATTCTATCTTTGTTGGTTTTGGAGATAATCTCGTTTGCTCCGGAATCATTTGGAAGCTTCCAGAATCCGAACCCATGGACGGATTTTGTCCAGATTCGAACTTAGCCTTCCTTTTGGAATTAGTAACCTACTATATAAATTGCATCAAGATAGCTTTATTAGTTTTTGAGTTATCGTGCGAACGGGCGGACGGACGGACGGACATCGTTAAATCGACTCAGGAGGTGATCCCAATTCAGAATATGTATACATGTCCATATCTAACCCGCTTCCTTTTGGTGGTTACAAACACCATACCAAAGTTAATATACCCTATACTTTAGGTGTAGGTTATAATAAAGTTATGGAAGCGAAAAAGAGTAAAACACTTAAATTCAATACAATTTTCACGGAAACAAGTTCCAATGATAATTCTCAGACAATTTTTATTAACGAAAGTTTTACCACATATTTTAGTTATTTACATAAAAAGGCAAGAGATTTAAAAAACTCAAATATTATCCAATATGTTTGGTTAAGAGAGGGTAAAATTTTTGTAAGGGAGAAGGAAAAAAGCAAAAGGATAAGAATCTTAGCGGATTATAATTTAAGCGAATTCGCAATAAGTGATGTATAATTTGAATACAAACAATATTCCTTCTTTTTTACAAAGTAATATTCGAAATTTAAATAATATATTTGATGCATATTTTGAACAAAAACGTTCATTGATAATTATATATCTTAACATTAGAAGTTTGAAATACAAAATCAATGAAATTGAATATCTTCTTGATAACATATCTTCCACTGTTCACATAATTTTATTCACTTAGAAGTGGATTTTAGAAGATGAAATACATATGATAAATTTAAAAAATTACTCTAAAATTTTTTCATGTCGTTCAAATAGAAAAGGAGGTGGAGTGGGGATCTTAGTAAATAACACAATAAAATTTGAAACACTTAAAATATTTTGTGATACTTATAATAGTTTAATTCATATACAAATTCAAAACAATAGAAAAAAAATCTAAATTACAACTATATATAGACCGCCAGATAATAACAAGAATATAATTGATCAATTTTTTTCATTGTTTGATAACCATTTACACAACTCAAATACACAAAATTCACTTATTCTAGGAGATTTTAATTTCAACATAAACAATATTTTTGACACAAATGTTCAATCGTATAAAACGATTGTTGAATCTAATGGGTTCTTCTGATAACACAATTACTAGGCATGCATCTCGATCATGTATTGATTATATATTAACAAATAACCTGAAAGACAAAATAAATATTTCTTATTTAACAACTGCTAAAAAATCAGTTGGATAAATGTAATTTTGACATTTATGAAAATGGTCTATTTAAAGTGCTGCCAATGCAATTTGCAGTAATTTAATTTATTTTTTAAAAGATGCCTTTGCATTTTCCCCTTCTATAAAGAAATGTAATAAAAAAATTAGGTATAGTACAATTAACAAAAACTAAAAGTTACTGGTATAAGAAACATAGACAAAATATAAATGAATCCTATTTTAAAGATAAGTACCATTTTTGGTTAAATAAATTAACAACATTTAAAAGAAGGAAGAAAAAAAATTATGATATTACTAAGCAATTTCAATTACTGCAATTTCAATTATGTGAAAATAATCCTAAGAAAATTTGGAATATAATAAATAATATTTCTTTATTTCAATTATGCCTAAAGAGATTTCTCTCGTGATAAGGCTCTATACATAATACAATTTCTGAATTTTAAATACAATTTGTTTTTAATTTATTTTTTATTATTTTTTTTTTTTTTTTTTAAATTAAAAAGTAAACATTAAGGATTTAAGAATGAAATTACTATTATAAAGTAAGTGTAAAAAAATAATTAATAATTTGTAACAGCATTGATTGATGTAAACAAAAAAACAAAAAATCGATTAAATCCAATAAGTAATTAATAAAAACACAAAAAACAATTTAGCTAAGAAGAGCAAAAGAAAAAATAGAACTATTATTTGTTATTGTTTTTTGTTCTCTAATTCAATTTAACTCATAATTTTATATGTACATGCACTTCAATTGGCAAGATATAATTATAAAAAAAAAAAAAAGAATATATACATATACAAATGTATTTATGAAGTTGACTATTATACCGCATAAACAATTGACTGAAAATTAAATGATCTAAAAGTTTACTTCAATTTTATTCGTACATGTTCAGGTACATTTTAGTTAATTCTTGCTTGAGTTTGTTGCCATCCAAATGTTTTAAATTGATGTTGAGATTGTTATACAGTTGAATTCCTATATGAAGTATTGTTAAGGTAACATAGTTAGATGTTCTTTTAAAATCGATATGTATTAAATTTTTACTTCTAGTATTGACCTGGTGTTTGTCTTCACGTTTTGTTATATTCGTTGTGGTGTGTATTTGGTTTTTTTCTATACTATGAATGTGTAAAATCAGCTTTAATTTTATTACATCTTTTATTAACAATACATTATTTAGTTTGTGAATCTTCAGTGTATTCTCGCGCCAATCGTAGTCAAACAAGTTTTTCAGTGCTTTGTTTTGGATCGTCTGTAAATGATCTACATTTTTTTGCCAGGTTGTTCCCCATATTTTAATACCATAGCTGAGATGACTATTAAATAGAGTATAGTAGACTGGTTTTTTTGCCGTTTCTGGTATGAATTGAGATACTTTACCAAAGATTTCAGCAACTGCGCTTAATTTTTTAGTGAGTTTTTCTGTATGGGTAACCCATCTGAGTTTGGTATCTATCCAAAAGCCTAGGTATTTAAATTCATTTACTTGCTCGATCTGTTTTTGCGATATATAAACTGATAGTGATGGCGAGTTAGTATGTATTATCATATATTTAGTTTTCTTCACGTTTATGGTTAACTTATGAATTGTCATCCATTCATTTATTTTCGTAATTTCATCATTCATAGTAGCTTCTAGTTCAACAAAGTTATTTGCTTTGAAAATAAAACATACATCGTCTGCAAAAAGGAATGTGTCGGCACTTATTCCAAGTTGCTGTAATGCTTCTATATAAATAGTGAATAATAAGGGACCCAGAATACTTCCTTGCGGTACTCCTAAATTGACAGATTCGTATTGGATTTTAAACCTTCCAATTTTTGTGTATTGCAATAGGTTGCTTAAATAGGACGCAAACCATTTATACGCCATCCCTTTCACACCGAAACTATGAAGTTTTGTTAATAAAATTTGTAGATCGATTGTGTCAAAAGCTTTTGACACGTCAATAAATAGAATTGAAACTATTTTATTTTCATCTTTGAGTTTTTGTACCTTCGATATGCTACAAGTGCAGTTTCCGTACTTGATTTGTTTTTAAATCCATATTGATTTTTTGAAAGAAGGTTATGTTTATGCAAATGTGCATTAAGCTGATTGCTTATGACTTTTTCAACAATTTTGGCTAAAATTGGTGTTATGCATATTGGTCTATAGTTGCTCAGGTCTTCTTTAACTCCCGATTTAAAAACTGGTACAATTCTTCCGACTTTTAATTGTTGTGGAACAACTCCCTCATTTATGGATTTGTTAGCTAGAATTGCGATGGGCTCACATAAATGAGTACTGCAAGATTTTAACATGTTAGAACTTATATTAAACGGATCTTTTGAGTACGAATTTTTAAAGCTTTTTATTATATTATATATATCATTTTTGCCGACGTATTCTAATTTTAGCGCTTGTGTACTCGCTTTGTATAAAAGACTCTATATTGACAATCTGAGACGAAACTTTCACCGATTTTTGCAAAATGTTTGTTTAATTCATTTATTTTGATTATTTTTTGTTTATCAGTTAATCCTTTCAATAAGCTTATTACTTTTTCTTTTTTATTTCTATTATGAAGAACTTCATTTATACAGTCCCAAGTTTTAGATGTGTTTTCACTACATTCTTCAAATTTCCTTTGAAAATAAGTACGTTTCTTTATTCTACGTAGGCTGGTAACTTTATTTCTATAGTATTTATAAATTCGTTGCAATTCTTTATTCAAGTTATCACGTAGCAATTTCGTATACCAAAAGTTTTTATTGTAACTGATGGAATTAATATTGTAACTGATGGAGTTAATAAAAAGAATAATGATTTCTTTAATTGTATTGAGTATTCCCAGGTTGACTAATTGAATAAAATAAATAGTTTTAATCAATACTATTGTGAGGTTGCAAAAATATACCAACCAAAGCTAAAAACTAATAATAAATTTTTCTTAAAAAAAATAATTGAAAATGATACATTAAAATTAATAAATAATTTACCAAATACTCATAGTTCTGGGATAGATGAAATTAAAGCTTATATTGTAAAAGAATGCAAATTCCCATTACTAGCACCTATAACTGCACTTGTAAATACCTCAATAAGTGAAGGTGTTATGCCCGATCTGTTGAAAACTAACAAAGTAGTTCCTATCTATAAAAAAGATGGAGATAAGAAAAATATAAATAATTTCAGACCTATTGCTATTTCGTCAATTATTAAAAAAATCTTAGAAAGTTATGTAAATATACAATTAGCCGAATATCTTCGTCAAAACAATTTAATCTGTGAACGTCAATATGGTTTTACTAAACACTCAAATACTAGTTCTGCTTTATTTGATGTAGTAACGTTAGCGCAATATGAAATTACAAAAAATAATAAAGTTGGACTTCCATTGGAATTAAAAACAAAAAAAAACAAGGTAGAATGTAAACCAACGGTTTTTAAAAGCGCACATTTCCAAAACTCAATACAAACCCTTTAGAAGTGTGACTTATACAAAAATTTGAAAATTTCATGTAATAAGAAAAAATGTGAAAATAGGACATTTTTGAAACTTTGAGGGGCCGTAATTCCGGAATCCTACATAACTAAGAAAAGCCGTTAACATACGTAAAAATATATTATTGAACCTTTAATTTTCATGTCTTACCGAAGAAAAATGTTTTCAGGTGCCTAAGTTACAGGTGTCTAAAAATAGCAAATTTTCAATTTTTGAGGCGTAATAACTCTTAAATAGGGGGTGCTACCAAAAAATTTTCTGAGGAATTCTAATTCTAAAAGTTCTTTCTTGCCTCAAAATTTCAGGTTCCTATCTAAAGGCGTGCCGGAGTTATGAAAAAAGAAATTTCATGCAAAATGTGGTTTTCACGTAACGGTAAATTTAAATAGTATATTACAAAATATTACATAATTTTGATATTGTTTTATATAGATAATAAAATTTTCGATCTTCTGGCGGTTTTAGATTGCAAAACTATTACGCAGAGCCTGATATATATACATCTGAAAATGGGGCTTTTTCGCAATTTTGAAGAGCTGCAACTTTGGAACCCTTTACAACTAAAATAAAATTTAACACATGTAAAAATATATTACTGTAGCTTTAATTTTTATATCTTGCAGAAGTAAAATGTGTACAGGTTCCTAAGTTACAGGTGTTTAAAAATAGCAAATTTTCAGTTTTTGAGCGCTAATAGCTCATAAACAGGGGGTGGTTTCTTTTTTGCCTCAAAATTTCAAGCCTCTATCTAGAAGCGTGCCGGAGTTATGAAAGTAGAAAAATCATGCAAAATTTGGTTTTCACATAACGGTAAATTTAAATACTAAATTTAAAAAAATTGTATAATTTTGATATTAAAAATTTTGAAAAAAATACCTGTCGAATGACGTTTTTAGATTGAAAAAATCTTAAGCAGAACATAAGATATATGCATTTAAAAATAGGGCTTTTTCAAAGTTTGTGGGGCTGTAGCTCCGTAATGCGAGGGGCTACATGAAAAAGTTGTTCCACAAAATTATTTTTTTTATGACACCTACCCATGGTTAAAATTTTTTTTCTCTATCTTTAACGGTGTAGAAGTTTTGTAAACAGACGGACGGACGGACAGAGTGAAAATAATAAATACATTTTTTCAAAATTTTTTTGGAAATGTGCTAAAAATGTATTTAAAAACAATGTTAAAGAAATATTGTTAGAAAATTATTTAAACTAATAATGCATCACTTCATGTTATTTTTATATAATCTATATTGTTCATTTTTCTTAATCTTGCTAATTTGTTTTAATTTTTATACAAAAGTTTAAATTTGTTAACTCTCTCAATAGTAGTAGTAGTAGTTTTTCTTTGTTCTTTTTTTGCTATAAGCACTGAATTTTTATTTCTCTTATTATTCTTTTTATTTTTAATACTGAATGTTTAAGTCTTGTCTCTTAATCTCTTAAGTTACACACTCTGTAGAGCTTTATTAGCTCTTTTGAAATGAATGAAATGAAATAAATAAATTAAATAAAAAATTTAAAAGGAATTTTAAAGGTTTTCTGACATGTTTAGCAATACTACAGGGTTCGCAATTATTTAAAATTTTATTTATTTCAATTAAAAGACGAGGAAAGTAGTATTAGTTTTTTAATTCGTTGAACACTTCTGTTATTCCTCTATGGTTTTTACTTAAGTGTTTTTTTTTATAATTTCCAAAATTTCATTTCTATCTGTGATATTGGTAAGTTTAAAGGAATATTTTAACATTTTTAAGTTTTTGTTATTACTGAAATATTGTACATAGAGATCTTGGAATTTTACAAACAGAGATATATCGTCGCAGTTGATACAAAATAAGCCTTTATCTTTTATATAGGTAAACTTGATTTTTAAGTAGGTTTATTGGTTTGTCACTTATGTAAATATGGCTAGTTTAATCTTCCTGAGTACTATTAATTGTAGCACCGTTCAACATTACTTCATTGTTGACGGAAACGGTACTTTCATTGTGTTCGGTATTAAATAATTCATTATATTCATATATAACTTTTTTTTTCATGGAATTTAAATTTGGTGAAAATGCTTCTTATTCAATATTAGAATCTATAGATTAAAATATTCCATTTAACAAGACAAGTGGCTTATAGTATGTTTTTATTATAAATTTACGTCCGTAAGGTCGTAATGTAAGGTATTTAATATGTAAGGTCTAAATTGTTGAGTTGCCCATATAATAGCTAAGAGCTCTTTCTCAGCTCTTCTCTGTTTAAAGTTCCATATTCCATAAGTTTTATTTTTTTTTTTTTTAAATACTTGGTAAAAGGGTATGCAATCTTAGCATAATCCTTTATAAATTTGCAATAATAACTGGTCACACTTAGAAAGCTTTTTATCTGTTTTTGAGTTGTAGGCAATTTGATATTTTGGATGGATTCGATCTTTTCTTTCGATGGCTTTGGTTTAATTATAATTATTATCGTCATTTGGAGTAATTATGTGGCCTAAAAATTCTATTTGTTTACAAAGAAATGAACATTTGTCTATTTGTATCTTAAGATTAAAATCTACAAGTTTATTAAAAATTTTTTGAAATGAATCTAAATGTTCTAAAAAATCTAAATAATAAAAAATAAATCTAAAAAATTGAGCATGAAAATATTAGAATGTCATCCATGTATACTACGCATATTTTGTTGGCAAAGTCTTTTAGAACATTATTTATCAGTCTTTGGAATGTCGCTGGTGCTTTCTTTAAACCGAACGGCATTCGTAGAAATTCATAATGCTCAGTAGAAGTTGAAAAAGCTGTTTTACGACTGTATTTAGGGTTAACTTCGATTTAGTGAAATCCTTTTGCCAAATCTTGGGTAGTGAAATAATTACCTTTTCCTAATTTTTCGAACAAATCATCTATATTTGATATGGGAAATTTGTCATCGATTGTTGCCTCGTTAAATTTTCTATAGTCGATGACAATTCTCAATTTTTGACTTCCATTGTTGTCCATTTTCTTAGGGACAACCCAAATAGGTGCATTATATGGTGAATGGGACTGTTGAATTATTTTGTTATGGAGCATTTCTTCAATTTGTCTTTCGACTTCTTTTTTATGTATTTCTGGGTACCCATAAGTTTTGTTGTATAATGGTATTTCATGTTTTGTTTTTATATCATGTTAAATTATGGTTAGTAAAAGAAAGATCGTCACCGTCTTTGTAAAATACATTTTTATTATTTAAAATTAGTTTATGTAAAAATTTAAACTCCTCATAATTTAAGTGAGATGTTTCAATGTGATTTAATAAATAATTGTATTTGTTAATTTTATTTGAAAAAAGTTCGATTGAATTTTTGGTTGTAGTGTTCTTCACTTTCGTTTAAGAAGAATGGAATAGAGGCGTTTCTTGTTTGCAACATACGGATTTTGTAGTCCACGATAGCATCAAGAGGGGCTAAGATATTATTACTGATTAAACCATCACACTTATCATGAAAATTGATTTCTAAAAATTTGGTCATAAATTTCTTGAAGATTTCGAATAGAGGAATTGTAGATTTGCATTGTACATTCGTAACGATATTGTGGTTTAAGGTTTTAAGGCATTGTGTTATAATAAAACGTTTGACTTTGGTTTGCAGAAGTTTGGGTTTATAATACTGGACTCTGCTCTGATTATAAATTTAAGGGTTTTTACGGGATTCTGGAAGATTTTTTCGCCTGCAATTTGAAAATTTTGTTGTTAATTTTTGTAAATGTCCATTTGTTCGAGATCGTCTCTAATATTTTGCTATTATTTCTAAAACTACTTTAGGATGGTTGTTTGTTATAATTCGAGTTACCGAGTTATAATTCGAGATCGATTTGAATTGAATTGTCTATTATTGTAACTACTATTAGAAAGAGTTTGCTGATATTTATTTACGTTACTTTGAAATCCTTTATAAGTGTTTTTATTATTATTATTATAATTTCTATTATAGTTACTACCGTTACCATTATTTCTGTTATTATTATTAGTATTATATTTTGAGTTACGAAAAAGATTAAAATTGTTATTTTGTTTTTTAAATTGATTTGACTTATTCCTGAAATTTTGGTAATTACACTCTAAAATAATTTCGTATGCTTGGTCTAGGGTACCAGGGTTTCTACTGAAAATAACACTTTTAGCAGATTCTGGTAAATTATTTTTGAAAGTTTCTAATGCTATTTTTTTATTGCCATTAATAGTATCTATGTCAAGCGTTTCCTTTTAATTGGTAATAATTGTTAAGTCTATATAAAGGTGTTCCAATTTTGTTGTAATACTGTTCTATATTTGTTTCTACTCTACATGATCTTATTTTATCAATTAATTTATCTGCCGAAAGTTTTTCGCCGTGATTAGTTATTAGAAGATTTTTTATGTCAGACCATTCTATGGCACTTCCATGGTGCCTCAGAGTGATTCTTGCTTCACCTGTAATTTTGTCCCTAATATACTCTTGTATAATCATTTTATCGAATTCTTGAAAAGCCTGTTTAGTTGGCATCAATTTGTCTATTCGGTCAATAAATTCGGGTAAATAATTTTCATCTTTGCCGTCAAAAGGTGTTTGGAGTGGAAAACAGTTCACAGTTTTTATTAAATTTTGTTTCTAATTCTTAAGTAAAAAAAAATTTTATTAAATTTTATTGTTTTTAATTTTTTTAAAACAATTTTTGTTAAAATTTGTTTTTAATTTTTCTTAAATTAAAACAGTTTTTATTAAAATTTGTTTTTAATTTTTCTTAATTTAAAACAGTTTTTTAAAAAAACAACAATTTTTTTTTTTTTATTTAAATTTGCTTTTAATTTTTCTTAAATTAAAGTAGTTTTAAAAAAAATTTTTTTTATTTTATTTATTAAAATTTACAAATAATAATTATAAAACACATAAATGCTTACATAGCAGTTTCTAATAATTATATTACTTAATTGTTAACTAACTTAACATGCTTAAACCTTAATCTTATTATTTCCTTGCGTAATCAATTTTATGTTATTTTAAATTGTGATAAAGTTATTAATTGTGCAATTGATTTTGACAAAAAAATCTAAAGTTAGTTTAATTTTTCTACATATTTATTTATTATAGAAATTATTTGAACGAAAATTTTGAATTTTACATTTTCTTGGCACTTATTGTATTGAAAAAAACAGTTATTCTTGTTTAAAGATTTTTCTTATTATATTTTTTCAAATTTTATAAAATAAAAAAAAATAAAACTAAAACTACATAATGTAAATTGTTGTCCCTGCTTTTATTTTGAGTTCATTGAATTAAAGTCGCCTTTTTAATTTTTGTTAGCTGGGTCTTGTTGTTAGTTAGTTGGTTGGTTAGTTTAATTTTTCTTAAATTAGAACAATTTAAAAAAAAAAAAATTTTTTTTTTCATTTAAATTTGCTTTTAATTTTTCTTAAATTAAAGCAGTTTTTAAACTTTTTTTTTGTTTTTATTTATTTACCGACTGCGTTAGTTTTATAATTAAACGATGTTTCGTTTAGAGTTGTTCTTAACTAACTTTTTATTCATCTTTTTTCATTATATTAAAATTTACAAATAATTCTTACAAAACACATTAAATGCTTACTTTGCAGTTCTGAATTATATAACTTAAAAAGTTATTACTTAATTATTAACTAAGTTAACATGCTTAAACCTTAATGTTATTATTTCCTTGCGTAATCAATTTTATGTTATTTTAGAGAGAGTAATATTATTGATTGAATATAACAGTATGAAAGAGAATGTAAGATTTTCAGTTCTTTAAATATGTATGTACTCATTTTAGATTAAATACTGTACAGAAACGTGAACATCTTTTCTTATTTAATTGATTATGTTTATAGTATTTTTAAACATATGTACATTATACATAATATATTATGTACATATTTCAATGATATTTTTTGGGAAATATATTATACACATATATCACACCACATGTTAGAAATGCATTCCTGAATAATGACATGATGATTGTCGTATGTAGGAGATTATTTCTGTTTTTACACAATGGCCGAAAATGTTATGTTGTTAAAACTTAAGCACAATATTCTTAAGATACTTAATAAGGTTATTATACTACTATTGTGCATTATATATTAGAAATTTGCATTGAAAGGTTTATTAAAAACAGTATAGACAAAAGTAAAGAGTGTTGAAAATGTCTTTTTGATAACAACACAAAAAAATAATAATATGTCTTTTGTAAAGGTTCCTAATTTTAGTGCTGAATGTTTTCGTAAATTCTATAGTATCCTTGCTTGACGCTTGTTTAATAAATTTCATTATGTGATTGAATGAAGGGTATTATCGATTTGAATTTAGGTTTGGAGTCTGAAAATATGTGTTATGAAATTTAAAAATTAAATTATTAAGTGGGTTTAAAGTGCAAGTTTAGAAGCTTGGAAAAGGGAAAGTTGGGAATTCGGCAGGTTCGGATAATTGGAATAAGATCATAAGGGGCCAAGTTCGGAGATTTAGGATCTCAAGATGGGAAATTTGAATATTAAAAACATTTGATGGATTTAGTGCTTTGGTAGTATGATTGAAAAGGGGCCCTTTGGCCATAGCAAGGAACGAAGCGGACCTCTAGGACCGAATCGGATCCCGCTGAAGTTATTGGGAGTATGTATCAACGATCTTAGATTTTGAATAAACTGTACATATTATATTGGAAAGATGTAGTATTATGAAATTATCAAAAATATCCTATAGTATGTAGTGAATGTTTATGGTTTTGCGATAAAAATTAAAAAATGTTAATTCAATGCACACTAACTTGATTATTTCAAGCTATTTTAATTCTTTTTTGATATAAAACATGAAACAGGTATGTTTACTGCGGTTGTATTTATAAAATCTTGACTAAAATAACTAATGAACTTAATCATGAACTTGATTTGAATACAGAATTAAGTGCACATGTAAAATGAAAAAGAGCTTTTTGTGATGAATGTATTTTATTAAAATCATATTTTCAACTAAAACTAAAATAGAAAAGCGAAAGTAAAATGTATAAATAAAAAAATTAAAGTATTTTAAATAAGTAGTAAGGATATGGCGGTGCAAATGGCGCAGCTTTAAGCTTTCCTGGTAAAGATATGGCGGTGCAAATGGTGGAGCTTTTAATCAGCAAAGCTTACCAGGTAAATATATGGCGGCGCAAATGGTGGAACTTTTAAACGGCAAAGTTTTTAAGCGCTAAAGTACGGGTAAAAGATTTGTGTCTTTGATATTTTACATGATCATGTGGAGACGAGCAAAACAATGGCGCTGCTGCTACAACGGAGCTTTTAAGCGCATGATAAAGTGGAGAGGAGCAAAACAATGGTGCTGTGGCTGCAACGGAGTTTTTAAGCGGTAAAGTATGAGTAAAAGGCTTATGTGTTTGATATTTTAAATTTATTTAAAGATTTATTTTTATTAATAAAAGTTTTATTGATTTTGGAATTTACGTTTAAACTTGATTTAATGTTTATATAAAAAATTTAAAAAAGTTTTTAAAGCTGGATTAAAAATTGTAGAATTATTATTATCTTTGAGAAACTTAATAATTTTTATTATAAAAAAATTTTCTTGATTATGGAACTTAAGTTTAAACTTGATTTAATGTTTATATAAAAAAAAAGTTTTTAAAGCTGGATTAAAATTTGGTATTATCTTTGAGAAGCTTTAAAATTTTTATTATAAAAAAATTTTCTTGATTATGGAACTTAAGTTTAAACTTGATTTAATGTTTATATAAAAAAAGTTTTTAAAGCTGGATTAAAATTTGGTGAATTATTATTATCTTTGAGAAGCTTAATAATTTTTATTAATAAAAGTTTTATTGATTTTGGAACTTAAGTTTAACCCTTAGAAGACCAGAACAAAAAATAACGCTAAAGACCGCTAGTGTCCAACGGACACATGTATGAATAACAAGAGGAAACAAGTTTTTATTTATATATATAAAAGTTTTTTTTTAATTTTTTTTTATTTTAATTATTATTTTACACATTTAGTACATGAAATAGTTTTATTAGAGTGTTCCATGCAAACAGGTAAGCTGCAACTTTCACAAATTTGCTTAGAAGTTCTTGAAATTTTTGGCGGACAATAATGACATCTTCGTTTTTTCCGTTGAGGTTCCAAATCAGAAGTAGAAGTACTTGATCCAGCTTGAGCCTCAACTTGAAGTACCTTTAGTATTTCCTTTTGCTGCTCGACACGTACGCCTTTCAAACTACGTCTCTTGATTTGTTGTGTCACCAAATTTCGAGCAATTGATCTCAAAAAATATTTGCGGGACAGTTTACTTTCTGGATACAAATTTTTCCATATTACTTGTGCGGCAATTCCTCCAACGTCAATTAAATTTTGTAGAAATGCCAAAGGCCATCTGTTTGTTCTTCTACGAACTGTATAATTATGAGCCATTTGGTCTAGCGTATCAACACCGCCTTTTGTTTTATTATAAAACAAATTTATTTCCGATTTATTTTTATTATTTTTATCGATGGTGGCAGTTTTGTGTTTTGTTGAAAGTAAAATTACAGCACGATTTGGTTTTGGAACATATGAAACTAAAGTCATATTGCTTCGAAATCCGAAAACATTGCTCTCTGGAAATCGATTCTTATTAGGAAGAAAATTTTTAGGAATGCACTTTTTATTTTTACGCAGTGTGCCAACTGAAGTTAAGCCATTTTTCAATAAAGTTTCTGCCAAAGGCATACTGGTAAAAAAGTTATCGAAAGTTACATTCCTATTTGTGTTAAAGTACGGTTGACATAATATTTCTACAATATTTTGAGCTAGGTTTGTACTTCTCGTTGAACCTTCTTTTCCCAAATATGGTATGCCGAAGAGTGGATAGCTTGTAGCGTTGTCGCATATCCACCACATTTTCATACCATACTTATCAGGTTTACTTGGAATATATTGCTTAAATGATACCCGGCCTCGAAAAGGAACAAGCTGCTCATCAATGGTTAAATTTTCTCCTGGTATGTACATTTTTTTCAGGTTGTTATTGAACTTTTCCCAAAGGTCTCGGATAGGTGCCAATTTATCTTTTTTCTGCGTTCAGATCTGGAAGTTCGGTCATCAAATCTGATAACTCTTTGAATAAGTTTAAAACGATTTTTACTCATTGTTGCCCGAAAAATGGGATTTCCAAAAAGTGGATCCCAAAAATCTAAAATATTAACCTTGCTTTGTTTGTTTACGCCAGATGACAATAAAAGTCCGAAATATGCTTGTAATTCACACCGATCAATGTTTTTCCACTCTGTTCCTAATTTTAGCGTCGCTTCAAGGTTAGTATATTTTACTATTATGTCCCAAATATTATTGTCGAAAAATAAATTGAAGCAATCTACTGGGTCCTCAATTATTTTACCTGGAGGAAGTACAACTTTTTCTGAGGCCCCTTTTATAGCATATTCCGTAATATTATTTGGAAGTGGATGAGAATTCCATTGAGTGCTATCACTGCTAACATAAATTGCAACTTCTTCCAGAAGTTCGTCTTCCGCGGTGGCGTCACCTACCTGCTCATCTTCTTCATCCAAATTGGTTTCTATTATTTCCTCTTCGCTATCTGATACATTATCAAAAGCGACATTTTGGTCAGCTTCATCGTCTGCTATATAAATATTAATTCCATTTTCACTTTCATTTTCACTATCAACGAAAGCTCGAATAATCTCGTTTTCGGTTAGTCCTCTTTTTCTCTCCATTGCTAATTAGAGAGTAGGTTTTATATAAGTACAAAAATAAAAAACGTTTGATTCTAAAGAACAAAATTACTAATATTACCTTATGCGTAATAAATCCAATATAAACAATATTATAATTATTTTGTCAATATTTCAATTTTATTTATTTCTAACCGCACTCAGTCGAGTATAAAAACAATTTGAATAAAACCATATAAAACTCTAATAAAATCTGTTTGACGTAACATTATCGGGGATTTCCTTTTTCAAAAAAATCTTTTAGCTTTATTCGTTGAAATTTTTTTCGTGTATGGTGAATTCCCAATTTCAAAAAAAATTTTTAACTTTACTTATTGAATTTTTATTCTTATATGGTGATTTCCCTATTTGGAAAAAAAAATATATTAGGGTTTACTTATAATTTTATTCGCGTGTCTAATCGACACATTGCGGACCTTTACGTTTTTTAAAATTTAATTGCAAAAATTTTACAGTTACAAAAATAATTTCTAGTTTTTTTATAAATGATTTTACTATACTAGTGTGTACACATGAACGCTTATACATTTTTTTTTAATATGTCTAGAGATTATATGTATATACATATATAAATTTTAAAATGTGTCCGATAGACACTTCCGGTCCTCTAAGGGTTAAACTTGATTTAATATTTATATAAAAAGTTTTTAAAGCTGATTAAAAAGTGTTGAATTTTTTTTATCTTTGAGAAGCTTTAAAATTGCTAAATATTCAGATAAATTCAAGCACTTCATTTTGAAAAGTTTTTTAAATTTTGTTTAAATACTTCATTAAAAATTTAGTATATTAAAATAAAGCTTGGTTTAAATATAGAATATAGAATGTATTATAAAAATAAAATTATTATAAAAATATTCTGTTGACTAGTTCTTTTTTCGTAAACAAAAACCCATGTTGTTTTGAAATGATATTTAAGAAAATGTAGAGTTTAAAAGCTAATTTAAAAATAATAAAAAGTTTTTTAATATTGGATGGAAAAAAAACAAATAAAAGTAACTTAAACAAATTTTATTTATGAACATAATTTAAATAAATTTTTTTTTATTTATTATGCAAAATTATTGCTTATAAACTTTTTATAAATATGATCCAAATGGTTTTAAAGCATAAAGAATGAGTAAAAAAAAAATTTATGTCTTTGATATTTTAAATTAGTGAAATGATCTAATATTTTATTTAAAGTGCTGAATATTCTAAATTAGACTAAAAACATATGAAAAGTTTAAAATTGAAAAAAAAGTTTAAAGTTTGGTTTAAATACCAATTTTTTATTATTAAAATTTAAACTTGATTTAATATTTATCTGGAAAATATTTTAAAAAGTTTTTAAAACTTGATTTGAACACATAATGAATACAAAATGATTTTTAAATGGAACGTTTTGTTATTCTTGTAATACAATGTAAATTAGACTTTTGGTAAATATGTTTTTACTTTAATAAAAGCTTTGAGTTAACGGTTGAAATTATATTGTTAATAATATAAGCTGTGATTATGAAATACAAATTGAAAACAAGATCAAGTTCAAGTTAAAAGTAAACAAAAAAAATTAAAAAAAACTTGGGTTTAAAAAGTTGTTTTTAATATTAAATAACCACATTGCATTTTTTACTAAAAGTTTATAAATTTTTATTCATTAAATAATATCTCGTTTATTTATCTATGAATCATGTGTTTTATCAAAACCAAGCCACCTAACCAAAACTTGATTTCCTTTTTTTTTTATTATTTTTCCTACAAGGTAAACATTTAGGTAGACAAGGTAAACAAGGTAGAAATTTAACAGATGTAAGTTCAGGTTCATAAAAACTGCCTTTTGTTGGTTTTTAGTGTGTAATCGAGTAAATTGTATGTTATTGGATCAGTTCTTTTTATTTTTGCTATGGTATAAATTTCTGTTGACCAATTAGGTTGATAACCTTTTGCAAATATACCTTTAAATTTACTTATACGAACAAAATCTCCAATTTTGTATTTTGCTTTTCGGAATACTTTTAATTTATTGAATACAGTTTTTAATAAAAATTTCTCATTTTTCTTTGTAACCTATTTAGGTGGAAGTTTAATTGTATGATGGTATGTTGAGTTATATTTTTCTATTAGCGATGGTAGAATAGTTAACCATTTATATGTGCCTTGTAAACTAAATTGTTTCCGCATCGTGTTTTTTAGCGTACGATTGAAACGTTCTACAATTGATGCTTTTAGTTCTGAATATGTATGATAATGGTTAATTTTATTTTTCCTCATTAGATTTTGAAATTTTTTGGTTTTTACCAGCTCGCTTAAAAATATTTTTCATTGCGATTAAAACATTATCAGCACTTTTGTTTTTAACTGGTTCAGCATAAGCAAATTTTGAAAATGTATCAATTACTGTTAATAAATATTTATATCCCTTGTTGAATTTTGCATATGGAATCATTTCAACCAAATCAATTTGCCAAGTATCATTTAAACCCTTTTGAATAAATTTTCTTCGTGTAAATTTTCTTCTAGCACCTCTATGAATTTCTGATACAACTTGTAATCTTCACATTATTCTCGTACCATTTAATTAAATTTTCCAAAGTGATGCTATAATTTTCTATTGTATGACATTCACATGTGTCTGGTCCAGAAGTAGAATTATCATATGCCCATGGACAAAGGGTAAAATGAGTACCATAAATTGAAGTGTACTTATTTACTCCAGAATAATTTTTAATGTGTGTGTATAGATGTAATATTAGTTTCTTATGATCATCTAATAAGACGGAGGAATAAATATTTAAGAACTCCTCTACTTCCATAATTGAAAATGACTGTACTAAGAATATGTTCGCTGCTTTTATATAATTTCTCAATTGTATTTGAAATTTAGTTTCTTATCAGACACAGACCAAAAATGATTAACTTTATTCATCCATTTACAATGATGATTGCGGGACCATCTGGTTGTGGGAAAACAACATTTGTATATAATTTAATTGAAAATATAGACATATTGATTTATCCGAAAATTGAAAAAATAAAATGGTGTAACCCAGAAATATCTGCTGTTCCGAAAAATATAGATTTTCCTGATATAGACTTTTATACCAGTATTCCCAAAGAGTTTAGTGGGAATGAAAATAGACCCACTTTAATTGTTTTAGATGATTTAATGTTAGATTCTTCAAATAAACAGGTATGCGAATTATTACTAAAGGTTCGCACCATCGTAATTTACCTATTGTATTGTTAACGCAAAACGTTTTTCATCAGGGGAAATTCTCAAGAGATATTTAATTAAATTGTAAATATTTAGTGCTTTTCAAAAACCCTCGAGACAAATTACAGATTTTTCCTCTTGCTAGACAACTATATCCGGAAAATATAAAAGGTTTCCTGACGGTATATAATGAATCAACCTCAAGTTCACATGGTTATATTGTGTTGGATTTAACACAAGACGTTAACGATTTGTTTCGTATTAGAACTGATATTTTTTCAAAAGCATATTGCATATGCTTCTGTGATACGAGTGATTTGAACAACTGTCAAAAGTATAAAAATTAAAACCATTGCAAAAATGGTACTTATATCGTCAAAATTTCCTCAAATATGGAATTAACAAAAGACACGCAAAAAAATTACCAGAAAAGGCTAATAATCTTATATTTGATATAGGCACTCAAACAAAATTTTTTTCTAAACGAAATACATATACCGAAAGTGAATTACCTAAATACAAATCAACATCAGCACAGACCGATTTTTTACCATCAGTTACTGATGATGTGTTTGAATATGATCCTAAAAAAGAAAATTCAAGTATGGATATCGATTTAACACATTATGATTTGGATGATGAAAATTCATTTAAAAAATTAGCTCAAACTGAAATGTTGAAAGATGAAAAATTAGTAGAAAGACCATCTCTAAGCTCTTATTATCGAATGTTTCAAACACCAAGTGGTGATGTAATTACCGTTGCTGTACCATCTCCTAAAAAAAAGAAGACACTAAGATCGGCCGGTAGTTCAATTTCCTCAACTATTCTTTCACAGTTTCCTGAAACAAAAAAACGAAAACTAAAACCTTTACTAAGAAGTCCAAAACTAAGAACTTCATCAACACCATTATGGACAATATATAAATAGTTCAACGTTTTATGTTTTAGAAGTTAACAAAGATGGATAGTCAAGATGACTTTTATATAACATTGTTTAGTAATGATAATTTAACACTGTTTCCAGATAACACTTTAGCTTCATTCGAAAATAAATTACCTATTCACTTTGATTTAAGAAATGGAAATTGAAAAGTTGGTCTTTCAGAAATATATCTGAACGATTTCCTACAAACAGAAGAATTTAACAAAGAGAAATGTGCTTTTATTAATATGGAACAGTATAATGTTTATGTAACAAATATTGAAAAACCTCTAGAAAAAATTAAAGTAACCAAATCTATAGGCTACACATATTATTCATATGACGATTCAGAATTACATTTGGATGATTGGAAGTTTAATTTTTTGCCAAAGCTTATTAAAAATATAACTCCTAATCCCGGGTTTACTCGAAATCAAGTTTTCAAAGAATTTTTTAATGAAGTTTTGACATATATCTCTACTCCTAAAAATTATGATGATGTAATATTTAAAAAAGTGTCTGAATCTAACCGAGGAGATTTATTTCGAATATCGCAGACTTTCGATGAAGACAGTTTCTATATAAAAGTTAATCAAAGTTATAATGTAAAAACATTACTAACTGAATTATTTCAACAGAAAAAAAATATAAAAAATTTCAAAACAAAATTACTTGAACTATTCAAATTAGCTGTTGCTAATAATAAAGATGAATTGAATGGAATGGTGATGATTTATTCAGATATCATTCAATCATCTGTTTTTGGAAGTAGCAAAGTGCGGACGTTGAGAGCTATCAACATAGAAAATTGTAGAATACCTACAAATATTGAATTTGAAAATGTTTATCATACATACCCATAAAAAAAAAATTGTTTTGAAACAATAGCAATTAAAATTTGTAACCAATACGGTGATGAAATATATTTTGTTTCCAGTTACTATCCGACAAAAATTGTATTACACTTTAAAAAGCATTGATTCCCCAAAAACAATATAAATACTACTACTCAAATTTGGTATCCTATCAAACATGGAAAGAGCTTACGTGAGATATTATTCCTCTCAAGTAGGTGGAAGAGTCAACGATATTGGGCCTTTATTACAATTTTATCCAGCTATACAAAGAGGTCGTGGTTTTGGAAATATATTCGGAAGTTTAATTTGGTTACCTAAAGCCAGTTTTTACATCAGGTTGGGACTTAATTAAAAAAGAGGCTGTAAACAGAAGTAAAAATATTTTTAATGATATAGCATCTGGTGCAAACATAAAAGAAGCTGTAATTGATCAAAGCAAAGGCGGTATAAAAAATTTACGGAAATCAGTAATTAACCAACTGCATTCGATGTATGGTGGAAGACAAAGAGCTATTAAAAGACGAACAGTTTGTAAAAAGACACATTTGAAGTCGAAGCGACGAAAAAAGCAATGTAAAACCTCCGACATATTCAATTAAAAATAGAATGTATGATATCTGAACTTGATCTTTTTGCGCCATTACCTGTACAAACAAGTATTTTGCGTTCAGAAGAGGTAGCATACAATCCTTTAGCTTCTTTAGAGGCATCACCGTCAACTATTGAATTTGTTTCACTTGGAAATGGAGATACATATCGAGATTTATCCTCAACCTATATAAAATTTAAAGTTGAAATATTAAAAAAAGATGGATCAGTTTGGAGTGCAAATGATAAAGTAGGAACTGGAACTGAAAATAGGGCAGCTCCGCAGCCCAGTGTTGTAAATAATTTATTACACTCTTTAATTAAACAATGTAATATAACTCTAAACGGAAAAAACATCACTCCTTCAGACTCCTTATACCATTATAAAGCATACTTAACTACTTTACTAAATTACGGTACAGATTCCAGTCAAACACATCTGGAAGCATCTGGTTGGGAATTGGATAAACCAAATGTAAATGATTTTAATAATTCTGGTTCTAAATCAAGACAAAAATCATACAACAATTGTACAGTAGTAGAATTAATGGGAAAATTACATGTAGATTTCTTCAATACTCCTAAATTACTTTTAAATAATATTGACATTCGAATTGCTTTAGCCCTAGAAAAACAGGATTTTTTTATTTTCTTTAACGATGCCGATGAAAGCTATTTAAAAATTCTCGAAGCTACGTTATACATGAAACATTTAACAATTAATCCTAGTATATTGATGGCACATAATACTGTATTGGAAAAGGCTAACGAGAAATATTTTTATACCAGAAGTGAAATCAAAACATTTACAATTCCAGCTAACACATCTAACATATCATTGGATAATATATTTATAGCGCAAATACCAAAAGCTCTAGTATTTTGTATGGTTAATAATGAAAATTTCAATGGTAAGAGATCAAAAAATCCATACCATTTCGACCATCAAAATCTCACACAATTTCAATTATATGTGAATGGAGTGCCTACACCAAACTCTGCAATTGAAACAAGTTTTACACCGAATAATTCTTGTAATTCTCGAGCATATTTAACATTATTTAGCGGAACAGGTATACATCATTCTGATAGAGGACATCAAATTTCAAAAGAATTATTTTCAAAAGGTTATACAATACTGGCTTTTGATTTATCACCAGACGGCTCGGGAACAGATACATGTCAGAGTTTATTAAACCATTTTATTTCGGACCTCTGAGGATCGGACCCTCAAGGACTGATACCGGACCTTGGGGACTATATTTCAGACATCCGGGGACCCTATGCAGAATCAAGAGAGGGGGATCGCCAGAATTAGGCCCCATTTTAAAGGGGACCGAACCTCAGGGAACCGATATTGGACTTTTTCGGACCGGATATCGGCTCTCTAGAAACAAAGGTTGATTTAAATGGATTAACCTGAAAAATATTTGTTTCAAGAAATATAAAATACAAACAATATTACAATTTAAAATTAATTTTTTTTTTTCTTTTATTAAATAGTAAGGTCTTTGTTTTTTTTTTATTTCAATAGTTTCTTTTGGGAATCGATACTAGTCATTGGTAATAACTCGAATAAAGTCATGTTCCGTGTGGGTTCGTCTCTTCCCAAAAACTTAATATAGAAACGTACTTTGTTTAATTCGCTTAATTCAGAATCTGTTGACACTTTTTTGTTAAATCTATCCGGCATGTAAAACGTTATTTTTTCATTATCGAACGGATCCTTTACCTCACAAAGTAGTGCTTTTTGCCCTCGTTTTGTATCTAAAAATTTAAACGTAATAACTTCATACATCTTGTCCATGGCGAGGACATCAATATTTTTAAAAAGTTCTTGTTCACCCTTTCCTAATACTATTAATTCATTAATGAAAACCTAGAATGTTGAAAATAATAAGGATAACTGAAATAATATTGATTGGAAAAATATCTTACCATTTTCAATTTATATTTTAAATTGGATTTGATTTTAAATTTATTCGTTTTTCAAAGTAAAGTAAAGAACTATTTTGAATTTTCAAAGCATTATATACGTACTGTTTAAAAGCAAATACCCACTACTCCTTTTTTTTTAGAAATATATAATGCATGCATAGTTTCTTTATTCTGATTAATTAAAAAAAAAAAAAAAAAAAAACTGAATAAACTAAGTAATTAATAGTTTATATCTAATGCAATAGAACTATGTCAATTATCATGTAATTCCTTAAATAATTGCATGACACATATGTACCTTGAATTATTATTTATAGCAACCAGGAACTAAACTAAATTTATTCATAAATTCTTTTGTGAAAACAATAAATCTTTTCATTGCGTTTTCAACATTGACTTCAATACGTAACACATCTCAAACTTGATATAAAAATAAAAAAAAATTAATAAAAAAAAAAAAATATATATATTGATTAAATAATCGTGAGCAGATAATAATTCAATAACACATGGAATTTTCAATGCAACAATTAATTTTTAACAGAATGAAAAAAAAAAAAACATTTTTTACTTATACCTTACATTGTTGAATTTATTTAAATTTCATTTATTTAATCATTATTCATTTTATTTTTAAAAACACACCTAAAACTTGTAGCATAGAATTTAATTTATAATAAATTCAATATCTAATATGATGGAACATTGTTCTAGTATTTGAAAAGTTGTCAAGAACTTATGTAACATTTTTCTATTATTATAAATTGATTTATGACTTCCGTTTTTATTTTATTAATTAATTTCAAGTGAAATAAAAATATTCCAAATGTATTATTTTTATAGTTTATGTATACATATATAAATTACATAAGATAATCTTAAAAATTAACATTATGACATACTTACTGTATTATTTTTAAATCTTAATAAATCCATTATAACAATTTCAAAAAAGCATAAAAGAATTTGTGTAATTTAAAATCGATTCATAACATAAAGTTATATTAATAGCATAACATAAAGTTATTTTTTATAAAAACAAAAACAAAAAAAATGAACTCACAAAACAAGAGATCAAAATTAGCTTGTGAAATCTGTTCCAAGGAATTCACAAGAGCTGATAGCTTGAAAAAACACTTGAAATTGGTACATAATGCTGAAAAAAAAGATTTGTTTTGCACCCCCTGTGGAAAATACATCTCTAAAAAGTTTCAAGCTGCACATCTGCGTACAAATTCACATAAAATGAATTCAGCTGAACATCTTACTAAAAATTTACGGAAAATTAACCAGTCTTTTGATGGTAGATTGGAAACATACCTGCGCGATAATGAAAATGAAGCGATTTTAAATCCCAGAGAGTTTCTCGATTGTATCAAAAATGAGATTATTGAGTTACTACAATGCTCAGTAAGAAAACATAATGCTATAAAATTCAATCTTGAACTCTTTGGAGATTATATAAAGCCGATTGATGATGATACAGAAAGTTTATCAACCAAATCTTTTCAAACCCAAATGAAAATTGCTACACGTGCGGATGATCTTTCTTCTATATATGATTATATAACAGAGAAGATCCAACAACAAGCTGAAGAATTTCAGGAAAAAGATACCGGTTCGGCGATAATACAAATTTTGCGGGTTGAAATAAATATAAATAAATATCAACCAATCCGTGGATCATCATATATCGCTCTCCCAAGATCAATTATTAGAAGGAGAGCCTGTATAAATGTACGAAATGAAGACGTATACTGTTTCAAGTAGAGTATGATATCAGCTATGCAACGACTTGCATCACAATCTAGTGAATATGAAACATCATCGTATAAAATTAGTGATATAACATCCCCAACTGTTGATTTAGAATATGGTTATGTACGTCAACTGCATTTTGAGGGTATGTCATTTCCAGCACAGTTAAGCGAATTACGTATTTTTGAAGAAATTAATGATGGTATAAGCATTAATGTTTTTGGATTGGAGTATAAGAATGTAGAACATCAAATTGTTGGACCTTTTTATATAACCAAAGAAGAAAAACTAAATCACGTAAATCTACTATTACTTGAAAAAGGTGAGAACTTCCATTTTGTTTATATAAAGCATATCTCGAAGTTATTACGGAGCTCTATAACATATCATGAACATCAAATATACATATGTAATTCTTGTTTGCAACATTTCTATGATCCTCAACAGCTTATTATACACAAGGAGAAGTGTAAGAAAATTGTTGCGATACTTCCTACTGAAGACAACAACACTCTAATATATAAAAATTACCAACAACAAATGGAAGCTCCTTTTGTGATTTATGCTGATGCTGAAAGTATTTTATCACCAATTTCCACATGTAATCCAGAAATTTCATCAACTATAAATATACATAGGCATGTACCAATAGCATTTTCATATTTTTTTAAAATCAATGGCAAATCTAACATTGGACGAAGACTTACACCAATTAACAGAGAGGAATTGTCACATTTGTAGTAAGTCTTTAGACTATATTGATAGAGTAAGAGATCATAGTCATTTTTCAGGTAGATATAGAGGCCCTGCACATTTTTCATGTAACATATAGACGACCTAATTTTTTTCCTATATATTTCCATAATTTTTCAAAATACGATTGTCATTTATTGTTTAGGGCCTTGAATGAAATTTAAGGTAATATTGCTGTATTACCTTTAAATAAAGAACTTTACATTTCACTGACCAAACAAATTAGTCTTGACGGAGAAAATCACTTTCATTTACGTTTTCTTGATAGTTTTAGATTTATGCCCTCAAGCCTTGACTCATTATGTAGGAATTTAAATAAAGAGAATTTAGAACACGTCAGAAAAGCATTTGATTCTGAGGAAAAATTTGAATTAATGAGACGGAAAGGAGTTTACCCGTATGAATACATTGATTCGATAGAAAAACTTTATGAGGAATGTTTACCACATCAGGAAGCATTTAAGAACCGAATGACAAATACCGCTTGTTCTAATACTGACTATAATTACGCAACTACCGTATGGCACACATTTAATTGTAAAAATCTCGCGGATTACATGAAAATATACTTAAAAACTGATGTGTTAATATTGACAGATGTTTTTGAAAATTTCCGAAAAATATGTAGAAAAATTTATAAACTAAATCCTACTAATTTTTACACTGCACCGGGCCTTACTTGGGCTGCTATGTTAAAATATACAGGTGTTGAGTTAGAGTTATTAACTGATATTAATATGTACAATTTTTTCCAAAAAGGAATACGTGGTGGTATTAGTCAATGTTCCTTAAGACATTCAAAAGCCAACAATAAATATATGGGGGAATATTATAAAAAAGAAGAAAATTCAACATATATTGTTTATTTAGATGCAAATGATTTATATGGCTGGGCAATGTCTCAATATGTACCATATAAAAGTTTTCAGTGGGTTGACAATCCCGATAGTATTAATGTAATAGAAATTCCAGATGATTCGGAAATGAGTATGTTTTAGAAGTAGATTTAGAATATTCACAGAATCTTCATGATCTGCATAATGATTTTCCGTTTTGTGCAGAAAATAAAATTCCGATCGGTAGTAAAAATTGTGGCTAGATCTAAATAATAAATATAAATATGTTATTCATTACCGAAATTTAAAACAATGCATTCAAAATGGTATAGTACTTCAAAAAGTTCATAGAGCTCTAATATTTCAGCAATCTGATTGGTTGAAAAAGTACATTGATTTAAATAACATGCACAGAACTAATGCATTAAATAATTTTGAGAAAGACTTTTTTAAATTAATGAATAATGCCGTTTTCGGAAAAACTATGGAGAATATTGACAAGAGAGTCAATGTGAAAATAGGTACTTCATGGGAAAGTGAAGGGAGACATTTGGGTGCTCGATCTCTAATAGCAAAACCTAATTACCATAGTTCATCTAAATTTACTGAAAATTTAATTGCAATTAAACTTAATAAATCCCAAGTTCTTTATAACAAACCGGTACATTTAGGTTTCTGTGTGTTAGAACAATCCAAAATTCTAATGTATGATTTTCACTATAATTATATTAAACCAAAATATGGTAATAGAGTTTCTTTAAATTATACTGATACCGATAGTTTCATTTATACTATACAAACAGATGATTTTTATTCTGATATACATAAAAATTTAGCCATACATTTTGATACTTCTGATTATACTCCTGAAAACCCATACACATTCCCACACATACACATTTTTATTAAATAAAAAAAAACTTGGATTATTTAAAGATGAATTCAACAGTAGAATTGTTTCTGAATTTATTGGTTTAAGATCAAAAATGTATTACCTTGAATCGTTTCAGGGTGATCAGCTAAAAAAGGCAAAAGGTGTGAAAAAATATGTTGTAAATGACCTAAATTTAAATAATTATAAAGACTGTCTATTAAAAAATAAAATTATATATAGAGAAATAAATAATTTTAAATCATATTTACATGTAATTTACACTCAAAACTTAAATAAAATAGCTTTAAGTTCTTTAGATAATAAGAGATATATATTACATGATAAAATTCATACCCTTGCATGGGGTCATTGTAAA
Source organism: Poecilobothrus nobilitatus (assembly GCA_947095535.1). Lineage (NCBI taxonomy): Eukaryota > Metazoa > Arthropoda > Insecta > Diptera > Dolichopodidae > Poecilobothrus > Poecilobothrus nobilitatus. Next base: position 148,925,184 of record OX352774.1, on the reverse strand, counting down.
TTAAATTAATTTATATAAACTTTATTGTAATTATTGTAGACATTATGTAACTAATGCAAGCATAATTTAAGGAAATTTATAATTAAAATTATTAATATAGTTTTTAATGAAAAAACAAAACAAACTTTTATTATGAAATTCAAACTGTTTTTTACTTATAAAAATAACTTTTTGAACACAAGTTTTACAGTATTAAGAATACTTGGATTTGTCATAACCAAACTTTAAAAAACTTTTCATATCTTCACTCTAATTTAAAATATTAGTACTTTTAATTTAACTATAAAGCTTCTCAAAGATCATAATAATTCATCAATTTTCAATCAAGCTTTTAAAACCTTAAATTTTTTAATGAAGTATTCAAACCAAACTTTAAAAACTTTCCATATTGAAGTTGTTGAATCTATTTAAATATTTAGCAATTTTAAAGCTTCTCAAAGATAATACCAAATTTTAATCCAGCTTTAAAAACTTTTTTTTTATATAAACATTAAATCAAGTTTAAACTTAAGTTCCATAATCAAGAAAATGTTTTTATAATAAAAATTATTAAGCTTCTCAAAGATAATAATAATTCTACAATTTTTAATCCAGCTTTAAAAACTTTTTTAAATGTTTTATATAAACATTAAATCAAGTTTGAACGTAAGTTCCAAAATCAATAAAACTTTTATTAATAAAAATAAATCTTTAACTAAATTTAAAATATCAAACACATAAGCCTTTTACTCATACTTTACCGCTTAAAAACTCCGTTGCAGCCACAGCACCATTGTTTTGCTCCTCTCCACATTATCATGCGCTTAAAAACTCCGTTGCAGCAGCAGCGCCATTGTTTTGCTCCTCCCCACATGATCATGTAAAATATCAAAGACACAAATCTTTTACTCGTACTTTACCGCTTAAAAACTTTGCCGTTTAAAAGTTCCACCATTTGCGCCGCCATATATTTACTTGGAAAGCTTTGCTGATTAAAAGCTCCGCCATTGGCAACGCCATATCTTTACCAGGAAAGCTTAAAGCTCCGCCATTTGCACCGCCATATCCTTACTACTTAAATATGTGTAGAGTATAAAGAAATATCTTCTTTGTTTATCCATGAATCATGCTTTTTATCAAAACCAAGCCATTTAACTAAAACTTGATTTCCTTTTTTTTAATATTTTTTCCACAAGATAGACATGTGGATTTAAAAACTGGTGTAGCCTGAATTAAGGCTTATAAAAAGAACCGGTTATTGGATTATTTGTGTAATCAAGTAAATTGTATGTTATTGGATCAGTTCTTCTCATTTGTGCAATTGTAAATATTTCTGTTGACCAGTTGGGTTGATAACCTTTTGCAAAAATACCTTTAAATTTGTTTATACGAACATAATCTCCAACTTTATATTTTGCTTTACGCAAAACTTTTAACTTACTGTAGATAGTTTTTAATAGTAATTTTTCGTTTTTCTTTGTAACTTTTTTTGTTTGAAGTTTGATTGTACGATGATATGTTGAGTTGTATTTCTCAATAAGTGAGGGTAAAATAGATAGCCATTTATAATTACCAACTAAACTGTTTCCACATTGAATTTTTTAAAGTCCGGTTAAAACGTTCTACTATGAATGCTTTAATTTCAGAATATGTATGATAATGATTAATTTTTTTCTTTCCATAAGTTTTCTAAATTCTTTGTTAAAAAACTCTTTACCTTGATCAGATTAGGTACTTTTTGGGTGGGTTCCAGCGCGTTTAAAAATGTTTTGCATGCCAAGCAAAACGTTATTAGCATTTTTAGTTCTAATTGACTCGGCATAAGCATACTTCGAAAAAGTGTCTATTATAGTTAATAAATTTTTATTTCCTTTGATATATTTTGCATATGGAATCATTTCTACTAAATCGATTTGCCATGTATCGTTTAAACATTTTTGAATAAATTTTCTTCGACGAAAGTTTCGTCTAGCTGGTCTATGTATTTCCGATACGATTTGTTCCCTTGACATTATGCTTGTACCATTTAATCAGATTTTTCAATTCTATTTTATAATTTTCTATAGAGCAATAGTTACATGTATCTGGTCCAGATGACGAGTTGTAGTAAGCCCAAGCAAAATGAGTTCCGTATATTGTGTATATTGAAATTCTTTAACCTATTTATACACGTGAAAAATACGTTGCTTATGCTCATTTAATAAGACAGAGGAATATAATTTTATAAACTCTTCCACTTCTTTCACCTCCTTCTTTTAAAATGAGAATTATAAATCTTTCACCTTCATTTTTGAAACTGAGAATAAGCTATAATACACTTTTGCTGCTTTTATATATATTTCAAGACGAAACTATTTTACCTCTTAATCATTTTTAAAACACGAACCCATAATCATGTATTTTAATAATAGCGGAACCATCTGGATGTGGGAAAACAACATTTGTATGCAACTTAATCAAAAATATTACTAGATTGATACATCCCAAAATTGAAAATATAAAATGGTGTAACCCAGAAACTTCTGCTGTTCCAAGAAATATAGATGTCCCTGATATAGATTTTTATACCGGCATTCCGGAAGAGCTTAATGAAAATGAAAATAAACCTACGTTAATTATTTTAGATGATTTAATGTTAGATTCAGCAAACAAACAAGTATGTGAACTTTTTACTAAAGGTTCGCACCACCGTAATTTGTCTATTATATTATTAACGCAAAACATTTTTTATCAGAGGAAATTCTCACGAGATATTTCATTAAATTATAAATATTTGGTACTTTTAAAAACCCTCGAGATAAATCACAGATTTTTCCTCTAGCTAGACAAATATATCCGAAAAATATAAAAGGATTCCTGGGGGTATATAATGAATCAACATCAAGCCCACATGGTTTGTTGCGTTGCCCACAAATTGCGTTTATTTTTGTCCAACCAAAGATTTAAACAATAGCTTAAAATATGAAACAGTTGAAGAAAAACCGACATATGTTACATGTACTAGAAAAATGCAGCAACAAAAATTTTCGTTAAAATATTTTAAAATATTGTGATGATGATATAATAAAAACTATTGCTGAAATTGCAATTAATTTGTTAAACGGAAACAATAAAATATCACCATTATAAAAAACAAAACTAAAAAACATAAAAAAAAATTGAGACCCTTAGCGCGTCCACAAAAAGGTATAAAAGCCAAACGAAAAATGTTTATTCAACATTGAGGATTTTTACCTACATTAAGTGGTACTATATTATCTGGTGTAATAGGAAAACTTCTCAATAAGACATAATGCAGCGAATGATTGTTATGTCACCAGAAATATTTTCAAAATTTAGCAAATTATTTCAAGATGATAAAATCTTGGATTAATTGGATCAAAAAATGAAAAAAGTTTTATATGGTAAAAAATTAAAACCATTGCAAAAATAATACTTATATCGTCAAAATCACCTCAAATATGAAATTAATAAAAGATGATTACCAGAAAAGGCTAATAATCATAAGGCAAAATGATTACCAGAAAAGGCTAATAATCTGACATTTGATACAGGCACTCTAACAAAATTTTTTTCTAAACGAAATGCATATTCAGAAACTGAATTACCTAAATACAAATCAACATCAGAACAGACCGATTTTGTACCATTAGTTATTGATGAAGTGTTTGAATATGATCCTAAAAAGGAACAAACAAATATGGATATCGATTTAACACATTACGATTTGGATGATGAAAATTCATTTAAAAAATTAGCTCAAACTGAAATGTTGAAAGATGAAAAATTAGTAGAAAGACCATCTCTAAGCTCTGATTATCGAATGTTTCAAACACCAAGTGGTGATGTAATTACCGTTGCTGTACCATCTCCTGAAAAGAAGAAAACACTTAGTTCGGTCGGTAGTGCAATTTCCTCCAAATACTTTCACAGTTTCTTGAAACAAAAAAACAAAAACTATAACCATTACTTAGAAGTCCAAAACTAAGCACTTCATCAAAACCAGAATGGATAGCATATAAATAGTACAACATTTTATGTTTTGGAAGAAGTTAACAAAGATGGATAGTCAAGATGACTTCTATGTAACATTGTTTAGCAATGATAATTTAACACTGTTTCCAGACAACATTTTAGCTTTATTCGAAAATAAATTACCTATTCACTTTGATTTAAGAAATGGAAATTGAAAAGTTGGCCTTTCAGAAATATATCTGAACGATTTCCTTCAAACAGAAGAATTTAACAAAGAGAATTGTGCTTTTATTGATATTGGGCAGTATAATATTTATGTAAAAAACATTGAAAAACCTCTTGAAAAAATCAAAGTAACCAAATCTATAGGTTACACATATTATTTTTATGACGATTCGGAATTACATTTGGATGATTGGGAGTTTAATTTTTTGCCAACGCTTATAAAAATATAACTTCTAATCCCGGGTTTACTCGTAATCAAGTTTTCAAAGAATTTTTTAATGAAGTTTTGACATATATCTCTACTCCTAAAAATTATGATGATGTAATATTTAAAAAAGTGTCAGAATCTAACCGAGGAGATTTATTTCGAATATTGCAGATAGTTTCTATATAAAAGTGAATCAAAGTTATAATGTAAAAACATTACTAACTGAATTATTTCAACAGAAAAAAAATATAAAAAATTTCAAAATAAAGTTACCTCAACCATTCAAATTAGCTGTTGCTAATAATAAAGATGAATTGAATGGAATGGTGATGATTTATTCAGATATAGTTCAATTGTTTGTTTTTAGAAGTAGCAATGTGCGGGCGTCGAGACCTATCAACATAGAAAATTGTAGAATATATAGCAAAAAATTGTTTGAATTGAAATTGAAAAAAAATTTGCAACCAATACGGTATTGGAATAAATTTTGTTTCCAGTTACTATCCAACAAAAATTGTATTACATTTTAAAAAGTATTGATTACCCAAAAACAATATATATACTACTACTCAAATATGATATCCTATAAAACATAGAAATGACTTACGTGAGATATTATTCCTCTCAAGTAGGAGGAGGAATCAACGATATTGGACCTTCATTACAATTTTATCCAGCTATACAAAAAGCTCGTGGTTTTGGAAATATATTCGGAAGTTTAATTCGTTACTTAAAGCCAGTTTTTACATCGGCTTGGAAATTGGATAAGCCGAATGTCATTGATTTCAACAATTCTGGTTCTAAATCAAGACAAAAAACATACAACAATTCTGCAAAAGTAGAATTAATGGGAAAATTACATGTATATTTCTTCAATACCCGAATGTCATTGATTTCAACAATTCTGGATCTAAATCAAGACAAAAAATATACAACAATTCTGCAAAAGTAGAATTAATGGGAAAATTACATGTATATTTCTTCAATACCTCCAAATTACTTTTAAATAATGTTGACATTCGAATTTCTTTAGCATTAGAGAAACAACATTTTTATATTTTCTTTAAGGATAACGATGAAAGTTATTTAAAAATTCTCGAAGCTACATTATACATGAAACATTTAACAATTAATCCTAGCATATTGATAGCACACAAAATGTACTGGAAAAGGCTAACGCAAAACATTTTTATACGAGAAGTTAAATCAAAACATTTACAATTCCAGGTAACACTTCCAACATATTATTGGGTAATATATTTATAGGGCGACTACCAAAAGCTCTTTTAAGAAGCAAGTTTTACATCGAGTAATCTTTGTAATTCTCGTGCATATTTAACATTATTCAGTGGAACTGGCATACATCATTCTGATAGAGGACATCAAATATCAAAAGAACTATTTGCAAGAGGTTATACAATACTAGCTTTTGATTTCACCATACATGTCAGAGTTTATTAAACCAGGGAGTAGTAAAGATTGAAGCAAGACTCATTGCGCCATTAATTTCAACATTAACATGCATTGTATTTGCAGAATTCAATGCCAATATCGAAATTGATAAAAATCGTAACGTATATGTAAATATATAACAGGAAGTTTAATGGAAGATTTCTATTTATTTGAAAATGGCATGTAGATTTATTGTTCAGCACGGGATAACAATACAGTATTTGTAAAAAATATTGGTGTGGCTGGAATAAAAGAAAAATGTAAAACTATTGTAAAAGAATTAAAGTATAAATTTACTGTCAGAGATTTAAAAAGAACAGACATTGAGAATTACTCTTTTGGACATATCGTGTTCGGTCATGATCCATCACGTGCAACCTGAAATGAAAATAACACAAAGAATTATATTGATTTAATAAAAAAATGCATGTTACTTATCTGAGTAAAGGTGAATCCTGGTTCCTCAGTGATGGTTGCGTCCTGGTGGCGATCAGCATGCAGCACCTTGAAACATCATCCATATTTTTTGTTTACATATCTAAAAATTAACATCTTATGTACATTGTTTTTAAAAAAGTATTATTGATACTTACATTAATTATTAAAACCAAACAAATTCACAATGTTAGATAGAAATTGTCAAAATATAATTGTTTTAATTTTGGGACACAAGATGTCAGTTACATTAACTAATATTAATTTAATTCACAATAATTTTATATTCTTTATATATTCAATAATTTTAACTCTTTATGTACACTACATATGTTTTTTATATACTTTGTTTTACTTTGTTACTTTTTTATTTTATTATGTACTTTAATTTCAAGGTTACTGAACTTGGGTTAAACGATAGTCCCGAACCGTTTAACTCAAGTTTATATAAACCCAAATTTTGTGAATTTTGTTTCAATCGTTGTCATAGAGACGTAAAGAAAATAATTATTAAAATAAAATAATTAATTGGAAATAAAACAGTGCGCTTTATTAAACAAAAAAAAAACAGTGCGTTGTCAATTTAAGAATTTAAATAACAGTGCGTTATCTTTAAAACCAGTGAATTTTCATTTTATTAGATGGAATTGAATATATTACATTTTTGAACTTTGAACATTGTTGAATATTAAATTAAAACATTTTTTTTTGCTTTATGTTTTTAAATAAACATTTTTTGGTCCTTCGAGCCGAATCAATTTAAATCAATTTAAATTTAAATTTACATAAATTTAAGATCAATAAAAAAAAAAAGGTTTTCAAAACAAGTTTAAATTAAAGGATTTGTGACTATAATTGTGTTCAAGTGAACCAAGTGAACGAAGTAAAATATATATTACATTTATATTTAGAATATATAAACATATTTTAATAGTGTGTAAAATATTAATATATATAATTTCAAAAGGTGTGTAAAACGGTTACAGCAGGTACAGCTGCACGGTGCGGTATACGCGACGCGAACGGTCAAAAATAGATCGCGAGGGAAGACAAGAAGGCAGAAGCAACAAAGTAAGTCGTTCCATTTTTAGTATCTTTATCTTTTAACAAAAAAAAAAAATACATTTTTGTTGGAAAAATATTTACATTTTTTAAAATACAACATTTATACACATACTTACCATATATACAACCACATATAAAATCTACATATATAAAACCACATACATATTTTTTTTTGGACAAAAATCAACAGTATTCATACATATTTTTTTTTGAAACAAAATACAACATATATATACATATTAGATATATAAAAGGCATACATACATATTTTTGTGGGAAAAATCAACAGTGCGTTTATTTTTTTTTATGTATATATATTTTTTTTTTTAAATTAAATTTTTTTATATTTATATTTTTTTTAAAAATACATAACATATATATATTGGCATAGGTAAAGGCATATGCTATAAAACATATACATAGCATATTTGGGAAAGATTATTTGCATTTGATTATATAAGGATTATATAAGGAATTTTAGCATATTAATAATCATATTATATATTTTTTGAATATGGAAGGTACTATTATAAAAAATTATTGGCCGACTTAGAAGAACACTGGAATGAGTTTAAGAGGCAACACATGAAGATTATGAAATCTTTGGAGAATAACGTAAACCACAGTCAAAGGGACTATTTTAGCCAGGACCATTATGGGAATACAGAAGAGCTGTTCCTCGTAATGTACGATGACTTATCTCAACGGATTAATGAGGAACCTAAAGCAGAGCTAAATTCAACACAAAAAGAGCACACAATTAGCAACATAAGGTTGCCAAAAATCACGTTAGAGAAGTTCACAGGCGAATACGAAAAATGGCCTTCCTTTCACGATCTCTTTACCTCATTAATTGACGCAAATGAGAGTCTCTCTCCGGCTCAGAAGCTACAATATTTGAAACTGCATATATCAGGTGAACCGGAGAACTTGATACTTCATTTCTTGGCAACAGATTGCAATTACCAATCAGCGTGGGACATAATGAAAGATAGGTACAAAAACAAAAGAATGTTGGTAAATATACAATTGCGCAGACTGTTATCACAAATAGGAATCCAGCAAGAACGACCACATGATATTCGTAAATTATTAGACACCACCAATGAATGCATGTTGGCGTTGAAAAATCTAGGCATTGATGTTTCTGGATGGGAGCCTTTGATGGTATATATGACCGTCCAGAAGTTACCATCACAAACTCACCAGCTATGGGAACAGGCAATGAGTGACGACAAGGAGCTACCATCTTGGGTTGATTTGGAAAAGTTCATGGAAAATCGGGTAAGGGCCTTAGAAGCCGTATACGAGAAAACTAAAACAACAATCAATCATAAATTTAGAAGCACCATCACTCATCACGTATCAACTCAAGAGAATCTAACTTGTCCACTATGTTCCGGTGGCCATGTACTTCAGAAATGCAGTCAGTTCTTAGGGTTCACAGTAAAAAAACGCGTGGAGGCAATTCGGAATAAAGGATTATGCTGGAACTGCTTATCTAATGGACATATGTCTCAAAGGTGTCCCAGCAGTCACAGGTGCCATCACTGCAAAAATTACACCATACCTTGCTGCATCTAACCGCGAACGGTTCAATTTCAGAAGTTCCTACAAGACTCTCCAGTAATAACAACATTTCCACTACATCTCAACATGTGAAGTCGAATAACTGCCTGCTCAATCCGGAAAGTCCGGAGTATATTAGAAAAACGGAAGGTTTACCAAGTAATTTAGGATCATATATCACCAACAAAAACACCTGTAATCAGGTATTAATAGCAACCGCATTAGTAAGAATGGTTGCTCCATCGGGTGAAGAATCAATTGTGCGGGCCTTAATAGATCAAGGATCGCAAGCGTCATTCTTAACTGAAAAAATGGCACACGGCTTACGTATACCCAAACAAGCAGTCAGCATGACTGTACAAGGCATAGGACAAGACAATTTACATAAGATCAACAAACGGGCAGTTTTCAAAATCAGACCAATCAAAAGTTCTCAAGAGATTCAAGTCGAAGGATTAATAATGCCCAAATTAACGCAAACTCTCCCAAGTGCATCCATGAAAAATTACAAATGGAACCATATTATTGGTTTGGAGCTAGTCGACAAGGAGTTTAACAATCCTAGGCCAATCGATTTACTCTTAGGTGCAGATGTCTTTAGCCAGATAATGTTGGAAGGTGTTAAACAGGGGCCAAAGGGAACACCAATAGCGCAAAAAACCATTTTTGGAAGGATCCTAACCGGGGAAATACATACGAAATCTGTAAACGATATGCCAGTTTCAACCTTTCATATTCAAATACCTTTAAAAAACGAATTGAAAAAATTTTGGGAATTGGAAGAAATATCAAAAAAAAAACTATTTTCAGAAAAAGAGGCAGCATGTGAAACCCATTTTGCACAAACACACAAACGCTTAGCAGATGGAAGATATGAAGTAGAACTACCCTTTCACAAGGATGAAAAATTGATTCTAGGAGCATCCAGAGAAATTGCCGTGAATAGATTCTACTCACTGGAAAGGTAATTTTTAAAAAATACAAAGTTCAAAGATGAATATACCAAATGTATTAATGAATATATGGAATTGAACCAGATGGAAAGAACCAACTACATAAATGAGAATCATGCCTTCTCAAACCCACGTCAATATAGTTATTTACCTCATCATGGTGTCATCAAAGAGTCCAGCACGACAACCAAATTGAGAGTTGTTTTCGATGCATCAAGGCCAACAGATAGTGGTTTCTCTTTGAATGATAAAATGATGAAAGGTCCAGTAATTCAGGATGATCTCGCTATTCTCATACTGAGATGGAGATTGTATAAGGTAGCATTTTGTGCAGATTTAGATAAAATGTACAGGCAAATTAAGATATCACCACACCAAGCAGATTACCAAAGAATTGTTTGGCGAATTTCCACGAATGTTTCTATAACAGATTTTAAATTAAACACAGTAACATTCGGAACAAAATCAGCCCCGTATCTAGCCACAAGAGTACTCAAACAATTGGCCATAGATGAACAAAAGAATTATCCATTGGCACCAGCAAAAACACTAAATTCATGTCGACGATTTAATTTCGGGAGCAGACACAATCGAATTAGCGTTAGAAATACAAAAACAGCTCATAGCGCTCATGAAAACCCACCTGTTTCGCTTCGGAAGTGGTCATCGAATAGCGAAAAAATTCTAGAAGCAGTATCAGAAGCGGATCGGGAAGTGACAATACCGCTCGATATAAAAGAAGACGGAACTATAAAAACGCTCGGCCTTCATTGGAATCCTGCTACCGATAACTTTTCGTATACTATCAACATCTCTCAAGATACAGAACAAAAATGGACGAAAAGAAAGATCTTGTCGGAAATATCAAAACTATTTGATCCGTTAGGATGGTTGTCACCTATCACTGTAATAGCAAAAATGTTCGTTCAAAATCTTTGGGTACAAGGACTAGATTGGGATGAACAGGTCGGATCGAGCATTGAAACTGAATGGTTGAAATACCGGAACAGCATGAAGGAGATTGAAAAAATCCAGGTAAGTCGATGGAGTAACTACACGAAAGAGTCACATTACATCGAACTCCATAGTTTTGCAGATGCATCAAAAAAGGCTTATGCAGCTGTTATTTACTTATATATTGTTGATGAAAAGGGCGCAAGGAAAACAACTCTTCTAATTTCCAAAACCAAGGTAGCAACAATCAAAACAATTTCACCGCCACGCTTGAAATTGTGTGCAGCTGCTTTGCTAGCCAAACTATTCAATTATGTCGTAGAAAACCTGAAGCTACCAGTGGAACCTATCAAGAAGGCATGGACCGACTCAGAGATTGTGCTGGCATGGTTAAAAGGACATCCCAGTAAATGAACTACTTTTGTAGCTAATAGAGTATCCGAAATACATGAGAAACTAGGAGAAAACATGTGGGCTCATGTACCATCACCAGAAAACCCTGCTGACTGCGCGTCTAGAGGAATGTACCCAGTTGAACTCAGACGACACAGTCTCTGGTGGCACGAACCACAATGGCTCCTTAAATCTTCCGACAATTGGCCAAAAGGTAAAAATTTAAAAATAATCGAAACCGAACTACGCAAGGTCAAAACATACCATCAAACTATTTCAACATCAACATTAAGCCCAATATGCAACTTCGACTTCTTAGAAACACGTTATTCATCGTTTACAAAATTGATTCGTGTTACTAGTTATATTCAACGCTTCATTTTTAACTGTGCCCATAAAAATGAAAGAATAGTGACTAAATATTTAACTGCTGAAGAATTAAAAAAAACATTATTATTAATCATAAAATTGGTACAAAACCAAAGTTTCCAACAAGAAATGTCTCTTCTGCAACAAAGCAAACCAATCAACAACAACAGTAAATCAACTAAATTAAATCCATTCATAGATAATGATGGACTTTTGAGAGTGGGAGGGCGTTTAAAATTTTCAAATCTCAATTACAATGAGAAATATCCAATAATATTATCAGATAAAACCATATTTGCAAAATTATTGATTGAAAAAATTCATAAAGAAACATTGCACGGAGGTGCACAACTAATGTCCAATATAATCTCAAAACAATATTGGATGTTGAACATTAGAAAAGCAATTGGACAACAGATTCATAAATGTATAGTTTGTTATCGACAACGAGCAGCATCACAAACTCAACTTATGGGTGACTTACCCACATCAAGAGTAAATCAGAGCCGTCCTTATAGTCATTCAGATGTTAATTATTGTGGTCCCTTTGAACTTAAAACGCATAAAGGAAAAAACAGCAAACGTTATAAGGCTTACATTTCATTATTTATTTGTATGGCTGTTAAAGCTATACATTTGGAGTTGGTAACCGAATTAACAGCAGAAGGTTTTTTAGCTGCTTATCGACGACTTTCATCTCGTCGTGGTCGCATAGAACAATTGTATTGCGACAACGGTACAAATTTCGTGCTAGCTAACAAGGAATTAAACGGTCAAAATAAGCAAATGTTACAACAACTACCATCAAAAATTGCAGCTTTATATGAAAATGAAGGCGTACGGTTTAATTTCATTCCGCCTGGCTCTCCACACTTTGGTGGACTTTGGGAAGCTGGTGTAAAGTCAACAAAACAACATCTTAAACGAATTCTGAGAGTTCCTCAGTGATGGTTGGGTCCTGGTGCGATCAGCATTCAGCACCTTGAAACATCATCCATATTTTTTGTTTACATATCTAAAAATTAACATCTTATGTACATTGTTTTTAAAAAAGTATTATTGATACTTACATTAATTGTGAAAACCAAACAAATTCACAATGTTAGATAGAAATTGTCAAAATATAATTGTTTTAATTTTCGGACACAAGATGTCAGTTACATTAGCTAAAATTAATTTAATTCACAATAATTTTATATTCTTTATATATTCAATAATTTTAACTCTTTATGTACACTACATATGTTTTTTATATACTTTGTTTTACTTTGTTACTTGTTTATTTTATTATGTACTTTAATTTCAAGGTTACTGAACTTGGGTTAAACTTTAGTCCCGAACCGTTTAATTCAAGTTTATATAAACCCAAATTTTATGAATTTTGTTTTAATCGTTGTCGTAGAGCCGTAACGAAAATAATTATTAAAATAAAAGAATTAATTGGAAAAAAAACAGTGCGTTTTATTAAACAAAAAAAAACAGTGCGTTGTCAATTTAAGAATTTAAATAACAGTGCGTTATCTTTAAAACCAGTGAATTTTCATTTTATTAGGTGGAATTGAATATATTACATTTTTGAACTTTGGACATTGTTGAATATTAAATTAAAACATTTTTTTTTGCTTTATGTTTTTAAATAAACATATCGATAATGAAATAATTACTTAATAAATAACTTATAATAACTTAATAAATTTGCTTGAAAAATTCGATAAAGTGTTAACAAATGGAAAACTTAAAAAAGAATTTTTGACAACATTTTTACGAGGAAATGCTCGACTAATTGATATTTTCCGTTTGCAAAAAAATTAATACACTTCAGATTTCAAAGAGGCTGAAATGTAATAACTTAAAACTTAACACATAAAATATTTAGAGGCGTTTATGCTCTTCATCATTTGCCAAAACAAGTTTCAAAACCTAGTATTTTGGTGGTAAATACTGATACTTCTAATGAAAAGGGAACACATTGGCTAGCAATATTTGTTCCAGTTCAAGGGTGTGCAGAATACTTTGATTCATTTGGAATTCAGCCATTTTAGAATGAGATTTTAAAATTTTTACAAAATCAATCGAAATGTTTTGTTTTCAACAATAAGCGTTTACAAAGTAATTTAACATCTCTTTGCGGAGATTATTGTTGTGTATATCTATTGATGCGAATTTCTCGTAAAAGCATGAAATATTTTCTTAATTTATTCGACACATCATCCCCACTTAAAAATAATAGAAAAATACAAAGATTATTTCGAAAAATTTTTACACTTCAAGGAGATTTCTACATTCAACAACAGGAACAAGAAGATTTCTACATTCCAATGAATTTACACATAGCTCAGTGTGACTATTCCAGAATATTTTATGAAATACCTATGTTTTTGTCAGAAAAAATATCTTGGTCAACAATAAATAAAACAAATATTTTTTAAAACCAATTATTTTCTTTTATTAAATACATATATAAATTCTTACAATTTTTTACAGCACATCTTTGTAAATTTTCCGTAATGTGATGGTGAGAGCAAATGGTGCTGAAATTTCTTAGTTTCTGAAATTATGGAATGTCATTATCTAAATTGATAACTTCTTCTGAATTCGGAACAAATTTATCTAAAAATTCCTTTTTCTGTTACCTCTTTACGTAAACGACATCGAATGAATTTAAATGTTCCTTTAAAATATTTTTAATTTCTAAATATTCTATAAGTCCATAATTCCAGTCAAGTTCATTAATTGTATTTTTGTTGTTTTTGTTTTGTTATTTAGCATTTTCATTTAACTCCTTAAGTAAATAATGCGCTTTAAACACAAACAATATTGGAATGAGGGAGCCTTCAGCTACCAAAGCAAACTCTTTCAAAAAATATTGTTCATTGTTTCCAATAACGAATTGTAAATATGCTACTGCCTTGTTCCTCATTTTGTATGCAAAATTAGAATAACTTAAAAACCTCTAATTTATATACCTAACACGGTTTTAAAAAAAGGGATCACCTTTTCGGACTTCCTAGCACGCTTTCCAAAACAATTTCGGTCCGGGGGCTCCTTGACCCAGGGGCCTTGACCTTGCCCCAAGAGGACGGTAGCCCTTAGTAGTAGAAAGGACTGATTCGGACCTTTAGGATTAAGCAGACCTTTAGGACCGTATCGGACTCTCGGAGGACCGAATCAACGGGAATGGAGAATGTCACTTTACAAAAACTTATCATAATTATAAAATTATTGCTTGGATGCGGGTTCAAAACCCGCACAGGTAGTAAGTTTTATTAATTAAAAAAAAAAATCTCCCTTGCTACCAAATATATCGTAAATAAAAAATAAATAATATAAACAAAATAAATAATATTAGTGCATAATTTAATAATAGTATTCGACCTGTAGTAGCCGATGGTTTTGTAATATTGCAATATATTCCTATGTGATTTGTAATACTAATATAAATAAAATTAATAAAATTTCTTTTTTTTATACTCTACACTTACAGTATAGGGTATATTAACTTTGGTATGGTGTTTGTAACCACCAAAAGGAAGCGAGTTAGATATGGACATGTATATATATAATGAATCAGGATCACCTCCTGAGTCGATTTAACGATGTCCGTCCGTCCGTCCGTCCGTTCGCACGATATCTCAAAAACTAATAAAGCTATCTTGATGAAATGTATATAGTAGATTACTAAATACGAAAGGAAGGATAAGCTCGAATCTGGACAAATTCGGTCCATGGGTTCAGATTCTGGGAGCTTCCGAATGATTCCGGAGCAAACGAGATTATCTCCAAAACCAACAAAGATAGAACCTTTAACTTTTGTACAATGATGTTCCTTCTCGTTCGATTTATGTCTCTGAAATTTAACAGGATTTGGTTAATGGGTTTGGAATTTGGAAGCTTCCGAACGAGCCCCAGAACAAATCAGATTATCTCCAAAAACAACAAAGATATAACCTTTAATTTTGGCAGAATGGTGTTCCTTCATGTTTGATTTAAGTTTCTGAAATTTGTGAGGATTTGGTCCATGGATTCAAATCTTGGAAGCTTCCGGAGGAGCCCCAGACCAAACGAGTATATCTCCACAAACCACAAATATAGAACCTTAGTTAGTACAAGGGTGTTCTGCTATGTTTCCTTTTCTGTAAAATTGGAAACTGACATTTGAAAGAATTTGAACCATGGGTTCGTATTTTGGAAACTTCCGAACGAGCACAAGAGCAAACGCCCATATCTCCAAACCTAACAAAACTAGAACCTTTAAATTTAGTACAATAGTGTTCTGGCATGTTTTCTTTATGTTCCTGAGATGGATTCTTGGGTTTATGTTCCTGAGATTGAAAATTAAATTTTTTACAAGGGTGCCAAACATATCCCAAGAGGATGCCTCTTTTACGTTCCTGAAATTCGAGTTGAATAAGACAGAAAAGGGAAGAAGTTCAAGCAGCTGCCAAAAAAATGTATGGATTTTTAATTTAATTCGAATTAGGCAGGTATAGGGTATTAATAAGTCGGTTGCGTCGACTTACTGTTACATTTACTTGTTTTTATTTCATACTGTTTTATTATTTTATTGTACCCTACACCTAAAGTATAGGGTATATTAACTTTGGTATGGTGTTTTTAACCACCAAAAGGAAGAGAGTTAGACATGGGCATGTATATATATTCTGAATCAGGATCACCTCCTGAGTCGATTTAACGATGTGGTCCGTCCGTCCATCCGCCCGTTCGCACGATAACTCAAAAACTAATATAGCTATCTTGATGAAATTCATATAGTAGGTTACTAATTAGGAAAGGAATGCTAAGTTCGAATCTGGACAAAATAGGTCCATGGGTTCGGATTCTGGAAGCTTCCGAATGATTCCGGAGCAAACGAGATTATCTCCAAAACCAACAAAGATAGAACCTTTAAATTTTGTACAATGATTTTCCTTCCCGTTCGGTTTATGTCTCTTAAATTTAAGAGGATTTGGTCTATGGGTTTGCAATTTGGAGGCTTCCGAACGAGCACCAGAGCAAATGTGATTATCTCCAAAACCAATAAAGATATAACCTTCAAATTTGAAAGAATGGTGTTCTTTTATGTTTTATTTATGTCTCTAAACTTTGAGAGGATTTGGTCCATGGGTTCGAATTTTGGAAACTTCCGAACAAGCCCCAGAGCAAAGGAGATTATCTCCAAAATAAACAAAGATAGAACCTTTAAATTTTGTACAATAATGTTCCTGCCCGTTCGATTTATGTCTCTGAAATTTAAGAGGATATGGTCAATGCGTTTTGAATTTTGGAAGCTTCCGAACGAGCCCCAGGGCAAATGAGATTATCTCCGAAAACCCACCAACTAAGATATAACCTTTAAATTTGGCAGAGTGGTATTCTTTCATGTTTTATTTAAGTCTCTGAAATTTGAGAGGATTTGCTTCATGGGTTCTTATCTTGGAAGCTTCCGAATGAGCTCCAGAGCAAACGAGTATATCTCCACAACCAACAAAGATAAAAAATTAAAATTTTCGAAATTAATAAAGATAGAAACTTAAAATTTTTTACAAAGGTGTCAAGCATATCCCAAGAGGATGCCTCTTTTATGTTTCTGAAATTCGAGTTGAATAAGACAGAAAATGGAAGAAGTTCAAGCAGCTGCCAAAAAAACTTATGGATTTTTAATTTAATTCGAATTATTCAGGTGTAGGGTATTAATAAGTCGGTTGCATCGACTTACTGTTACATTTACTTGTTTTTAAAATTGTTTAGTAAAACTTTTTACAGATATCTTCAAGATTTATCAAATTTTTATACTTAGTTGGATTTTATTTGTAAACATTATTATATACATCTATATATGGTTCATTATTTTGAATAGAATAATGACCCCAAGCTAGAGTCTTAATGTTATCATTGACTATATAAGTTAAATTTTAATAAGACTCCGTATATAAAAAGGTTAAATAAAAATACTTTATTGAATTTTTCTTAATATTTTAAATAATTTTATTTTTATAAACTTTCAATACTTATTACATTGGAGATCAATAATAGAATGAATTAATCGATAATCTTTTTAAGTTCAGAACATAACAATCGCATATTTTGTTGATTCATTGTTTATTTTAAAACAAAGATTAATACTACAACCTGGTTAAAATTTTAGTATTTGCTAAAATTGCTAATAACACAAAGTTGAATGATTTATGTTGATAATAATAACAAAGTTGAATAAAATTAAAAATAGTACAAAGTTGAATGAATAAATAAGCAAAATAGGCATAATTTGGAGTTAATTCAAATAGTAGTGTTGAAGATTGGTGCTAAATCGGTAACTTATATCTCTTATCATCTAAAAAACTCAAAGCAATTTTATTTAATGACTGTGTATATATAATATGTAATTTAAACTTAACAAGTAAATGCAACAGTAAATCCATGCAACCCACTTATTAATACCCTACACCTGAATAATTAGAATTAAATTAAAAATCATAAATTTTTTTTTGGCAGCTGCTTGAACTTCTTCCCTTTTCTGTCATATTCAACTCGAATTTCAGGAACGTAAAAGAGGCATCCTCTTGGGATATGCTTGACACCTTTGTAAAAAAATTTTAAGTTTCTATCTTTATTAATTTCGAAGATTGTTAGTCCTTGGGAGGTGTGTGACAGGTACCGGAATTGCCACTCCAATTCACCGAATCCATCTCAGGAAAATAAGGAAAACATGCCCGAACACCATTGTACTAAATTTAAAGGTTCTACTTTTGTTGGTTTTGGCGATATACTCGTTGCTCTTGTGATCGTCCGGAAGTTTCCAAAATACGAACCCATGGTTCAAATTCTTTCAAATGTCAGTTTCCAAATTTTACAGAAAAGAAAACATAACAGAACTCCTTTGTACTAAAAATAAAAGTTCCTTCTTTGTTGGTTGTGGAGATATACTCGTTTGCTCTGGGGTTCGTCCGGAAGCTTTCAAGATTTGAACCCATGGACCAAATCCTCACAAATTTCAGAAACATAAATCAAACATGAAATAACACCATTCTGCCTAATTTAAAGGTTATATCTTTGTTGCTTTTGGAGATAATATCATTTGCTCTGAGGCTCATTTGGAAGCTTCCAAAATCTGAACCCAAGAACCAAACCCTCTCAAATTTCAGAGACCTAAATCAATTATGAAAGAACATCATTGTACAAAATTTAAAGGTTATATCTTTGTTGTTTTTAGAGATAATCTCATTTGCTCTGGGGCTCGTTCGGAAGCTTTCAAAATCCAAACCCATGGACCATATCCTCTTAAATTTCAGAGACATAAATCAAACGGGAAGGAACATCATTGTAGAAAATTTAAAGGTTCTATCTTTGTTGGTTTTGTAGATAATATCGTTTGCTCTGGGTCTCGTTCGGAAGCTTCCAGAATATGAATCCATGCTTGAAATTCTTTGAAATGTCAGTTTCTAATTTTATAGAAAAGGAAACATAACAGCACACTCATGTACTAGAAATAAAGGTTCTATCTTTGGTTGTGGAGATGTACTCGTTTGCTCTGGGGCTCGTTCGGAAGCTTCCAAGATTTGAACCCATGAACCAAATCCTCTCAAATTTCAGAGACTTAAATAAAACATAAAAGAACACCACTCTGCAAATTTAAAGGTTATATCTTAGTTGGTTTTGCAGATAATCTCATTTGCTCTGGTGCTCGTTCGAAAGTTTCCAAAATCCAAACCCATGGACCAAATCCTCTTAAATTTCAGAGATATAAATCGAACGGGAAGGAACATCATTGTACAAAATTTAAATGTTCTATCTTTGTTGATTTTGGAGATAATCTCGTTTGCTCTGGGGCTCGTTTGGAAGTTTCCAAAATCCGAACCCATCCACCAAATCCTTTCAAAATTCAGATACTTAAATAAAACATAAAAGAACACCACTCTGCCAAATTTAAAGGTTATATCTATATAGATATAGATTATAGATTATATAGATTATCTCCAAAACCAATAAAGATATATATTCTTCAAATTGGAAAGAGTGGTGTTCTTTCATGTTTTATTTAAGTCTCTAAATTTTGAGAGGATTTGGTCCATGGGTTCGGATTTTGGAAGTTTCCGAACGAGCCCCAGAGCAAACGAGATTATCTCCAAAATCAACAAAGATAGAACCTTTAGATTTTGTACAACGATGTTCCTTCCCGTTCGATTTATGTCTCTAAAAGTTTAGAGGATTTGGTACATGGGTTTGGATTTTGGAAGCTTCCGAAAGATACCGGAGCAAACGAGATTATCTCCAAAACCAACAAAGGTAGAACCTTTAAATTTTGTACAATGATGTTCCTTCCCGTTCGATTTATGTCTCTACAATTTAAGAGAATTTGGTCCATGGGTTTGGAATTTGGAAGCTTCCGAACGAGCACCAGAGCAAATGAGATTATCTCCAAAACCAATAAAGATATATATTCTTCAAATTGGACAGAGTGGTGTTCTTTCATGTTTTATTTAAGTCTCTAAATTTTGAGAGGATTTGGTCCATGGGTTCGGATTTTGAAAGTTTCCGAACGAGCACCAGAGCAAATGAGATTATCTCCAAAACCAACTATGTTATAACCTTTAAATTTTGGCAGAGTGGTGTTCTTTCATGTTTTATTTAAGTTTCTGAAATGTCAGAGGATTTGGTCAATGGGTTCAGATTTTGGAAGCTTCCGAACAAGCTCCAGAGCAAACGAGATTATCTCCAAAATCAACAAAGATAGAACCTTTAAGTTTTGTACAATGAGGTTCCTTCCCGTTCAATTTATGTCTCTGAAATTTTAGAGGATTTGGTTAATCGGTTTGGATTTTGGAAACTTCCGAATGATTCCGGAGCAAACCAGATTATCCCCAAAACCAACATATCTTTGTTGGTTTTGTAGATAATATCGTTTGCTCTGGGCTCGTTCGGAAGCTTCCAGAATATGAATCCATGCTTGAAATTCTTTGAAATGTCAGTTTCTAATTTTATAGAAAAGGAAACATAACAGCACACTCATGTACTAGAAATAAAGGTTCTATCTTTGGTTGTGGAGATGTACTCGTTTGCTCTGGGGCTCGTTCGGAAGCTTCCAAGATTCGAACCCATGAACCAAATCCTCTCAAATTTCAGAGACTTAAATAAAACATAAAAGAACACCACTCTGCAAATTTAAAGGTTATATCTTAGTTGGTTTTGTAGATAATCTCATTTGCTCTGGTGCTCGTTCGAAAGTTTCCAAAATCCAAACCCATGGACCAAATCCTCTTAAATTTCAGAGATATAAATCGAACGGGAAGGAACATCATTGTACAAAATTTAAATGTTCTATCTTTGTTGATTTTGGAGATAATCTCGTTTGCTCTGGGGCTCGTTTGGAAGTTTCCAAAATCCGAACCCATCCACCAAATCCTTTCAAAATTCAGATACTTAAATAAAACATAAAAGAACACCACTCTGCCAAATTTAAAGGTTATATCTATATAGATATAGATTATAGATTATATAGATTATCTCCAAAACCAATAAAGATATATATTCTTCAAATTGGACAGAGTGGTGTTCTTTCATGTTTTATTTAAGTCTCTAAATTTTGAGAGGATTTGGTCCATGGGTTCGGATTTTGGAAGTTTCCGAACGAGCCCCAGAGCAAACGAGATTATCTCCAAAATCAACAAAGATAGAACCTTTAGATTTTGTACAACGATGTTCCTTCCCGTTCGATTTATGTCTCTAAAAGTTTAGAGGATTTGGTACATGGGTTTGGATTTTGGAAGCTTCCGAAAGATACCGGAGCAAACGAGATTATCTCCAAAACCAACAAAGATAGAACCTTTAAATTTTGTACAATGATGTTCCTTCCCGTTCGATTTATGTCTCTACAATTTAAAAGAATTTGGTCCATGGGTTTGGAATTTGGAAGCTTCCGAACGAGCACCAGAGCAAATGAGATTATCTCCAAAACCAATAAAGATATATATTCTTCAAATTGGACAGAGTGGTGTTCTTTCATGTTTTATTTAAGTCTCTAAATTTTGAGAGGATTTGGTCCATGGGTTCGGATTTTGAAAGTTTCCGAACGAGCACCAGAGCAAATGAGATTATCTCCAAAACCAACTATGTTATAACCTTTAAATTTTGGCAGAGTGGTGTTCTTTCATGTTTTATTTAAGTTTCTGAAATGTGAGAGGATTTGGTCCATGGGTTCAGATTTTGGAAGCTTCCGAACAAGCTCCAGAGCAAACGAGATTATCTCCAAAATCAACAAAGATAGAACCTTTAAGTTTTGTACAATGAGGTTCCTTCCCGTTCGATTTATGTCTCTGAAATTTTAGAGGATTTGGTAAATCGGTTTGGATTTTGGAAACTTCCGAATGATTCCGGAGCAAACCAGATTATCCCCAAAACCAACAAAGATAGAACCTTTAAATTTTGTACAATGATGTTCCTTCCCGTTCGATATATGTCTCTGAAATTTAATAGGATTTGGTCCATGGGTTTGGATTTTGGAAACTTGCGAACAAGCACCAGAGCAAATGAGATTATCTCCAAAACCAATAAGATACAACCTTTACATTTGACAGAGTAGTGTTCTTTCATGTTTTATTTAAGTCTCTGAAATTTGAGAGGATTTAGTTCATGGGTTCTTATCTTGGAAGCTTTCGAACGATCCCCAGAGCAAATGAGTATATCTCCACAACCAACAACGATAGAACCTTTATTTTTAGTACAAGAGTGTGCTGTTATGTTGCTTTTTCTATAAAATTGGAAATTGACATTTAAAAAAATTTGAACCATGGATTCGTATTTTGGAAGCTTCTGAACGAGCCTCCGAGCAAACGAGATTATCTCCAATACCAACAAAGATTGAATTTTTAAATTTTTTACAATGATGTTCCTTCCCGTTTGATTTATGTCTCTGAAATTTAAGAGCATATGGTCCATGGGTTTTTATTTTGGTAGCTTCCGAATGAGCCCTAGAGCAAATGAGATTATATCCAAAAACAAGGAAGCTATAACCATTACATTCGGCAGAATGGTGTTCTTTCATGTTTGATTTAGGTCTCTGAAATTTGAGAGGATTGGGTCCTTGGGTTCGGATTTTGGATGCTTCCGAACGAGCCTCAGAGCAAATGATATTGTCTCCGAAAGCAACAAAGATATAACCTTTAAATTAGGCAGAATGGTGTTCCTTCATGTTTGATTTACGTTTCTGAAATTTGTGAGGATTTGGTCCATGGGTTCAAATCTTGAAAGCTTCCGGACGAGCTCCAGAGCAAACGAGTATATCGCCACAACAAACTAAGATAGAACTTTTACTTTTAGTACAAATGTGTTCTGTTATATTTCCTTTTCTGTAAAATTAAAATCCTTTCCATCATTTTATTTCCGTTTGTTTTTTTGTGTTTTTTTGTTTTTTTTTTTTATTTTACAGTTAGTCCTGCACTTAAGATGTTATTTCTGTTATGCTTCGAAGTAAACTGAGATCGTGTAATTAAGCTGCTGAATTTAAAGTAAAATTGTTGATTAGATTTTATTTTAAGAATAATTGCATGCTATATATTATTATATTAACCACAAAATATTATTATATTTTTTTTATAAATTATTATATTTTTTTTATAAAGGTTTTTTTTTTTTTTTTCTTAAGGTTTTATTATAAAAGGAAAGTTTAGTTAACGCTTACTTTAGTTATGGATTTAATTGAGTGGCAACCTACTGTCTGATAAGATAAACTTGAATTTATTGTATGATTGGTATCGTTGTCTTGTATTTTTATAGAAATATTGATTTTAATTTTTTTGTTTGTTTTTTTTTTCCGTTTGTCAAAAAAAATTTTTTTTTTTTTTATTATTGTGATTGGGAAGTTTTTATTTAGTATATTGTATTTTTTTACATTAATTTTTACATTTAATTCCCTCCCTGGCCTAGCTGGTAGGAGCGCAAGTATTGCAATCATACCAGTACGGCTTTCTCGGGTTCGATTCCCGATGGGGGATACCTTCGTATAGCAATCAATATTAGCATAATTTTCATATCAAAGTAATTTTCATATATATATATTATAACGAATTTTCAAATCATATCTATAACTCACAGATACAATAATCTCAAATAATCCTCATATCAGAATAGCCAATATGCATAACTATTTTCACTTTATAAAATATAACTCACAGATATAATAAAATTGTCGATAATTAATAATTCAATAACTCAATATAGCCCACAAATAACTTATATTCCTAGCAAAAACTAGGATCGGTTGCAATAGGCCAATCCCCTATTCAGCTTAAATTGAAAAGGATTCAAGAAACGGAAGCAAGGAGCCTCGGATATAATAGATTTGGAAATACGGTAACGACCTTTGGCACGAATATAAGGACACGAGTAGCACAATGGAATGTTAGGACACTTAGAGAAGCATCCAGGCTTGCGCAATTAGAGCAACAAGCGGCTGCATATAAGATAGGCATATTAGGCATAAGTGAGCTAAGATGGAATGGAAGTGGCGAAATGAGATCGGCAAACAGCAACATTCTTCTGTACAGCGGCAAAGAATCCAGAGGAGAAAGTGGTGTTGGAATACTAATTGAGAAAACCATAGTTAATACACTAATCTCATGGAAAGCTGTATCAGATAGAATTATTACGGCTCGGTTTCGCGGCAGAATCAGGCATGTTTCGGTCATTCAATGTTACTCACCAACTGAAAGCGCAGAAGATGATGAAAAAAAAGACGATTACTATGGCCAACTAAGCGGTGTTTTAAATGATATCAGCAGAGGCGATTTGGTAATCCTGATGGGTGATTTTAATGCGCAAATTGGAAGCAACAACATCAACCTAGAAAACACAATAGGGAAACATGGTCTGGGAATACGTAACAACAATGGCGATAGACTGGTAGAATTATGTCAAACCAATCAGTTGGTCATAGGAGGCACACTGTTCCCCCACAAAGATATACACAAATACACATGGGTCTCACCTGGTGGTAGAACAAAGAACCAAATTGACCATATATGCGTGAGTAGAAAATGGAGAAACTCATTGCTAGATGTAAGGAATAGAAGAGGTGCTGATATACAGAGCGACCATGGACTTATAACAGCTGACCTAAGGATTCGGTTAAGGCGTAATACTGCCAACGCGCAGAAGCTCAAAGCCAAATTGAACTTAGACCAGCTCAGAAACCCAGCAGTAAAATCTAATATCATAACGGCTATCCAGCAAACTGTATCAGAGAACATGCAGCAGTCATGGGAGGAAAAAGCTAAAGCCATACGACAAAAATCAGTAAACGTCCTAGGCACACATCAGAATAATAGAAAACCATGGATCTCTGACCATATATGGAACCTGGTCAAACATAGGCAACAACTAAAGAACCAAATGAATACTGATAACTCTATCTCGCTAAGGCAGCAGTATCAGACCCAGAGCAAACTAGTTAAGAAAGGAGCCAGGGCTGATAAGAGAAAACACATTGAGAAAATGGCTAGAGAAGCAGAAACAGCAGCTGGCAAGAATGATATAAGATCAGTACACAATATCGTAAATAGCCTTACAAACCGATCTCACAGAGTTAACCGCCCTATAAAAGATCGAAACGGCAACGCTCTAACCAACATTCAAGAACAAACCCAGCGTTGGAAAGAGCACTTTGAGAAAATAAGCAACATTCAGCCGATACACAGCCCTCACTCGGAAGTAACCACCAATGATCTCAGTGAAGAAAATATCGCTATTCTCAGCTCAGCACCCTCAATCCGTGAGATTAAAGACGCCATCTTAAGATTGAAAAGGAATAAGGCAGCAGGAGACGATGGTCTACCAAGTGAGATACTAAAATCAGATCCACAATCATCAGCAGAACTCATCCACCCGCATATAACAAGCGCTTGGGCATCAGAAACAATACCATCATCATGGAAAAAAGGAATTATTATCAAAATTCCAAAGAAAGGTGATCTTTCTGATTGCAACAACTGGAGGGGTATTACATTACTGAATACAATATATAAAATCATCACAAACATTATTCAGAATAGACTCCAAGAAGAGGTGCAGAACACGCTAAGAAACGAGCAAGCTGGCTTCAGGCCGGCTAGAAGCTGTCTCGATCAAGCCAACACACTAAGAATAATAGTGGAGCAATCACACGAATGGCGATCACCGCTGTGTCTGGCCTTCGTTGACTTTAAGAAGGCATTCGACTCTATACAAAGAGAAGCCATATGGAAAGCCCTTGTGAACAGGAATATACCAAGGAAAATCGTGAGTATAATTCGTGCTCTCTATGATAACGCCGAACTCTCGGTATCACATAGTCGAAATATCAGCGATCCATTCACAACGAATGCAGGAGTCAAACAAGGATGCCCTCTATCGCCACTATTATTCACAATAGTCTTGGATGACATAATGAGAGAAATCAGTAACACCTGGGATGGCATCAATTGGTCTGATGATAGGAATCTCTCTGATCTCGACTACGCTGACGACATCTGCCTCTTGTCGCACAGCCAAGCTAAAACGCAGTCGAAACTGAACCTTCTACAACAGGCGGCACGGAAAAGAGGGCTCGAAATAAACATTAACAAAACTAAGGCAATGTTTGTTCACTGCCCAAGCAACACCCCTATCATACTAGAAGGCCAACACATAGATAGCGTAGACGAATTCTGTTACCTCGGTAGCATAATAACTCCTACAGGTGGTACTAGGGAAGATGTACAAAATAGAATCAACAAGGCAAGATCAGCATTCGGCAGACTTCGGCCTATATGGAACAGCAACCAAATATCTAGAAGAACAAAAATTAGCATATTCAACTCCTGTGTTAAAACCAAACATATGGTAGTGAGTCATGGCTGCTAACGAACACCATCAAGAATAAGCTGCAAGTCTTCATAAACAAGCACCTAAGAATCATATGCAGAATTTTCTGGCCGAACAGAATCAGCAATAAAGATCTATGGAACTTAACAAATGAGGAACCCCTAGTAAAACAAATAACCAGGAGAAGGTGGAAATGGATCGGGCACACATTAAGGAAAAATGAAAATGATATAAACAGAGTTTCGCTATGTTGAAATCCACAAGGAGGTTCTAGAGCTAGAGGTAGACCCAGAATGACGTGGAAGCGTACTGTCCTAAGTGAAATAAGCAGATGCAATTTGTCCTGGAGCATGATTGAAGAAAAAGCGTTAAGCAGAGAAGACTGGAGACTTCAAGTGGAAGCCCTATGCTCCCTAGTGGAGTAACAGGAAAAAAAAAAAAAAAAAAAAAAATTTTTTTACAAAATCTTTTAGTAAAAGTCATTATGGGTTGTTTTAGAATTAGAACTTTAGAACTTTTGTAGGAAAAATAAAAAAAAAATATACGGCGAATATGACGTCAACTTTTCTTTTATTATTAATATTTTCTTTTGTTTTTTTTTTATCTTGTTTTGTTGGATTTTGTTAAAAAGGTAGACGTGATTATTAACATGCATAGAAAATTTAGAATAAAAATAAAAGTTAAATGAAATAAAAAGCTTTTACTTTCAATTTCTTTACGTATATTTTTTTTTAATGAAATAACGGTAAGAGAATATACTACACGAAAAGGTCTAGAAAAATATTTAAAGAACCGTTTTATTTTATTTTTAAGAACGGTAATAAAAAAATTAAAAATGAAACAAAGGGTTATAATAATTGATATTACTTGTTTTTATTTTTAAAGTAATTTGTTTTTTATATCTCACTAAAAATAGTGCTGTTATTTTTCAAATATTTAAATTTAATTTCATTTCTATTATTCTTTAACAGTATAACAATTCATAATTAAAAATTTTCTTTAAATAATTAATATTAGTTGGTTTAATTTTAATTTATAGGTAATTAACACATTATGTATATATAATAATTTTATACAGGTTGTTTAAAATTCATTTTTTTATATCTGATGCAATCAATGCTTTTGAAATCTTGTATTTCAAGAGTTCTTAAATCCAAGTTGTCTTAGCAACAGTTAAAATATTTTTAATATGCGAAATGGGTCTGTTAAAATAATTAGGCTATTTTTCATTTGTGAAGCTTTTTTAAGAAATAGACGATATTTTGATATTCATTTATATATGTATTTTATAACGTCGATACATTTTACGAACCCTTTGCATGTTAGGCATGTGAATTAGCTACTATTAATAATGTTTTATATATAGTTTTATTATTTATTTAGATATAACCTGACCAAGGTTTGAGTTCGATATTTTTGACTGAAAGATAATTAGGAGACTTAAGTATAATTGCGTCATTGATTAGATTATATCTTGATAATAAAGTTAAAATAAACTTAAAGCAGTTAAAACTTAATTAAATATGTAATATTGGAAATTAATAAGAACTCATAATACCATAAAAGATAACCTTAAAAAATATTTTAGCGCGTGGTCACAAGTTTACTTTAATTTAAATAAATTCAACATGTTAATAAAAAACATGTGTAGTATGTAATCAAAATACAAAAAAAAAAAAAAGTTCCAATTGACTTATCATGAACTTATAAAAGTGTAGATATTTTTGAAGCTCTCTAAAGTAATTTTTACTTTTATTTGAAAAAAGTTCACTGTTATTTTAATGCTTTAGTTTTGGCGGAAAACAGAAACTTATATGTAGTTCAAATATAAAAAAAAAAATTTGATTATATCTAATCATAGACTTATAACTTACAGTTATTTCAATCATATACCAATTTAAAATGTATTTGATTGATTGATTGATATTTATTCTTATACTATGGAACAACTTTTTTGATGTTGCTCTAGGTACAGCTTCTCAAAGTTGAAAAAAACTCTATTTTTCTTGTTTATAATTTAATTAAGCTAATATCTAATAAATACGTTTTTAAGTCCTATAAATTCTTTCACAATTTTTCCATTACTTTCATCTTTAAATAAGCCAATAATTTTTTTATTTACGAGCGGTAAACCGTAAACATTATTGGGGTCATAATCAGATGTATCAAAAATTAGTTTTGTTTGATCAGTTTCAAGCACATCTGATTTTATATCTTCATAGAAATCTTCAGTCTTTATATTATATATAAAACTATTGGTATCCATGTAATTCATTTCAATATTTAAACTATTCTTCATATAGTCATAGTGAAACTTATACATATGCAATTTAGAGAGCTCTAGGACTGTGAAATTCAAGTATATCGACTTATCATATAACACTTTCAGCGTATTTAACTGAACCACAGAAAGATTTTCATTGAATATTGCAATACTATGGAAATTTGGTTTCATAATCAATGATCTTGCCCCAAGATGTTTCCTTCTATTCTCCCAAGAATCGGCTATTTTAATTATTTCTCTTTTATCAACGGTTTCCATAGTTTTACCATAAACAGCATTATTCATTAATTTAAAAAAATCTTTTTCAAAAGAATTCGTTGATAAAGCTCTATGGTTAGTATTCAAGTTAATATACTTTTTTAACCAATCAGATTGTTTAAACTGTATTACTCTATGAATCTTTTCCAAAATTAGGCCATGTTTTAAGCATTGCTTCAAATTTTTATAATGAATTATATAATTTTTTTTATCATTTAACTCTAATAATAGTTTATTTATTTTACCATTGGGAGGTTTTTTGTTTTCACAACAAAATGGTAAATCATTGTAAATGTCATGTAATGGTTGTGAATATTTTAAATCTACTTCCAAAACGTAACCTATTTCAGAATCATCAGAAATTTCATCTACTTGCAAATCTGATGGATTTTCAAGACACTTAAAAGATACGTACGGAAGTTGTTGCGACATGGCCCAACAATATAAATTATTTCCATGTAAATATATTATATATTCAGATGGTTCTTCAGGGTTATATTGCTCCCCCATATATTTATTATTTGGTTTAGCATTGCTTTTTGAACATTGGCTTAAACCTCCACGAATACTTTATTTAAAAAAATTAAACATATTAATATCGTCAAATAATTCTAATTCTACTTTAGTATATTTTCACATAGCATCCAAGGTAAGACCTGGTAAAGTTAAATATTGAGCTGGATCTAAATTATAAATTTTGATGCAAATTTCCGTAAAATTTTCAAATATATCTGATAGTAAAAAAACATCAGTTTTTAAGTAGAGCTTCAAATAATCTTTTAAAGTTGGACACTGAAAGACATCCCAAACTTTTTTAGCATAAAGATAATCTTAATCTGAACATAAAGTATCAGTCATCTGATTTTTAAAACTTTTTGTGGGGGTAAATAAATTTCGGTGAGCTTTTCTATTGAATCTATATAATCATAAGGAAAAACACCCTTTCTAATTAACAATTCTAATTTTTCATTACTTGTGTAATGAATTTAACAATTCTAAATGTGTTCTAACGGTTTCTAACTTTTCTCTACTTAAATTTTCTGTCAATGATTGCATATAAGAATCTAAAAATTTTATTTGAAAATATTTTTTTGTTCCTTCAATAAAAATGGATTTGGTTACAGAAATATGATTTTCTTTGTTTAAGGGTAGAACTGAAATAGTACCCTTTACCGAATTTAACTCTTTCCATATTAAATGAGCATCATAATTAGAAAAATTATGGAATATAGGGAAAAACTTAGGTATACGAAATAATATATTAGAGCTATGTGCTGGACCAATATATTTACCTGTTAGATGACAATGGTTTTGTACACGATTTTCTTTAGATAGAAATATTTTTTCACAAATATTTTTTACATGTCATATATCACGATTTGTATGGTGAAGGTTTTCTTCTACGGTTACTCTTTTCATTGTTCTTCGGTTGTTCTAAATAATTTTCAAAAAGAAATGTACAATCTTTTATTAAAGCTGTGATGAAGTTCTTTCCGCAATCCAATCCTAAAAAAGTTAGTTAAAAAAATTTTCTAAGTTTGTTTTTCCATTTATAAATTTTATAAACCATACCTGTGAAATCTTTATATATATTTAAATTATTATCAAATGAACATTTGATATAGTATGAAAAAGCGATTGGAATATGATTTCTAACTTTTCAAACTTTCTGAATCAGCATAAATTACAAATGGAACCCTAATTTCTTATGCCAATTTTTAAATTTTAAAAATTTATTTTCACGGCTAGGTAACTTGGTAATGATGTTTTTACATTCTGGTTTATAAATTTATAAATTTTGCTGGGAAGTAAAGCCACATAAACATGTTCGACAAAAATAATTCTTGTGTCCGTGTTTAGAAAATTGATTTTGCACTAATCTCGACAAATTTTTAACCCAAACGTAATGCGACTTTTCATTTTTTGTAATTAAAAGCATTTCCATCTGCTGATTTTTTACTTCCTTTGTATGGTAGTAGGGTCCAATGCTTATTTCCGGATTCATTCTTTCACATTCTTCTATATCATCATGATGAAGTGGAAATTCTAAATTACCAAACTCTAATTGTGTTACTTTTGCATGATTTAAAATTATTATGTGTGCTTCTATATTATCAATAGCATAATTTTCACATCTCTGAGGATTCCTAATTGCTCTGTTTTGTAATGCTGATATTAAATACCTTGAAGCAATATACATCTCTATTTTTTATATTAATGCATACTTTTTTCTCTTCAATTTGCTTTGGTAATTTAATATAATATATAAACCTTTTAAAGGTTTATATTCATTTATATTTATTTCTAAATGAAGTAACTTACGCTCCATCCAAAATCCTTTTCTTGGAATTCTCCGGTTTCATTCGAAATCTTTTCTATCATATTTTCCAATACAGTTTCTATTTCATGTTCTGCTTGTATAATTTCCATTTTACTGTTAAAAGATTGTACACTAAAAATATTTTCCACTTCATCATTTTCTAATTTATGAGGCTTTACATATTCTGCGAATAATTCAATGTTAACTTTAAACATTTTTAATTTTAAGAGCTTCTTTTTTAAAAAAATTATTAAATCATCCTTTATCATTTCAAAATATTGTTTTGATAATATTATGTCCGCATTTTTATTTTCCAAAATATCCGTGTCGTATAATTTTAATATTACTTTGATAAGGTAATGTTGCTTTTGCTTTATGTGAATTTGTTCGAGTATGGTAGTCCCAGTATTTTTTATCTGCTTCCATGCTACATTCTTCACAATATTTGATTTCAACAAACCTATTGTTCCCTTTTATTTTCTTTGTTGATGCTGTACTTCCATCTGCATTTTCGGAAATATTTTTCCTTTTATTATTTTTATTTTCATGCACATTTTTAATATGTACTTGAAGATTATCTTTTCTTCCAAAGGTTTTATTGCACCTATCATAATTAAATTTTTTTTCCTCTCTTTTATGCTTTGTCAGTATATGACATTTAATTGTTTTAGTGGTTAACTGTTTACCACAGTATTCACTTATAGTTTCCATATTTTTTTTTTAATTAAATATTAATTTTAATATAAAGATCATTTGTGTTAAACTATATTGTTTTCAGCAATACTATTTTAATATTAACAATGAATTCTAAGAAAGCAGGATATATAAATACCTAACTTTTAAATCAACCAATCCATCGAAACTTAAATAAAGCATGTTAAGAATAACAACTATGTGTATAATTGTTGTTACATTTGAACTTAATCATTATTTAAAATAGTTAACCTCCTTATCAATCAAATCAAATCAAACTTTTTCTACAAAAAGTAGTTTTAATATTCAATTCAATTAGTTATACCTAACAATAATAACATACTCAAATGTAATAATTTTATTATATCATACTACCAAAACACTTGCTGAAGCTTCTACCCTTATAACATTGTTCCAAAGTCCTAAACTTATTAAACCTACTTAATAATTAAATTTTTAAATTTCATAACACATATTATCACACTCTACTAGGACCGAATCGAACTTCCGCAGGACCAAATCGGACTACCGCAGGTTTTCTGGAGAGCAGTTATTGCACCTCCGGGAGACAATTATCTTTATATTTTATTTTAATAATTTTTCTTGCGAACTAATATCCACCATAGGAATTAGTACAAACAAAGCCATATTACGCCTTTCTGGGTCACGATCCATATATTTTAAATAAAAACAAGTCCCGTTTAATTCTTCTGGTTATTTGTTACTTGTCACTTGTTTTGAGAATCTCTCGGGCCTGAATATTGTAATTTTTTGTCCATTTATGGGGTCCTTCAATTCACATAACACAATTTTTTCTCCTCTTTTTGTATCTAAAAATTTCCATGAAATTACCTCGTTTTCTTTGGGCCAAATATTCGAAGTTTCGGTATTGATCATTATCACCTTTTGCTACTGACATTAAATTTTGAATAAAAATAATATCGAGGAGAAAAAAAACGAAAAATCGCCTAAAATAATATCGAGGAGAAAAAATATAATAATTAGAAATAAATTATAAATAAATAAATATTAATTATAATACCATTTTCTTTTTCCAACTTAGTTATTTACTTTTTTTTTCGTTTAGTACACTGATTAAAGTAAGTAAAATTTTGCGAGTTTATATAGGTAGTTAGATAGGGTGGTGACCTTCACGATGCTATGTGAAGGCCTTAATTAGCACTAGATTGCGTCATTTTGATACCACTGCACTCACGTGCCCTGTGTTTTAAGATTATTTGCGATTTTATATCCAACCTGAGCAGTTCAGATAGGAAATCAGTTCTTTGATTCTGTGTTGAGAGAGCTCGCTGAGGTTGTGGTAGAACGGTTTACCGAGTGAGAGAAGTCTGGTTCTAGCTAGGGCCGGACATCTGCAAAGAAATTGCTCTAGATTTTCGATTTTGTTTGCTTCTTTGCAACTCCTGCAAGAGGTATTGTGGTCGAATTTATATACTCTTGTAAAATATTAAAACAAGGGTTTCCCTTCCATGGTTTTTTACATTACAATTATATTCTAATTCAATCAAATTTATAATACCATCAATTAACTCAGTAAAAAATTGTTTCTGGTTAAAATTAATAAATTATTCAATAGAATAATCGTGATTTTCTAATTGTGACTAAATGGTTCCTTAACCAATGCAATAATGAATTCTTATTAAAATATAAAACGTTATGTAATCAGATTGACTGACAACAACATATATGGCTATTTAAAAATTATATATGGCTTAAAACGAATCATTAGAAAATATACTGAAAAATATTTTCTAGTTTTTTTTTTATAGAATGTCACGTTAATAAAAACTGTTTGAATAATTTTATCGCAAAACCAAAAACATTCACTACATACTATAGGATATTTTTGATAATTTCATAACACTACATCTTTCCAATATAATATGTACCAGTCTATTCAAAATCTAAGATCGTTGATACATGCTCCCAATAACTTCAGCGGGGTCCGATTCAGTCCTAGAGGTCCGCTTCTGTCCTAGAGGTCCGCTTCGGTCCTTTCTATGGCCAAAGGGCTCCTTTTCAATCATACTACCAAAGCACTAAATCCATCAAATTTTTTTAATATTCAAATTTCCCATCTTGAGATCCTAAATCTCCGAACTTGGCCCCTTATGATCTTATTCCAATTCTCCGAACCTGCCGAATTCCCAACTTTCCCTTTTCCAAGCCTCTAAACTTGCTGAAGCTTCTACGCTTATAACATCGTACCAAAGGCTTGAACCCCCTACCCTTAAAACTTTTTAAACCCACTTCATAATTTAATTTTTAAATTTCATAACACATATTCTCACACTCCAAACTTAAATTCAAATCCATACTACCCTTCATTCAATTATATAATATATATTTTCATTCCGTTATTTCAATTACGTTTTTAACTACAAACAATAATTTTTTTCATATAAAAAACTGGCGCCTTACGCCTTTTGTACTAGAATCGGCATATTATATATACTGGCTAATGGAATTTAATTTTGATCAGGTTGAAGATTTGCTTGATGTAATATTTTAATTTATTAATTTGATTTTTCTAATGTAAAATTTTTTGAATTTTAGTTTATATTTGTATTTTTTTTTACTTCTAATTTTTTGATTTCTAAGTTTTTATGTTCTTCTTGATATATATAATTATTATTAAATTTTTATTGAATTGTTTTCTTTTTTATAATTTTTTAATTTAATTTAATAAAATTAAATTCACCCCAGTATAAAAAATGGTAGAAGAAAAAAAAAGTGTAGAACATTTAATACTATTTAAATTTTTTATAAATACTAAATGTCAATAAACTTCAAATAAATAAATAAAAAATAATATAAATATAAAAATATAATAAATTGGGCAGAATATGTTTACTCGTGCTGATAAAAATTAGAAATAAAAACTTTTTTTGTCAGTCTATCGTGCCGAAATGGATTAATGTATTTCAATTAGTCAAATCATTTTAGCGCGACAAAAAAAAATTAAAAATTTTATTTAGACCTGATGCTGAAATTGGTTAATATATCGTAACCAAATCAACTCAGAGACCTTCTGTAGTAAGAGCTAGAGCTTTTGTAAATTTCTTACTCAATGATGAAACTGTTTAAGCACGACAACAAAGAAATAAAACAATTTCATTGAGCCCTGGTGCCGAAAGGTGTTAATGGATCGTAACCAAATTAACTCTCCTCTTCCACTAATTTAAAAAGCGTTATTGCATCAGATCCACCGGTTTTAGATCCTCTGTTACCTCCTGTTGTAAAAGTTACTCAAAACTCTTTAAAAGATAATAATAATAGTAGATGTTTTAGCTAGACTGAGATATAATAAAATTTTCGAAAATGTTAGACTTTATTTATCTTAATTGCATGATAAACCTAACTCTAAATGTATTGGTGGTAAAACCAAGACATTATTAAAAATTGCCATTCAACAAGAAAGATTACCAACGGAAGTGAAGGAACTTCGTAACATTTTCGTGAGATATTTTGAAACTTTCAATTTTTCACCCCAATTAGCTTTGTCTGAGCTTGAGTCCTATGTTTCTCATATTTCGTCTAATAAAATTAATTACCTTCAAAGATTAAGAGAAAACCATGATAAGTACTTTCGTCCCTTATCCAGTAAGCAAAAGTCTAGTTAATGTAACCAATATTAATTCTTCTTTCAAAATACCTTCAAAATTTTCGCATAAATATTTGTACTATCAAAATGTTACGAACTAAAACAAAAATTATTTTTTCTAATTCGTTACTCCTCGATTTCGACATTTTTATTTTAACTGAAACATGGTTTCATTTGTCAATTAATAATCTCGAACTTTTTCCTTCTACCTATGCTATTAACAGAAAATATAGACATCGTTCCCTTATTTCCGATAATATTCCTAAAGGGGGTGAGGTGCTAAAAGCTATCAAAAATATTTCCTGTTCTTGTGAAATAACTTTACCATTGATTGATTTTGATGATATTATTGGAATTATTGCTATTAAAATCAAACAACAAACAAAACATCTTATCATTATAAATTGCTATATTCCTCCTGCTTCAAGTATTGAACTTTTTTCTAAATATTTAATGCAAATGGATTATATTTCTAGTAATTTAGATCCCGATGGCGAAATATTTCTTTGTGGTGATTTTAATCTACCGAATATTACATGGATTACTCATGGTGAAGAACCTTACCTAATTCCAACTGAACTATTAAATAATTGTGGATGTTTGCTAATCGACTCTTTAAACTGTCTTAATTTTCAACAGGTATCATCTTTATGTAATTTTTGTGGTAATCAGTTAGATCTTACATAGATCTAAAACATAGATTTTTACAACCAACTGGTATAATTTAGTTACATTTGATTGTCTATTGGAAATGATAAAAATTGATCTATATCATCCGTCAATTTGTTTCTCAGTGTGTTCTTTCTCACTTTCAAACATAGATGTAATTTGTTCTTACTCTTTTAATTTTCATTCAGCGAACTTTGAAGGTATTAATAATTATCTATGTTTTTATGATTTCTCATTTTTTTCTTATTATCATCTCAATGAGTCAGTCAACACTTTTTATGAAATTCTCTTTTCCTCAATATTATGTTTTGTTCCATATTATCAATAAATTAGAAAACAAAAAAAAATAGAGCCTGGCGTTAATTTATAAAAAATAATAGTATTCATGATTCATGAAAATCCAGTTTTGATGAAGTATAACAATAAAACTAGTAGTGATCCTGAAAAAAATTGCTGAAATAGTAGTGATCTTAAAATAATTGCTTGTACTAATTTTAGAAAGTAAGAATTAATAAATTTTGTATTTGAAATTTCATTTCCAATAAATTGTAAAATAAAGAAAGTCAGTTCACTTGTAACCAATAAACAGATCAGTTGATGTACTAAAAACTTACTTAATTGTTTATATTTTTTGTTAATGATAACGCTCTTGTTCGTTTCTGGCGCAGTCGGTAGGATTTAAATAAAAAGAGTGTAATAAAATCCAGTTTTGATGAAGTATAACAATAAAACTAGTAGTGATCCTGAAAAAAATTGCTGAAATAGTAGTGATCCTAAAATAATTGCTTGTACTAATTTTAGAAAGTAAGAATTAATAAATTTTGTATTTAAAATTTCATTTTCAATAAATTGTAAAATAAAGAAAGTCAGTTCACTTGTAACCAATAAACAGATCAGTTGATGTACTAAAAACTTACTTAATTGTTTATATTTTTTGTTAATGATAACGCTCTTGTTCGTTTCTGGCGCAGTCGGTAGGATTTAAATAAAAAGAGTGTAATAAAAAAAAATTTTTTAAACAATTTAACAAAAAGTGTAATCTAAATTATATTAGAAAAAACAAAATAAAAATAAAAAATAAAATATTAACAATTTTTAAAAAAAAGAACAATTTGTTATATAAAGATTTTGATTTAATAAATATTAAAACAAAAAAAAAAAAAAACAAAAAAAGTGAAAATTAATTAATTTCACAATAAACTCTAAATAACAAAAATAAAATAAATTTTTTTTTTATAAAAAACAAGTAAATGTAACAGTAAGTCGATGCAACCGTTTTATTAATACCCTACACCTGAATAATTCGAATTAAATTAAAAATCCATAAGCTTTTTTAGCAGCTGCTTGAACTTCTTCCCTTTTCTGTCTTATTCAACTCGAATTTCAGGAACGTAAAAGAGGCATCCTTTTGGGATATGCTTGACAGCTTTGTAAAAAATTTTAAGTTTCTATCTTTATTAATTTCGAAGATTGTTAGTCCTTGGGAGGTGTGTGTCAGGTACCGGAATTGCCACTCCAATTCATCGAATCGATCTCAGGAACATAAAGAAAACATGCCAGAACACCATTGTACTAAATTTAAAGGTTCTACTTTTGTTGGTTTTGGCGATATACTCGTTGCTCTTGTGATCGTCCGGAAGTTTCCAAAATACGAACCCATGGTTCAAATTCTTTCAAATGTCAGTTTCCAATTTTACAGACAAGAAAACATAACAGAACACCTTTGTACTAAAAATAAAAGTTCTATTTTTGTTGGTTGTGGAGATATACTCGTTTGCTCTGGGGCTCGTCCGGAAGCTTTCAAGATTTGAACCCATGGACCAAATCCTCACAAATTCCAGAAACATAAATCAAACATGAAGGAACACCATTCCGCCTAATTTAAAGGTTATATCTTTGTTGCTTTTGGAGATAATATTATTTGCTCTGAGGCTCTTTCGGAAGCTTCCAAAATTCGAACCCATGGACGAAATCCTCTCAAATTTCAGAGACCTAAATCAAACATGAAAGAACACCATTCTGCCAAATTTAAAGGTTATATCTTTGTTGTTTTTGGAGATAATCTCATTTTTTATTTATTTTATTTATTTATTCATTCATTCTCAAAGAGCCCATTCGCTCGTACAGAGTGTGTGTTAAATAACAACAAAATAACAATTAAAATTCAGTGCATTAATAATTTAAAAAAAAAGAAAATAAGAACAATAACAACTAATATAATAAGTTACGATAACTAAATTAAATTAAATTGAAATCCATTACTTATTAAGTACTTATTAACTAGATTGATTTTGAAATTTTATTTAAATAGAATTCATTTAATTTTTTCTTAAATATATCTAATTTATCTACAGTTTTAATTTCATTTGGCAATTCATTATAATTTCTATACCCTAAATTATAAACTGCATCCAGCCCATTAAACCTAATTTTTCATGACCTTATTCATATATTAGTAGTAGATCTTGTACTGTAATTATGATATTCTGTATTAAACATTGGTGTTACGTTTGTATTAATATTCTGTGTCAACATCATATGAATTTGTGTAGAATGTTTGCTTGAATGTTTTTGTGTAGAATGGACCTATGAATTATTTTGGTTGAGGTTCTTCTGTGATATCCAAACAAATTTTTTATCGCTTTATTTTGTATCTTCTGCATTGAGTTTAGATCTTTGATGTACGTGTTTCCCCATATCTGTATTGCGTACGTTATCGTGCTATGAAACATACTATAAAATAGGGATCTTTTCATATTTTGTGGTATCCTGTTGTTAATTAATTTGAAAATACCTGCCATTCTTCTTGCTTTTTTTAACTGTTCATTTATTTGCAAATTCCAACTCAAATTATTATCTATTATAACACCTAGGTATTTGTATGCAGCAACTTCCTCCAGTTTGTAATTGTTGTAATCAATACTAATATTTTGGTTTAGTTTGTTCTTAAATATTACATAATTCGTTTTCTTTGTATTCACAGTTAATTTATGCCAACTCATCCAAGCATTAATATTTAATAAATCTTCATTTATAGCATTTTCCAAGCATACAGATGACTTACCACTATAAACCATTGCCAGATCATCTGCATACATAAAAGGTTTACCATTTAATTTCATACTAAAGAACTCACTTATATAACAAGAGAACAGTGTCGGCCCTAAAGAACTACCTTGTATTACCCCATAAGATACCTTGTTCAGATCACTTTTTATTTTTCCACACTCAGTGAACTGCATCCTATTTGAAAGATAATTTTTGAACCACATGTATTCCTTACCTTTGACCCCGTATTCATATAGTATTCTCAACAGTATAGTTCTGTCAACAGAATCAAAAGCTTTTTGCAAGTCAAAGAAAACAGCAACAACTTGCTTTTTATCACCAATACCTACTTGTATTTCAGTAACTATGTCAAATAATGCGTCTTGTGTACTAGAGTTCCTTTTAAACCCATATTGTTTAGTACTAGTTAATTTTTCATTTTCTAGATAGCTAACAAGTTGCTCGTTCACATAAGTTTCGATGATTTTGCTGAATATTGTTGAAGTAGATATTGGTCTAAAATTGTTGATATCATTGGTATCACCTGAGTTTTTATAAATAGGAATAACTCTGCTTATTTTCATGATGTCAAGAAGTTCGGCATGATGAAGTGATAGGTTTATTAAGCATTTAATTGGATCAGCTAGTTCCTCCTTACAGAACTTGATTAGATTAGGTGGAATTTCATCTTCATCTGATGAAGTAACGTTTGTAAGTTTATTTATTAATTTTAAAGTACTGCTTATATCAATTGATTTAAATTTAAACTGACTGTCAGTTCTAGCTTTTGGAAAATAAACCATACTAAATTTTTTCGCCATTTGCTCACCAATATTACAGTAAAATAAATTGAAATTATTAATTTTTTTCAGTTTTTCTTCATTATTAAGTGCAACATCTGAATAGAATTCATTATTATACGTTTTTGGTCCATTAGTTATTTTTTTTATATATTGCCAATTTTTTTTTATGTCGCCATTTGCTTTTCTAAACTGCTTATTATCATATGTTTCTCTTTTTATTTTCTTTAATGTTGTACATTTATTCAGCCAAAATTTATATTTCGATTTAATATACTCAGAGTTTTTGTTTTGTACTAATTTCTTATACCAATAATTCTTTCTTTCTATAAGCTCGACACATTCCTTATCCATGTAGCTGAATATCTACTACTTTTTTCATTAATTTTTCTCACAACGGTAGCTTTTTCTCACAACGGTAGCATTGCATTTTTTATTGTAGATGTCAGCATGTCTGCTAAATTGCTTAATTTAATTTCATTGATAACAGCGCCATTTAATTTTTTTTGATAAGATTGTAATTTATGTTTTTAATCAGCTGATTTTCTATATTTTTTTTATATACATTTATTACATTATTTAATTCCATTATCATACCCATATCATCTGATATGTCATTATGAAACAGTGAAATATATAGATTTAAATTAGGATTATTAACAAGAACATGATCTAAACAAGTATTCGAATCTGGTCTTGTAATTTCCTTATTACAAAAATAAAATGAATTAGTGGCGAACAATGGTTTTGTAAGTTTTAATATTATTATCTGTTTTGTTTTTTATATTGAAATTAAAATCACCAATTATTAATAAATTTTTATTTTTTAGATTTTCCAGAAGTTGTTGTTTTTTTTTTTTTTTTTGTACGTGGATTGGTGTGGAATCTTCGAAACTTCGAAAGATACAGACCGCCCCGTAGCAGAAGTGTATGCCGGATTCTTACCGACTAAACCACACCCCTCCCTTATTAAAACTAGTGAAACTGACTAACCATTAATTTTTTGCTATCTTGTTTTTAATATAGGTTTTATGTGCTTTCCCTAAGGAAATCTGTACTTCGTACTATATCTAAAGGTCTTTTTCTTTTAAGCCTTTCTATAAAAATTTGATTATTTATTAGTTGAGCAGCTTCAAGATTTAT
Source organism: Poecilobothrus nobilitatus (assembly GCA_947095535.1). Taxonomy (NCBI): domain Eukaryota; kingdom Metazoa; phylum Arthropoda; class Insecta; order Diptera; family Dolichopodidae; genus Poecilobothrus; species Poecilobothrus nobilitatus. Next base: position 148,883,935 of record OX352774.1, on the reverse strand, counting down.
ATGCTCTTCTAACCGAGCTTTATGCTTTATGGCATATCTACTTATTTCATCTATAACTTTGGGAATTTGTAAATCTCTGTGAATGTTACTATTACGTACATATCAGGGAGCACTTACTATGTTACGTAGGACTTTATTCTGAAAAGATTGTATTTTTTCAATATGCGTTTTCTTGGCACAACCTCAAAGTTGAATGCCATATAACCATATAGGTTTAATTACTTGGTTGTAAATTAACACTTTATATATTGATAGTTTAGACTTACGCCCTGGGAGCCAGTAATTTTCTCTATATTTATTTTTAAGTTCTAGTTTTTTCTTTTTAACGTGTTCATTCCACCTTAGCTTGACATCCAGTGTCATTCCTAGGTATTTTGCAGAATTTTCGATTGATACAAATACACCGTTTAAATTTATTTTAGGTGGATTCTTTATATTTCTATAAGAAAAATTAACATGCACAGATTCAGATTCATTTAGTTATATTTTCCATTTAATAGTCCAGTAACATATTTTTTCACTTGCTTTTTGTAATTTTTTTGTAGCTTCGTCAATATTCGATCCTACTGCCAATATTGCAGTATCGTCAGCAAATGTTGCTACAGTTACATTTTCTACTTCTGGTAGATCACTTTATAAAGCAAGTACAATATAGGACCTAGAATACTGCCTTGAGGCACACCTGCTTTTATTTCTCTTTTTAGTGTAGAGTATCTTGTTTAATTCTAAATCTTGTCTCTTTATCTCTTTATCTTGTTTAATTCTAAATAATCTTTCAGACAAGTACGATTCGAGTAGCTCTACATATTGTAACGGTATCAATCTTCTTAATTTAAATATTAAACCTTCGTGCCAAACTTTGTCAAACGCTTGTGCTACGTCTAGAAATATTGTGGAGCATATTTGTTTTTCTTCGAATGCTTTTTCTATAACATTTGTTATTCTATGAACTTGGTCAATTGTTGCATGCTTGGATCTAAAACCAAATTGATGGTTAGGAAATAAATTTTTATTTTCTATAATTGGCTTCAGTCTTTTTAACAACAGTTTTTCATAAAGTTTTGACATAATGGGTAGCAGAGATATTGGCCTATAAGATTTCGCCTCATTTAATGGCTTCCCTCGTTTTGCTATCATAATAACTTCTGCCACTTTCCAAGCACTCGGAACGTACTTCAATTTTACTGCCGCATATATGATTTTTCTCAAAAATCTTAGGGCTTTTTGCGGAAGCTCTTTTATAATCTGAGCTGTAATAAGATCAAAACCTGGGGCTTTTTTCAACTTTAGAGTTTTTATTATTTCACTAATTTCTTCTTGTGTAAATGGATTAATAGTGTTTTCTTCTATTATAACATTGTCTAATAAACAAAGATCAGAATTTATATCGTTTGGTTTGAATATATTTTCTAAATGATCTGCAAATAATTCGACTTTATCTTTATTATTCTTTGCCCAAGTTCCGTCTGGATTCATGAGCGGCGGGGCATGCTAATCGGCTTTTTTACACACTTCGTTGCTTTCCACAACGAGTAATTTGATTCTTTTGTTGCCGATAAACCTTTTATATAATTTTCATATGCTACTGATTTTAGAATCTTGATTTTTCTTTTAAGAGATTGTGATAATCTGTTCAAAATCTTCTTATCATCAGGGTGACGAGATTGTTGCCATCTACGTCTAGCCCTTCTTTTTCGTTTTATCAAATCAGTTATCTCTCTGGGATAAATATTTGCTGCTGACCTATGTTCAATTATTTTTGTGTTATTCCAAGCAGCTTTTTGAACTATATTATTAAAGCCTTCAAGTCTAATTGATCTAATTGTTCTTTTGATCGTAAATTTATTTCTAAACTAATGTTGTATTATTTGTCAGTGTGGGCTTATCTAGTTATTTTTTCATTCAAATCTAGTATAACAGCAGAGTGATCAGAATCTAGATCATGGTTATCTTCTAGATTTATATAGTTGCCTGAAATTCTTTTGGTTATGAAGAAGTCAATTAGATCTGGAACCTTGTTGGTGTCTGTGGGCCAATAAGTTGGTTTGCCAGTCGAATGATGGCAACAACCTAACTCTTGAACAGCTTTCTTTAGCTCTCTACCTCTAGTTGAGGTTGTTCTAGAACCCCAATCAGTATGTTTGCATTATAATCACCTCCTAGCAAAAATTTATGTCCGTGGAAATTTAGGAATTCTTTAAAAATATTTTTCTTAATATTGCATCTTGGTGGACAATATACTGCACCAATATTAAGGTCTTGTTTAGTGCATGAAATTTTGATCATAGAAAACTGTATTTCTCCAGATTCAATTTTGAATTCTTCATTATGTTTTATACTGCCTTTTATTAGAATTGCACTACCTGCTCTCGGCTGATTACTAGGATGAACTGCCTTATAGGATTCAAAACCTAGTATCATAAAGTTTGAGTTTATTGTCAAATGAGTCTCTGATATCAGACATATATCAATATTTCTAGACCTTAAGAAAATTTCTAGTTCATGTTTTTTATTTAGGACACCATTCGAATTCCAAGTTGCAATACATATTTTATCTAGATACATTTTTTACAATTCTTTTAGGGGTTTCATGAGATACATTAATGTATTTCTTTTCTATTTTATTTAATCTTATGGAGATTTCATCAATTTTTAGCAATAAGTTTTGCATCATGTGCATCACATCCTTGTCATTACTTTTAGGTTTCATAACCTTAGATTGTTTCTCTGTAAGAATATTTTCTTCTGTTTTAGATTTTAAGGCTTGGGAGTATAAAACTCCATTCACAACTTTATTAGATATAAACGGTGTAGTTTTTTTCGGTGTTTTTATTACATTTGAATGTTTGGGTTTGCGCATATTCAATCTTCTGTTCTGTAATTCTTTAGCTACCAAACAACCACGATAACTAGCAGAGTGTGCCTCGTTGCAGTTTACACATATGGCTTGGAAATTTTCTTTTTTACTACATTCTATTGTCATATGATTTCCAGCACATTTTACACATTTAGCCTGTCTTTGGCAGAATTTTTGTGTATGTCCAAAACTCTGGCATCTTTTGCATTGAGGAATGGACTTACTACTTCTGAGAGCCTTAATGTTCACTCTCATGTGCTGTAAATATTCTATTTTGTATATTTTTTTTATTTCCTCCGAATGGTCAAAAGATATCATAAACAGTGGAAGCTTTGTTACAATCTTTATATTTTTATCTTTAGTTTTTTTAATTTTATTTGTCACATCTAGACATTTAAAACCTCTATTAAGAAGTTCTTTTTTAATATCTTCTGGCTCACATGATGGGTGAAGATTTCTTACCATAACTTTAATTGGTCTAGTCAGTTTGTTTTCATACGTATGCCATTCCAACTTCGCTTTATTTATAGATTTTGTTAAAACTCTATAATCATTTGCGTTATCAACATTAATTTTTAGTTGATCATTATTCATCATGTTGACTTTAACATTTATATTTTCTTCTTTTATTATTTTTATAATATGAGAATAGTTTTTTATATTACTCAAAATTACCGGAGGAGGTTTATATTTTTTAATGACCTTATTGTTTTCTTTAAATTTTTCCTCTTGAGGTTCCAAAGATATATTAACATCTGGAGACTTATCCGGTTTTCGTTTCTTCGGATTTCTTTTCGTATTCAGAATCCAATCAGTTTCGCTGATTAGTTCTTCTTCATCCGTTTCATATGTCCCAACTTTAGTATCAGTGGATACATTTGGCACACTATTTTTTTCCTTTTTTAATTTTAAATTTTCTGCCTTAAGTTGAGGGATTTCTCTTTGTGAATCTTTACACAAGATTTCCAACTCAATTATTCTGGAGTTGACTTCTATATTACTGTCTTGCAGTAACGAACTTTGATTTTTATTTTTACCCTCGTGGGTTTTCTTTATATTGCCTTCATGGAACATTATTTTTTCTTTATTACCCTCTTCGGTTTTCTTATTTTCGTCACCTTTTTTAGGTGGACTTCTTTGAATCTTCGAGCCTTTCACAAAAGGGTTTATTAATTTATCATAATTATACATTTTATTAACATTATTATTTTTATTATTATTATTATTATAAACCACTGGCGACTCATCTGAACGTCTTAAACATTCAGCCAAGCCCTTGCCGGCAGCCGTGGTCTCTGCCGACACTTTGGATAGATATCCTTACCGAATTTTTACTATTATAAGACATTATATTATTTTTTATTTTAATATGCTTTTTATACCTACAACCAGGGTTTCTTACTGCCGCCCCTCTGGGATCAGACGCAGACCAGGTAGCCGTCCATTCTGGAACAGTCGCTCCTGGATTTTTCATTGGATTTTAATGAACTGGTACCACAAGCATACCTTACTGAGGGTATTTCTTATCCCCTACCCACCGGGGCTGACTCGAAGTGACTCGAATTTATCAAAAAACTTATTGATATTATTTATTGTATTTTCTGGAGGCCTTCAAACCGCTGATATTGTACAAATTGTGTTATTTACATTTACTTTTACGATAACAATACTGTTATACTCATCGCAGTAAATATCATGTATTGAATATTTCAAAGAATTGTGTATGAAAATCCCAACACCTCCTCCAGTTCTATTTTGGCGACACGAGAACACTTTTGTTAATTATATCGAGGTCTATATCTACAATCCAGGTTTCGGTAATAGCAATTAAATGAACAGTATAATTAATAGAATCTAGCAAATAAGTGATATGATTTAATTTATGTTTCAAACTTCTAGCATTTAAATAAAGAATTTTTATTGAATTTATATCTTTTATAGTTATTTCATTTATATTATACAAATTAGTTTTAACATGGGTGTTAATAGGCATATCAAATGAAACTTGAAGTTGACATTCAAATTACTATCTTGTAGAACTTTTATGATTTTTGAAGTTGAGGTTTTTCTTATAAATATTTTGCCATTTTTAACCCATGCAAACTCTATTACTTTATCTCTTTTTAAGTCCCTAGCTTTTTTAAATAATATACTAAAATATTTTGTAAACTTTTCATTGATAAAAATAGAATTATTTTTCTGTGAATTTGATTTAGTAAATATATCCATTTTCAATCTCCTTTTCTTTACAGCATTCAATAATTTTTTTTTCATTTCTTTGTCAACAAATTCAATTATTATATTTTCTGGCTCACCTGATTTATTGAATTTTTTTCCAACTTTATAGATATGATGAATATCTTTGGATTCCAAGGCTATTCCAACATTCTCAGAAATTTGTTTGATAAGTGAAACAGGATCAGGAATATCAATTGAAGTGAATTCAGGAATATCAATTGCTAAACCATATATCTCAATCTGCTTATCTAACTGAGATTGTTTTATTTTTTCCACTTCGATTCTGTTGTATACAACATCCTCCTTAAGCTGGATATTCTCATTGCATAATGTTATGTTTTCTTCAATCAATGTATCCATATACTCTTTTATGTCTCTAATTTCATTTTGTAGGGATTTAATATCGGAACCTTGATATGTTTTGGTTATTTATGACTTCAAGTTTGCTGTGAATTGTTAGATAGTCAGTTGCAGCTTCTGGTATTTTATTTTTGCCCTCATTAGATGGTGTACTTAACATTATAGTGAAAGTTGATTTTCTTTTTTGGCGTTTCAATTTGCATTGTTGGCAAAACCAAATGTTTTCCACATTCTGTGAATATTCACGAATATCCAATGATGAGCAGTGGCTACAGAACCACTTTTTACAGTCTCCATCACATTGGAGTTCATTATTTGTTCTTAAATTAATTTTTTTTGTGCACTGATTGCAATTGTTATTATTTTTATTGGTTGACATTTTGACCTCATTTGCTCTGGGGCTCGTTCGGAAGCTTCCAAAATCCAAACCCATGGACCATATCCTCTTAAATTTTAGAGACATAAATCAGACGGGAAGGAACATCATTGCAAGAAATTTAAACGTTCTATCTTTGTTGCTTTTGGAGATAATCTCGTTTGCTCTGGCGCTCGTTCGGAAGCTTCCAAAATCCGAACCCATGGACCAAATCCTCTCAAATTTTAGAGACTTAAATAAAACATGAAAGAATACCACTCTGTCAAATTTGAAGGTTATATCTTTATTGGTTTTGGAGATAATCTCATTTGCTCTGGTGCTCGTTCGGAATCTTCCAAAATCCAAAACCATAGACCAAATCCTCTTAAATTTCAGAGACATAAACCGAACGGGAAGGAAAATCATTGTACAAAATTTAAAGGTTCTCTCTTTGTTGGTTTTGGAGATAATCTGGTTTTCTCCGGAATCATTCGGAAGCTTCCAGAATCCGAACGCATGGACCGATTTTGTCCTGATTCTAACTTAGCCTTCCTTTCGTAATTAGTAACCTACTATATAAATTTCATCAAGATAGCTTTATTAGTTTTTGAGTTTTCGTGCGAACGGATGGACCGACGAACATCGTTAAATCGACTCAGGAGCTGATCCTGATTCAGAATTTATATACATGTCCATATCTAACTCGCTTCCTTTTGGTGGTTACAAACACCATACCAAAGTTAATATACCCTATACTTTAGGTGTAGGGTGTAAAAAAGACAAAAAAAAAAATTAAAATCAACAATAAAATGTATTAAAATACATCAAGTGAAATTTAATTAAATTCAATTAAATCAATTAAAAGTTGCATTATCAAAATGGCAAACAACAGCAATAGCCCAGCAGCAGCAGCGAAAAACATCAACAATCAAGCTCCTCAAGTTCAACCACTGACATTGACACTCAACCCATTGACGTATATAGCTGATCTTCTTGAATTTAATAGTAAGACTGAAGAACTCTATACTTTTATCGAATTAGTTGAAAATATAATGCCACTTGTGTCAAGTTATTACCAAGGTAGCCAAAATATTTTAGTTAATAAATTAAGTCTAAGTTAAATGGAAAGGCTTGACAAAATATTGAAATTAATAATTATGTAATGACTTGGGGTGAAATGAAAAAAATTTTAATGGATAATTTTGGTGAAAAGAAAATTTTTTTACAACTTTTTGAAAAGTTGCGGATTTTAAAATTTATCTGTACAAGTCGTGATCTTTACGATTAAATGAAAAATCTGCTAAGAAGATTAAATAACAAAATTAAAGATGCACACAATGCTAATGCCATTATTCAAGCCAATATCCAAACAGGATTACGAGTATTCAAAGAAAAATTACCACAGCCGATGCACTCTGTAATTTTTAGCCCTAATCCAACAACATTAGAACATGCTATTGATATCCTCCACGAAGGTAATTACGCCGATTATAGCCCTTTTTGTAGTAATTATAATAGAAGTAGAAATTACCATAATAATAACCATATTAGAAATCGCAATAGTAGCACTAATAATATTAATAGAAATTATAATTTTAATAATAATAATACTAACCCTAATACTAATACTAATAACAACAATAATTTAATTATAGAAACTTCAATCAAAATAATAATGTTAGCAATAGTTCAAATTATAGTCGTCGGAATAGTTTCCCAAATCGTCATAACTTTTATAGTGTTCCCAACCGTAATTTAAATCATAATAATAATTTTAATCATAATAATAATTTTAGAAATAACCCAAATATAAATCCCAATTCGCAACCACAATCTACAGATATGGACTCGTCCACCGTTCAGAGAGTGAACAATTTGGAAATACAAAGTGCGAACAATTCAAATGCGTGTAATTTTTATACAATTAAAAATCCAAGAGATCCCCTTGAAACAGAAAATTTTGAAATATCTGCCTCGGGATCGAAAATTCGAGAAACTTACCCTATATAAAAATTCAGTTTGAAACCAAACCTTTAAGATTTATGGTAGACACTGGGGCTTCCATGAGCATAATTAACCTAGGAATTTGTAATCCTATTTTTAAAACAACAGTTAATCCCATTAGTATTAAAACATTAAGTAACATTGTTATTTGTGACAAAAAAATTATTATTGACAGTTTTCTCGAATTTGATTCAGATAAAAAGATAGAATTTTTTGAAATTTATTTTCATGATAAATTTGACGGTTTAATTGAACGGTTATTAATTTGGACGGTTTAATTTATACTAACACAAATAATTTATCATTAAAACATAAGCAATATTTTATTTATACTAATCTTACTATCAATCACTTTAAATTACATTCATTTGAAAAAGTTTTTAATATTACTAACCTACATAACACATATAATTTATCATTAAAACATAAACAATATTTTATATATACTAATCTTATTATTAAACACTTTAAATTACATTCATTGGAAAACTCTTTTAGTATTACTAACCTAGAAATAAGTTTATCTTCTATTTCTAGTTATAAACTAGAATGTATTATTAATACATACAATTTGTCATTAAAACAAAAACAAAATTTTATATATACTAATTTCGTATCCAAACACTTTAAATTTAATTTATACAAAATTTTTTTTTCTATTACTAACCTAAGACTTAGCTTTTTATTATACCCTACACATTAAGTATAAGGTATATTAACTTTCGTATGGTGTTTGTAACCACCAAAAGGAAGCGAGTTAGGTATAGACATGTATATATATTCTGAATCAGGATCACCTCAGGAGTCGATTTAGCGATGTCCGTCCGTCCGTACTCACGATAACTCAAAAAATAATGATGCTATCTTGATGACATTTATACTGTAGGTTAACAATGACTAAGGTAAGGCGGGGATTGTAAATGGGGGAAATCGAACCATGCGTTCGAGTACCTCCCATACAACTCCCAAAACCGAATACGCATATCTTCGAAATTAATAAAGATAGAAACTTAAAATTTTGTACGAGGATGTGTTTTCCTGAATCCCTGATATGCCTAATATTTGAGATGAATTGGAGTGGTTGTTCGGGTACCTCCCATACAAATCTCAAAACCGAACAAGCATATATTCGAAATTAATAAAGATAGAAACTTCAAATTTGGTACTAGGGTGTTGTTTCCTGAATCCCTGATTTGTTGAAAATTTGAGATGAATTGGAGGAGCAGTTCGAGTACCTCCCATACAACTCCCAAAACCGAACATGCATATCTTCGAAATTAATAAAGATAGGAACTTCAAATTTAATACGAGGGTGCTGTTTCTTAAATCTCTGATTTGCCTAAAATTTGAGATGAATTGGAGTGCTCGTTCGGGTACCTCCCATACAACTCCCAAAACCGAACAAGCATATCTTCGAAATTAATAAAGATAGAAACTTCAAATTTAGTACTAGGGTGTTGTTTCCTGAATCCCTCATTTGTCCAAAATTTAAGATGAATTAGAATGGTTGTTCGGGTATCTGCCACACAACTCCCAAGACCAAACAAGCATATCTTCGAAATTAATAAATATATAAACTTAAAATTTGATATAAGAATATTCTACCCTGTTGATGTCTCTAAAATTTGAGATGAATTCGGGTGGTGGTTCGCGTACCTTCACACACTTCCCAAGACCTAAGAAGCTTATTTTCGAATTTAATAAAGATAGAAATCTGAAATTTTGTACAAAGGTTGTAAAAGCATTTATTTTTTTAGCTTAGTTATATTAAATACTTAACTAAAATAACTTATGGATTTTTAATTTAATTTGAATTTTTTAGGTGTAGGGTATAAATAAGTCGGTTACATCGACTTACTGTTACTTTTACTTGTTTATTTATTATAAATCTACATATAATTTTAACACCTATAATATATGTATATATGTGTGTAAAAGTATGTACTTATTATACATTTTTACATATTTAATGAACCAACTAAAAATTTATAAATTAAAACTCCAAATATTATTAATTATTATTATTAATCTAGTCTCCACCCTTATTAAGTTACAATTAAACACAAAACTTTTTAAATTATTTACACTTAACATGCATAAATTCTTACTGAAAATTATTAAAAAATTAGTTAAATTAAAAAACAAAACTGCTAAATTATTAAAACTATATATGTATATATCTTTGCTACATTATAACACATTTCCTTTTAATTTTAATTTTTCGTTTTTTATAAAAAAGAAAAACATTTTCAAAAACAATTTTTATATTTTAATTTTTTTTGACTTCAATGTTTACTTTTTACTTAAACATAATTTATACAAAAAAATTTTTTCTATTACTAACCTAGGACTAAGCTTTTTATTTATTTACATGCATAAACTTTTATTGAAATTTATTAACAAGAACATTTTTAAAAACCATTTTTATTTTTTAAATTTTTTTGATTTTAATTTTTATTTTCTATTTAAACTTAAAAAGGAATATATACATATTATCAAATTATTTAAATATCTTTTATGCACATCAACGTACTTATATTATTATTTAATATTTAAAACGACACGAGCACATGTTTTTGGTAATGATACTAGTTTACTACGTCAAAAAGTGCACTTCAACAACAACAACAAAAAAAAAAAGAGAAAGAAGATAAAATTAAATATGACTTTGATAAGAGATTTCTCTAGTATCTATTGTAGCTATGAATGGGAAAATACTATTGTCGCGTACCACAATAATGATTTTTAATATACATGAAAATATTAAAGTTAATTATTTTACAGGGCTGCGCAAAAGTGTTATGCTGAATTACAAATATAATTTTAATATATTATACCTAAATATTCAGAGGCTTAGGAATAAATTCAGTAATTTAGAGATATTAATTAATTATCTCCATTGTGACGTTCATGTAGTAATTTTAACAGAAATTTGGCTCCAAAAGCATGAAAATCAATTTTATAATCTTCCAGGGTTTTCGGCGTATTTTTCTAATCGTGAAAATTCGTATGGTGGAGCAGCAATATATGTATCTAATAATTTAGTTAGTAATTTAATTTTTGAAGAAAATTTTAACTCTTCAAATATGCTTATAGTAAAACTACCCGAACAAAATATTAATATAATGTGTTTTTATAGAGCACATCAAACCAAATTGAATGAGTTTGTTGATAAATTAGACGAGATAACTGCTATCTATAAGAATTCTTTGGTCCTGTGTGATTTTAATATAAACTTGTTAAATAAAAATAATACGGAGGTTAAAAATTATTTGAACACTCTACTATGTAATGGTTATATAGTTTATAACAACATTAACGAAAATTTCGCAACTAGAATAGGTACAATCACGAGAACAATTATTGACCATTTTCTTACGGACTTAATTGATTACAATTATAACGTACATGTCTCCGAGTCATGCCTATCAGATCATCATCTGCTCTTTGTAAGTACAAATTTAAAATCTATGAAACAAACAAGTAATTTAAAAAAAACTATTTTAGACTACGATAAACTTTCTAGTGATAGATTTTAGAGTGATTTAGAAATATTCGATACAATTGATAAATTCATAGAAGTACTTTCAAGTAAAATTCAAAAATATACTAAAATTATTTCTCAACATAACCGAAAAAGAAAGCATGAGTGGATTAACGACGATATTATTCGTAATATCAAAATTCGTGATTCCTTCTTTAAATACAAGAAAAAGTACCCCAACGATGAAAAAATCAAAGAACGCTATCTAAGTACGTAGGGAAATAAAAGTTAGTACGTAGGGAAATAAAACAAGTCAAACAGAATTTTTGCAATAAGATAATATCAAATGATCCCAATAATAGTAGAAAATTATGGGATCTATACAAAAGAATTATGTACAACAAAAGCATTTTTGATACAACATCTAGTTTAAATGAAATAAAATTTAATAATGCCATTATAAATAACCCTCAACAAATTGCAAACACAATGTCACATACTTTATTAATGTAACAAATTCTTTAAATATATCAAGAGATTCCATTGATCAAAACTATTTAGGCTCTTTTCAAAAAATAATTCATAATAGTTTTAGCTTATCTCCTACAAGATGAAGAAGTTCAAAAAACAATTGACACAATTAAGTTAGGATCGGCTACTGGATATGATAATATTTTATCGAAAGTTTTAAAAAAATACTCTAACCAAATTAGTCCGCTCATGGCAAAATTCATTAACTCTGCCTTTGGATCTGGGCACTTCCCTGATGCCCTAAAAATTGCCACAGTTACACCGATACATAAAGAAAACGATAAATCAGATCCTTCGAACTATAGGCCAATTTCAGTATTAAATTCAATTTCAAAAATATTCGAAAAAATTATCAAAACAAGACTAACACATTTCATAAACGCTAATAGCATTTTGCATAAAGATCAGTACGGTTTTGAGCATAACTCAAACACGGCTGCGCTTGTTTAGCTTTGTCGGATTTTATAACAAAAAGCATGGATAAGAAAAAAATTACAGCTTGCTTATTTATAGATCTACCAAAAGCATTTGATTGCGTCGACCATGATATACTTATTTTTAAATTATCACAATTGGAATTTAGTGAAACTCAGTTAAACCTGTTCAGATCTTACTTATCTAATAAGAAGCAACAAACTCGCTGCAATGGCATCAAAAGCAACATGGAACTTGTAAAAAAAGGCGTTCCCCAAGGGTCGATTTTAGGTCCTGATCTGTTTAAAATTTATATAGATGATATAGCAAGGCTAAATTTAAAGGGACTCTTACAGCTCTTTGCCGATGATGCTGTCATTAAATATTCCACAGACACCGAAATAGAGTTAAGAGAGGCTATACAAAACGATCTATGTAATATAGAAGAGTGGTTAGACAAAAATAAAATGTCCTTAAATATTAAAAAAAGTAAAATTCTCATTTTTGATAACAAAATCCTTAATTTCCACAATATCAAATATAAAAATAATAATATTAATATAGTAAAAAAATTCAATTATCTAGGTTTCGTAATAGACAGTAAATTTACATGGCAAGAACATATAGACCATGTCATAAAAAAAATCAGTCCATACGTTTTTATATTAAAAAGACTACGAAAATACTTCGATAGAAACACATTATTCATCATATATTCGTCATACATTGTTTCTAATTTAACTTACTTAAACCCACTTTGGAGTAATGCGTCACAAACACATATTAAAAAAATTGATATTGTTCATAAGAGAGCAATAAAAATTATTAATTTCTATCTTCATAGACATCCCACAAATTTGCTCTACTCGGCTAAATATTTAAGTTTTGAAGTTATTTATAAAAGAGAGTTATATTATTTAGCCTATAAAATAATTAACAATTTAATTAAACATAACTTTTTAATTAATCGAAATATTGATATTCATGGCTACAATACTAGAAACAAGTTGAATTTCTATCTTTCTTTATTTAAAACGAATAAACAAAAAAACAATGTTGTATACACAAGTTTAAGTGCATTTAATTATTTAAGTAATGAACTAAAAAACACGTCCTCGTTTAGTTTATTTAAGGGATCTTCTCCTAAACACAAACTTAAACTAACAGTATACTAATACGTAATTAAATTTAAAATATATTAAAAACAGCAAAAAAAAAATAATAATATAAAAAAAAAGGGAAGTTAAATAATAATGCAAAATAGTTTAGCTATATGTAATAATAACTTGTTTTAAACGTTACAATGTTAATTGGTATGCAATCAAAATGTATAAAATGAGAAAAGTAAAAAATAATGTAAAAAAAAAAAAAAAAAAAAATAGATAAAGTAAACTGTTTAGAATATAAAATTTGAAATCGTTACATAATATTGAAATACTAGATTTAGATTTAGAAAATAGAGATTTAGATAAATTTTGAATATTGAATCTTAAATTAATTTTTCTTTTCGTTTTTTTAACACGTCTGTATATTCTAAAAAAATATTATTAGACCACACAGCTGTTTTTGCTAAGGTCTGTAAGAAATTATATAAATGTCAATTTTCAATTTCTAGAATTAAACTATGTTGAATTTATAAAAAAAAAATAGTAAATAAAGAAAAAAAAAAAAAAAATAACATACTTACACCCTTCGAACCCCACTAATTGATTTTCGAAATAAAATATTGATATTAAACACAGGGAATGAAATTCCACTTTATTTCAACGAAAATGAAGAGAATGAATATCATATTCCTGTACCTATTAAAGAATTAATTATTTTTAATAATGAAATATTTCAAGGTGAAAATAATATAAGGTGTGATCATCTCGATCACCAAACAAAAAGCGAACTTTTGAAAATTATAAGAAATTTCGGTAAAGCCTTCTATCAACAAGGTGATGATTTGAACATTCACCCATGAAATCAAACATAAAATAAATACGGTAAATGAAATACCCATTTATACTAAAATTTACCGATACCCTGAAGTACATCGTAAAGAAGTTAATAAACAAATTGAAGAGATGTTAGAACAGGGTATAATCAAACATAGTGACTTGCCATATTAAGCACCTTTATGGGTTGTCCCTAAAAAGATGGATTCATCTGGGGAACAAAAATGGCGTTTGGTCATTGACTATGGGAAACTCAATAAAGTCACTGGCAAAGTAGATGGCAAGTTTCCTATACCCAACATAGACGATATACTAGATAAACTAGGTCGTGCTATGTATTTCACCACCCTTGATTTAGCCAAGAGATTCCACCAAATTGAAGTCGATAAAGAGGATGTTAAGAAAATTGCGTTCAGTACTAACTGTGGCCATTATGAATTCGTAAGAATGCCATTCGGTCTTAAGAATGCAAAAATTGCAAAACCTATTACAACCTGTTTAAAAAAAGGAAAAGAATCTACATCCATAATCTTGAATATAAAGAAGCTTTTAATAAACTAAAAATTTTGATAACTACGGATCCTATTTTAATCTACCCAGATTTTGAAAATAAATTTATTTTAATCTGAGAGAACCCAACAGTAAATTACAGAGGCGGAAGATTAAATTAGAAGAGTTCAATTTTGACGTAGAGTACTTAAGCGGTAAAGAAAATTATGTTGCTGATGCATTATCACGCAAATTACGTTTTTGGTTAATATTTAAATATTGAAACACAAAGTTATTAATTTTTAAATTAATTTTATTAAAATTCAACTTATTTGGTTGAGTGAAATCTTAAAACTCGACTTTTTTTCTTTTTACAAACATATTTATATTAATATCTTAAAACTAATTAAATTAAAAGAAATCTTTCACAACAAATTTGAGTTCGAATTACAAGTACTTATAATATATTATATTGTTCGAACTTAAATTTGTGTACATATTTTATTCATGTTAAATAATATTGGTTTCATATTACATATATTAATATTTATTCAATTCTTATTCTGAAACCAAAAAAAAATAAAATTTACTTATCTTGACATTAATTATAATTTTTTAATCGAAATTATCTTTCGAAACAAAATTCAGTATCGAGTTACAAAAAGAAATTTACTTATTACAATATGTATATTTGTTAACAAATCATCGTACTGAATTTTGTGTGGCATAATTTCAACATATGTCTTTTATCAAATTACTATATTATTTTATTTAATGAAAAAAAAGTTTCAAATGCAATTGAACTCATTATGCTGATTGTACAAAAATGAATTTAATTGCATTTTTGTATAAGAGTTAAAAATATGAAAAATAAAACAAGAAAAAAGAGAAACAATAAAATTAATTTGTTTTATTTAAAGAATATTATTATTTATATAAAGTGAATTCTGTTGAAGTTCAGTTATACTATTTTGGGTTAGGGTTACCAGCTGTGGCGCAACTAACTCCTTATGATTAAGACTCTCCTGAGTCGAAAACTTAAATAATCTAAATTTTTTAAAGAATATTATTACAAATATTGTTATGATTATTATTACAAACATTACAAAGATCATAAAGCTTAAATAGAGATAGTAATTATTTTTATAGTACTTTATTTCTTTTACTTCTTCTATGTTTTTTATTTGTTCTATTATTATATCATTAAATGTTAGATTTAAATTAATCCCTTCATTCATATTCGAATAACTTGGTATTATGAAACTTTGTTTAAATTCTCTTAACTTATTACTATAAACATTTCCATTTATTTCTATTGAACAGTTGTTAAAGTTAAAAATGTAATTTCCATTTAATTTAAAATTTCGTTCATCACAAGTATTATTAAAAATTGAATTAATTTGATTTTTTGTAAGTATTAATCCTGTTTTTAAAAGAACTATTTCTGTTATATCTTATATTATTATGCATTTTTAAACAATTTCTACTATGTATACAATTTTTAAATATTTGTAAATTTTCTTTATTGTTTTCAAACTTATACATTTTATATGCTTTTATATTAACTCGTCGGTTTATTTATTTGTCATTCTGTCACGCTTTTTATTATCTTCATAATCTGTCAGCAACATTTGTAAGTGTTGTATGGTGCAGAGGAAAGTGTACAGGTTTGAAAAGTGCGGTCATGTTGTTCGAATCCAGTTCACATGCAACTTTTTTTTTTTTTTAACTATCTATTCATCAACATTTTTTGAATAACATGTGTATATATTTGTATATATGAATTTAAAACTTAAATTTTTATCTCTAAATTCATGCATATAATAGTATAATAATATTGATGTCCATTGCACATGGTGTTTTTTTTGTATTAGCAAAACACAATACATACAATATTTTTATATATGTTGCTAAATTATTTTGTTTACAACATTTGTTTATTATTTAAATCAAAATATTTGTTGTCAACATTCTTTAATGCATATTGAATATGCATGGTTAAAAATTACGATTTTATGTTCGTAATATGTTCAGAAAATACTTAAGTGTTGTATAGTGCAGAGGAGAGTGTAGAGGTTTTGAAAGCAAGGGTAATTTGGTTCGAATCCAATTCGTGTACAAACATTTTTTTTTTTTTGTTAACTATATTCATCAACATTTTTTTAATAAAATTTTATGTATAATATACACATTATTATTTGATCTTTCCTCCTATAATAATTTAGTTCAATCAATCTTGATGTGCACATGTATTTTGTATTAGAATTTAGCAAAACACAAAATATATAGGTACAATATTTTTATGCTGCTAAATTATTTTGTTTTAAAAGATTTGTTAAGGATTAAATCAGAATATTTGTTGTCAACATTCTTTATTGCATATTGAATATATTTTTATTATGTATTTTGTGTATATAGGTATACATATAAAATTTTATTCAAATTCCAATTGCCAAATTCAAACTACATACATAATATTTTTTTTGTATATATATACATAGTAAAAAACATAAAAAGTAAAGATAATTTCAAAATTATGCTTTTGCGCATTACGAATTATGATTTACAAACAAAATTTTGTCAACACAAAAAATTAAAACTACGTATGTAAGTATGTACGTATGTACATAATATTATGTTAAACTAATTTTCTAAATTATTTTGTTCCGCTCCATTTGTTTATAATTTAAATTAAGATATTTGTCAACATTTTTTACTGCATGATCTTATTAAGCGATTAGGTAGGTAGGTGTTCAAGGTTAGATGTTTATTTGGATATACGATATACTACTTATAGAAATATACAGTAAACCACATTTATGTACATAGGATAATTTTCATACGTACGTGTTAGAAATGTTGCTTCAACTAAAATTGGATTGTAATATTCATAATCACAGTATTTTAGTACATATTTTACCCTTCGAGATACTTTCATTATTTATGAGTTACGGGAATAAAAAATTTTTACTCTTGCTGTAATGGAATCGATTTAACGTCTCTTACTTTTCTTAAACATTTGGTATAAAATTGTAAAACGTATTTTATATCAGAAACAATAATGTATGTGTGAATGAAAAATATCCCATCTTTTTTTTAAATTCAAATTATGTTTCTTTTAAAACTAAAAAGTATAAAATAAAATAATGTAAAAAAAATATTTTTTAAAATATGCTTTTATCGAAACCGAATTCGCCCCCTAAAAAGTAGAAAATAAAATTGATTGCAAAACTTTAGCTTTTTGGACTGTTATAATATAAAAGTGAATTGTTAGTGCAAGCATTTTGGACTGTTATAATATAAAAGTAAATTGCTGGAATAAAAAAGAAACACGAACCTCAAATTTCGCAGATTTTTATTTAACCTAATTCCACTTTAATATTATAACAGTTCAAAATGCTTGCATTAGCAATTCACTTTTATATTTTAACAGTTCAAAAAGCTAAAGTTTTGCAATCAATTTTATTTTCTACTTTTTAGGGGGCGAATTTGGTTTCGATAAAAGCATATTTTAAAAAATATTTTTTTTACATTATTTTATTTGAATTCATATAACTTAGTAATATACGTATTACACTATTACGCAATACATATTTTTTGTTAATTAATCATATTTTTTTTTTTCTTATAGAACAAAAAAAAAGGTACTTGTAATAAATATAAATTAAATTTTATATGTTTGCTTTAAAATTATATTATGTTCTCTTAAGAGTTACGTAACATTTATTTTGATGTTTTTTATTTTGTTTTTTAAGCGTAGAGTAAAGGAATAATGTTGAATATAAATTTTGTAAAAGACGTTCACTTAAGAGTTACGTCGAATTTTTATTTTGGCTTTTTATACTTTGAACATGTTTTTGCTTTATTCTTCAGAATAATGCTTTGGATTAAATTAAACTTTTTATTTAAAAAATAGGATAATTTATTAAATTATTCCAAGCATTGAAATATATCTTAAGATCTATTTCAAAGGAAAAATTTAATTCTAAAATATTGTATAGAATATTTATTCAAAAAATAAAATTTTTATTTTTACAGCCAAAAATAATAAAATTTGATCTACATATTATATTCTATATGCAAAAATATTTGTCTGTTAGCAAAAATTTTTCAACAATATTTCTTCTATCTAATAATTGTTTATTGGTTTGCCCAAATTTTCGGCGAATCACATATTTATTTCATATATTTATAAATATATAAATTTCATTTATATAAAACTAATTTATAACATAATTAAAAAATAGATTTTATTTTCTTTTAAGTCAAAATTAAAAATAATTAGAAAAAGAATGATTTTGGATATTATTTTAAAAGTTTTAAATATGTGAATCCATGTTTATTGTAAAAAAAAATGGTACCTTATTTATTCTTCAATAATTTCGTTGATCGGCAACGAATTTTTCTCTAGAGTTTCTGTGTGTTTTAATTTGCTCCACTTAACATTTGCAATACCATTGATGAAATTTAAATTTTCCATTTCTTGCTCAATTGTTGTTTTATGTGATAATAGATTTTCTTCACTATTTTGAGCATGATACAATTTTGCAGCACTTATTCCTTCAAAGTGTGATTTTAATTGACATACTGTAACTTTTCGTAAATCTTTTAACGTTGGTGCAACCATACTGAATTCTTATTATTAAATATGTATTTAAATATTTCAATTTACGGTTCGTATCACAAGATTTACTATCTTTTGATAGCAAATCTTACAGACTGCGCCAATTACGTTTTTGGTTAATATTTAAATATTGAAACACAAAGTTATTAATTTTTAAATTAATTTTATTAAAATTCAACTTATTTGGTTGAGTGAAATCTGAAGACTCGACTTTTTTTTCTTTTTACAAACATATTTATAATAATATCTTAAAACTAATTAAATTAAAAGAAATCTTTCACAACAAATTTGAGTTCGAATTACAAGTACTTATAATATATTATATTGTTCCAACTTAAATTTGTGTACATATTATATGCATGTTAAATAATATTGGTTTCATATTACATATATTATATTTATTCAATTCTTATTCTAAAACCAAAAGAAAATGAAATTTAATTATCTTGACATTAATTATAATTTTTTAATCGAAATTATCTTTCGAAACAAAATTCAGTATCGACTTACAAAAAGAAATTTACTTATTACAATATGTATATTTGTTAACAAATCATCGTACTGAATTTTGTGTGGCATAATTTCAACATATGTCTTTTATCAAATTACTATATTATTTTATTCAATGAAAAAAAAGGTTAAAATGCAATTGAACTCATTATGCTGATTGTACAAAAATGTATTTAATTGCATTTTTGTATAAGAGTTAAAAATATGAAAAATAAAACAAGAAAAAAGAGAAACAATAAAATTAATTTGTTTTATTTAAAGAATATTATTATTTTTGATTTTATATTTATGAAGTGAATTCTGTTGAAGGTCAGTTATACTATTTTGGGTTAGGGTTACCAGCTGTGGCGTAACTCGCACGAAAATTAATACTAATGAAGTAGATGAAATATCTTCAACTGGTGCAGCTATACACTCAGCTAACGAAGATAATACGGATTATAGTCCAATATCCGAATTACCTCTTAACTTTTATAAAACATAAATAGTTGTTAAACAAGAAATTTCTAATAGTTTAAAAGAAATTAGAATGTATGGTAGAACTCGAAAAACTTTTACCAATACAATATTTAACGATGATTTTTTCATAGATGTTATTAAAAATCACATACCATGCAAAGGTATTATCGGTGTGATGATTGATGACATTAAAATTTATAATATTTTCCAAAATACTTATCTTTAACATTTCTGCAAAAACAAATTAATAAAGTTAATAAGTATATTAATATACTTATTACACTATTACCCAATACATATTTTTTGTTAATTAATCATATTTTTTTTTTTTTCTTATAGAACAAAAAAAAAGGTACTTGTAATAAATATAAATTAAATTTTATATTTTTGCTTTAAAATTAAATTATGCTCTCTTAAGAGTTACGTAATATTTATTTTTATTTTTTTTATTTTGTTTTTTAAGCGTAGAGTAAAGGAATAATGTTGAATATAAATTTTGTAAAAGACGTTCTCTTAAGAGTTACGTCGAATTTTTATTTTGGCTTTTTATACTTTGAACATGTTTTTGTTTTATTCTTCAGAATAAGGCTTTGTATTAAATTAAACTTTTTATTTAAAAAACAGGATAATTTATTAAATTATTCAAAGCATTGAAATATATCTTAAGACCTATTTCAAAGGAAAAATTTAATTTTAAAATATTGTATAGAATATTTATACAAAAAATAAAATTTTTATTTTTACAGCCAAAAATAATAAAATTTGATCTACATACATATTATATTCTATATGCAAAAATATTTGTCTGTTAGCAAAAATGTTTCAACAATATTTCTTCTATCTAATAATTGTTTATTGGTTTGCCCAAATTTTCGGAGAATCACATATTTATTTCATATATTTATAAATATATAAATTTCATTTATATAAAACTAATTTATAACATAATTAAAAAATAGATTTTATTTTCGTTTAAGTTAAAATTAAAAAATTTTTAGAAAAAAAAAGATTTTGGATATTATTTTAAAAGTTTTAATTATGTGAATCCATGTTTATTGCAAAAAAAATTGATACCTTATTTATTCTTCAATAATTTCGTTGGTCGGCAACGAATTTTTCTCTAGAGTTTCTGTGTGTTTTAATTTGCTCCACTTAACATTTGCAATACCATTGATGAAATTTAAATTTTCCATTTCTTGCTCAATTGTTGTTTTATGTGATAATAGATTTTCTTCACTATTTTGAGCATGATACAATTTTGCAGCACTTATTCCTTCAAAGTGTGATTTTAATTGACATACTGTAACTTTTCGTAAATCTTTTAACGTTGGTGCAACCATACTAAATTCTTATTATTCAATATGTATTTAAATATTTCAATTTACGGTTCGTATCACAAGATTTACTATCTTTGGATAGTAAATCTTACCGACTGCGCCAATTACGTTTTTGGTTAATATTTAAATATTGAAACACAAAGTTATTAATTTTTAAATTAATTTTATTAAAATTCAACTTATTTGGTTGAGTGAAATCTTAAGACTGGACTTTTTTTTCTTTTTACAAACATATTTGTAATAATATCTTAAAACTAATTAAATTAAAAGAAATCTTTCACAACAAATTTGAGTTCGAATTACAAGTACTTATAATATATTATATTGTTCGAACTTAAATTTGTGTACATATTATATTCATGTTAAATAATATTGGTTTCATATTACATATATTATATTTATTCAATTCTTATTCTAAAACCAAAAGAAAATGAAATTTAATTATCTTGACATTAATTATAATTTTTTAATCGAAATTATCTTTCGAAACAAAATTCAGTATCGAGTTACAAAAAGAAATTTACTTATTACAATATGTATATTTGTTAACAAATCATCGTACTGATTTTTGTGTGGCATAATTTCAACATATGTCTTTTATCAAATTACCATATTATTTTATTTAATGAAAAAAAAGGTTAAAATGCAATTGAACTCATTATGCTGATTGTACAAAAATGTATTTAATTGCATTTTTGTATAAGAGTTAAAAATATGAAAAATAAAACAAGAAAAAAGAGAAACAATAAAATTAATTTGTTTTATTTAAAGAATATTATTATTTTAGATTTTATATTTATAAAGTGAATTCTGTTGAAGGTCAGTTATACTATTTTGGATTAGGGTTACCAGCTGTGGCGTAACTCGCACGGAAATTAATACTAATGAAGTAGATGAAATATCTTCAACTGGTGCAGCTATACACTCAGCTAACGAAGATAATACGGATTATAGTCCAATATCCGAATTACCTCTTAACTTTTATAAAACATAAATAGTTGTTAAACAAGTAATTTCTAATAGCTTAAAAGAAATTAAAATGTATGGTAGAACTCGAAAACTTTTACCAATACAATATTTAATGATGATTTTTTCATAGATGTTATTAAAAATCACATACCATGCAAAGGTATTATCGGTGTGATGATTGATGACATTAAAATTTATAATATTTTCCAAAATATTATATCTTTAACATTTCCGCAAAAAAACAAATTAATAAAGCTTAATAAGTGTTCAATACTTCTCCAGGATATAGAGGATCGAAATAAATTACAGCAAATAATTTTACAGCAACACTATAAGACAAATCATCGAGGTATTAACGATGTTTATCTTAATTTAAAAGAGACATTTTATTATCCAAAATAAACTTTGAAATATCCAAATAAACTTGAAATACAAAAAGTAATCAACAGTTGTCACATTTGGAACGTGGCAAAATATGAGAGATGCTCTCTAAAACTTCCTCTTAAAATAACTGAGACGCCAAGTAAACCACTACAAATAGTACATATATGAACATATGGTTTAAAAATAAAGGTAAACTCTCTTAATAAAGATAAACTCATACTTAACAATAATTGATAAATTCACGAAACACGTTCAAATTATACCTATAAGCTCAAGAAATTGGATTGATCTTAAAACCGGTTTCATGCAATACGTCGCCTCTTTTGGAAAACCCGAAAAAATTATAATTAACCAGAAAAAAGGATTTAATAGCCTAAACTTTAAAATTACTTACAAAATGAAGGTATAAATGTTCACTTTACGACACCTGGTAATAAAAGTAGTAATGCCGATATTGAGAGATTTCATAACACCTTGAACGTACATCTTATAATTTTAAGTGTTATTGAAAAAGAACTAGGCGTACCGCTTGACGAAGAGCCGGTAGTTAAAACAGGAAAACCTATAACGAAACTATACATTCTTCAACAGGTAAAAGACCTATAGATTTCCTAAACGAAGTAATTACACAAGATCAATGGTATTCATGAAAAACCACAAATACTATTCATTCTACACCATACTATTAATGAAAAACTGCAAAAAATTAAAAACCATTCTATTAATAGACTAAACCGTAAAATAATACAAAAAAACCTATCAATTACTTAAAACTCAATAGAGTAACAAAACTTCAACCGTATCACAAGAAAATGAATATTATTATTTCAAAATAAATAACGAAATTTTACCTCGGTATTTTAACCAATTTAAAAAGAAACTTAAATATTTTTTAATTTTATTAAATTTTATTAATTAATCATTTATTTTAGGTATTCTAATACTACTAACACTTACTTTATTAATTTCGTCGTATGCTTCGGCATTATCTTCAATGGAAGTAAGCCAAATACTAACTGGAAATGGTTATATTAAAATCTTGTATAACCAAATACTAACTGGAAATGGTTATACAAGATTCCGAAA
Source organism: Poecilobothrus nobilitatus (assembly GCA_947095535.1). NCBI lineage: Eukaryota > Metazoa > Arthropoda > Insecta > Diptera > Dolichopodidae > Poecilobothrus > Poecilobothrus nobilitatus. The sequence goes on along the minus strand of OX352774.1, from coordinate 148,859,894 downwards.
TAAAAATAATTTTTGGTTATAAAAGAATAATTCATGTTATTAACATTATTCACTATGAGGAGAGTATTAGCAAAATCGAAACTAATATAATTGAATTGCATGAAAAAACCGACATCCCTAGTACTCTACTTCATAATTTAAAACAATTAAAAAAGGATTTCAATAGCTGTTATAAAAGTTACTCAAAACTCTTTAAAAAATAATAATAATAGTAGATGTTTTAGCTAGACTGAGATATAATAAAATTTTCGAAAATGTTAGACTTTATTTATCTTAATTGCATGATAAACCTAACTCTAAATGTATTGGTGGTAAAACCAAAAACATTATTAAAACTTGCCATTCAACAAGAAAGATTACCAACGGAAGTGAAGGAACTTCGTAACATTTTCGTGAGATATTTTGAAACTTTCAATTTTTCATCCCAATTAGCTTTGTCTGAGCTTGAGTCCTATGCTTCTCATATTTCGTCTAATAAAATTAATTACCTTCAAAGATTAAGAGAAAACCATGATAAGTACTTTCGTCCCTTACCAAGTGATCAAAAGTCTAGTTAATGTAACCAATATTAATTCTTCTTTCAAAATACCTTCAAAATTTTCGCATAAATTTTTGTACTATAGCAAAATGTTACGAACTAAAACAAAAATTATTTTTTCTAATTCGTTACTCCTCGATTTCGACATTTTTATTTTAACTGAATCATGGTTTCATTTGTCAATTAATAATCTCGAACTTTTTCCTTCTCCCTACGCTATTAACAGAAAATATAGACATGGTTCTCTTATTTCCGATTGCTATATTCCTCCTGCTTCAAGTATTGAACTTTTTTCTAAATATTTAATGCAAATTGATTATATTTCTAGTAATTTAGATCCTGATGACGAATTAATTCATTGTGATGATTTTAATATACCTAATATTACATGGATTGCTCATGATGAAGAACCTTAGCTAATTCCAACTGAACTATTTAATAATTGTGAATGTTTGCTAATCGACTCTTTGAACTGTCTTAATTTTCAACAGATATCATCTTTATGTAATTTTCGTGGTAATCAGTTAGATCTTACATAGATCTAAAACATAGATTTTTACAACCAACTGGTATAATTTAGTTACATTTGATTGTCCATTGGAAGTGATAAAAATTGATCCATATCATCCGTCAATTTGTTTCTCTTTGTGTTCTTTCTCACTTACAAACATAGATGTAACTTGTTCTTACTCTTTTAATTTTCATTCATCGAACTTTGAAGGTATTAATAATTATCTATATTTTTATGATTTCTCATTTTTTTCTTATTATCATCTCAATGAGTCAGTCAACACTTTTTATGAAATTCTCTTTCCCTCAATATTACGTTTTGTTCCATGTTATCAAGAAATTAAAAAACAAAAAAACTAAAGCCTGGTGTGAATTTATAAAAAATAATTGTATTACAAACAAAATAATAGTATTACAAATTATTATTCATGATTATATGAATTTCTGTTCCTTGTTTGATTATTTTAAATTCATGTCAAACAAACTTTACTCAAGCCCTAAATTATTTTTGAAATTTGTAAATTTTAAAAGAAAAAGCGAAAATTTGATGAAGTATAACAATAAAACTAGTGGTGTTCCTAAAATAATTGCTGAAATAGTAGTGATCCTAAAATAATTGCTTGTACTAATTTTAGAAAGTAAGAATTAATAAATTTTGTATTTGAAATTTCATTTTTAATAAATTGTAAAATAAAGAAAGTCAGTTCACTTGTAACCAATAAAGAGATCAGTTGATCTACTAAAAACTTACTTAATTGTTTATATTTTTTATATTTGATAACGCTCTTGTTCGTTTCTGGCACAGTCGGTAGGATTTAAATAAAAAGAGTGTAATAAAAAAAAAATGTTTAAACAATTTAACAAAAAGTGTTCTCGCAATTATATTAGAACAAACAAAATAAAAATAAAATATTAACAATTTTTAAAAAAAAGAACAATATATATGTTATATAAAGATTTTCATTTTTGAAGAGTTGCAGATTTTAAAATTTATCTCTACAAGTCGTGATCTTTACGATTAAATAAAAATTGTGCTAAGAAGATTAAATAACAAAGTTAAAGATGCACACAATGCTAATGCTATTATTCAAGCCAATATCCAAACAAGATTACGAGTATTCAAAGAAAAATTACCAGAGCCGATGTACTCTGTAATTTTTAGCCGTAATTCAACAACATTAGAGCATGCTATTGATATCCTCCACGAAGGTAATTATGCCGATTATAACTCTTTTTGTAGTAATTGTAATAGAAGTAGAAATTACCATAATAATAACCATAATAGAAATCGTAACAGTAGCACTAATAACATTAATAGAAATTATAATTTTAATAATAATAAAACTAACCCTAATACTAATACTAATAACAACAATAATTATAATTATAGAAACTTCAATCATAAAAATAATGTTAGCAATAGTTCAAATTATAGTCGTCGGAATAGTTTCCCAAATCGTCATAACTTTTATAGTGTTCCCAACCGTAATTTAAATCATAATAATAATTTTAGAAATAACCCAAATATAAATCACAATTTGCAACCACAATCTACGGATATGAACTCGTCCACCGTTCAGAGAGTGAACAATTACAAAGTGCGAACAATTCAAATGCGTGTAATTTTTATACAATTAAAAATCCAAGAGATCCCCTTGAATTCGAGAAACTTACCCTATATAAAAATTCAGTTTAAAACCAAACCTTTAAGATTTATGATAGACACTGGAGCTTCCATGAGCATAATTAACCCAGTAATTTGTAATCCTATTTTTAAAACAACAGTTAATCCCATTAGTATTCAGACATTAAGTAACATTGTTACTTGTAATAAAAAAATTATTATTGACAGTTTTCTCGAATTTGATTCAGATAAAAAGATAGAATTTTTTGAAATTTATTTTCATGATAAATTTGACGGTTTAATTGGGAATAAAATACTTACACCCCTCGAACCCCACTAATTGATTTTCGAAATAAAATATTGTAATTAAACACAGGGAATGAAATTTCACTTTATTTCAACCAAAATGAAGAGAATGAATATCATATTCCTGTACCTATTAAAGAATTAATTATTTTTAATAATGAAATATTTCAAGGTGAAAATAATAAGGTGTGATCATCTCGATCACCAAACAAAAAGGGAACTTTTGAAAATTATAAGAAATTTCGGTAAAGCCTTCTATAAAGAAGGTGATGATTTGACATTCACCCATGAAATCAAACATAAAATAAATACGGTAAATGAAATACCCATTCATACTAAAATTTACCGATACCCTGAAGTATATCGTAAAGAGGTTAATAAACAAATTGAAGAAATGTTAGAACAGGGTATAATCAAACATAGTGACTCGTCATATTCAGCACCTTTATGGGTTGTCCCTAAAAAGATGGATGCATCTGTGGAATAAAAATGGGGTTTGGTCATTGACTATAAGAAACTCTATAATGTCACTGTAGATGACAAGATTCCTATACCCAACATAGACGATATACTAGATAAACTAGGTCGTGCTATGTATTTTACCACCCTTGATTTAGCCATTATATAATACCAATTTTGAAACTATAAAATCATTAAAAAATAAAAATGTATTTTACACTAAATCTGACAAGGGCAACTCTTTGGTAATTCTAGATAAAAATCAATATTATAATGATATGGAAAAAACAATACAAGAATCTAATTTTATAAAAATAAATAAGAATCCTCTTCCACGAATGATAAAAACGGCCAACACATGTATATCTAAAATTCACAATGTTTTGGAAACTCCGAAATGGAAATTATCTATTCCGAATCCAATGATACCACGACTATATGGCTTAAGGAAAATTCATAAACCCGGAAATAAAATGAGGCCAATCATTTCCAATATCACCCAATAAGTCACCTTGTTACGGAATAGCTAAATGGGTTATTAGTGAATTCATAAAATTAAAACCACCTGACGGCCTATATGTCCAAAATGTATTTGATTTCAGAGATATTGTGAAAGATGTAAAATTACAAGATGAGGATATATTAGTTTCCTTCGATGTGGTCTCATTATATCCGAACATACCAATCCCGGAAGCCTTGAAATGTATTGAAGAATGGCTCTCCCAAACCCATGTGCCGTTAGAAAAATTAGAAATATTATTAGAAGCGACCAAACTATGTATGGAGGATAATTATTTCCAATTTAAGGATGCCTCCTATAAACTATCACATTCTATAAACTACACCCATTGAAAAAAGAAAAAAAACTACCAAAAATTTGGGTTCGTTATGTCGATGACGTATTCGTAGTAATAAAAAAAGAAAAGTAAACCCATTACTAGAAACATTAAACGAACAATTCCAAACAATAAATTTTACAGTAGAGTATGAAGAGAATGCACAACTCCCGTTTTTAGATGTACTTATAAGCAGAACAGAATCTAGATTGGAATTCGACATTTACAGGAAACCAACAAGCACTTCGAGATACATCACAAATGATTCGTTTGCTACATATTCCAGTAAAATGGCAGCGTTCCACAGCATGGTTTATAGAATGTGTAAAATTCCGTTGTCAATTGAAAATTTCAAAAAAGAAAAATATTTCATTAAAAACATAGCAAATATAAACAGTTTCTCTGAATAAGTAATAGACAATCTCGTAGAGAAACATTCAAATAAAATTAGAAAAAATAACCTTACAACCTTTTTCAGATCGGAACCATCCACAAAAAAGAGAGTAAAACTAAGTTATGCAACAAAAATTAACAGATAAATTAAAACCAATTTTTAAAAAATATGATTTAGAATTAGTTTTTTCCAGTGAAAATAATTTAAAGAGCATATTAAGTAATACCAAAGATAAAATTAAAAATGAATTAAAATCGGGAATTTACGAAATATCGTGTGGTGACTGCAATGCAAAGTATATTGGTCAAACCAAAAGAAACATTTTAACTAGATTTAAGGAACATATTTCAAATATTAAATATAATAAACCAATCAAAAATGCTGTAGCACAACATTGCTTAGATAATAACCACTTAAATATAGAAAATTTAAAATTAATTAAACACATAACCGACAAAAATTATTTAGACGCTTGGGAAAGTTTCCTTATTAATAAATACAAAAATAAAAAGTGTTTAATGAATATTGACACAGAACCCATCTTGTCACCACTTGTCAATTTGACAACAAGAAACTACAGCTTGGACACAGTGAAGAACATTCAACAATAAAAAATAGAACAATTTTATATTAGTTATAATAAAATTTTTTCTCATTTTTCTCATTATCTGTTATTTGTTTGCTCATTTAATCACAATACTTAATCTAATATTAGAAAAATTTCTATGTTAATATTTTTTTGCTGTTGTTTTTTCAAAATAAGTTTTTAATTTAATTGTAATAAATAATTTTTCTTTTTCTTTTTTAACACATATTAAATACATGTTATTGAATGTATTTAAATGTTTTATTAATATGTAATGTTAAATTAATGTAATTAAAATTATAAGTTCTTTCGTTGTAAATTTGTAAAATATTATTTAAACATTTAAATTTAATTTTATAGCATGTTTAACAGATTATGCATTTTTTAACTATAATTAGTTATGAATGGCTGATGATGATAGGTGATGATATCGAAATGCATCCTAAGTAAATAAATAAATTAAAAAATAATTTTATAAGATTGTTTAAATTTATTTAATAGAAGATTGGTAAAACTTAAAAAACTGGTGAAAGGTATTTTTGATAAGAGGTTTTTCTTCAAAATATTATTATATAATAGAGTTTTACGGATTTAGTTCAACGAATTAAAATTATAACTATTGCAACCTGTTTGAAAAAAGGAAAACGAATCGACATTAATAATCTGGAATATAAAGAAGCTTTTAATAAACTAAAAATTTTAATAACTACGGATCCTATTTTAATCTACCCAGATTTTGAAAATAAATTTATTTTAACCACGGATGGAAGTAATTTCGCGTTACGGGCTATTTTATTTCAAGATAATCACCCTATATGCTATGTATCGCGTACACTCAACGAACATGAGTATAAGTACTCAACAATCGAAAAAGAATTACTTGCAATGGTTTGGGCCACTAAATATTTCCGCCCATATCTTTATGGTCGTAAATTTGTAATTCAAACTGATCATAAATCTCTGCATAATCTGAGAGAACCCAATAGTGAATTACAAAGGCGGAAGATTAAATTAGAAGAGTTAAATTTTAATGTAGAGTACTTAAGCGGTAAAGAAAATTATGTTGCTGATGCATTATCACGCATGGAAATTAATACTAATGAAGTAGATGAAATATCTTCAACTGGTGCAGCTATGCACTCAGCTAACGAAGATAATACGGATTATAGTCCAATATCCGAATTACCTCTTAACTTTTATAAAACATAAATAGTTGTTAAACAAGGAATTTCTAATAGCTTAAAAGAAATTAAAATGTATGGTAGAACTCGAAAACTTTTACCAATACAATATTTAACGATGATTTTTTCATAGATGTTATTAAAAATCACATACCATGCAAAGGTATTATCGGTGTGATGATTGATGACATTAAAATTTATAATATTTTCCAAAATACTTATCTTTAACATTTCTGCAAAAACAAAATAATATAGCTTAATAAGTGTTCAATACTTCTCCAGGATATACAGGATCGAAATAAATTACAGCAAATAATTTTACAGCAACACTATAAGACAAATCATCGAGGTATTAACGATGTTTATCTTAATTTAAAAGAGAAATTTTATTATCCAAAATGAACTTTAAATTATCCAAATAAACTTGAAATACAAAAAGTAATCAACAATTGTCACATTTGTGACGTGACAAAATATGAGAGATGCCCTCTAAAACTTCCTCTTAAAATAACTGAGACGCCAAGTAAACCACTACAAATAGTACATATATGGACATATGGTTTAAAAATAAAGGTAAACCATATTTAACAATAATTGATAAATTCACGAAACACGTTATTCACAAAATTCACGAAACAAATTATACCTATAAGCTCAAGAAATTGGATTGATCTTAACCTCTTTTGGAAAACCAGAAAAAATTATAATTGACCAGGAAAAAGGATTTAATAGCCTAAACTTTAAAAATTACTTACAAAATGAAGGTATAAATGTTCACTTTACGACACCTGGTAATAAAAGTAGTAATGCCGATATTCAGAGATTTCATAACACCTTGAACGTACATCTTAGAATTTTAAGTGTTATTGAAAAAGAACAAGGCGTACCGATTGACGCAGACCCGGTAGTTAAAAGCATGAAAACCTATAACGAAACTATACATTCTTCAACAGGTAAAAGACTTATAGATTTTCTAAACGGAGTAATTACATAAGATCACAATACCATACTATTCACGAAAAACTGCAAAAAATTAAGAACCATTCTATTAATAGACTAAACCGTAAAAGAATACAAAAAAAACCTATCAATTACTTAAAACTCAATAGAGTAACAAAACTTCAACCGTATCACAAGAAAGTGAATATTATTATTTCAAAATAAATAACGAAATTTTACCTCGGTATTTTAACCAATTTAAAAAGAAACTTAAATATTTTTTAATTTTATTAAATTTTATTAATTAATCATTTATTTTAGGTATTCTAATACTAGTAACACTTACTTTATTAATTTCGTCTTGTGTCTCGGCATTATCTTCAATGAAAGTAAACCAAATACCTACTGGAAATGGTTATATTCTTTTGCAAGATTCCGAAATAAAAATAATTTTTGGTTATAAAAGAATAATGCATGTAATTAACATTATTCACTATGATGAGAGTATTAGAAAAATCGTAACTAATATAATTGAATTGCACGAAAAAATCGACATTCCTAGTACTCTACTTCATAATTTAAAACAATTAAAAAAGGATTTCAATAGCACAATTCCTCACCACATTATTAATAAACGTGGATTAATAAATGTGGCTGGAAATGGATTACGATTTTTGACTGGAACAATGGACAATATTAATAGAAAAGAAACATTGACCATAATTGACCCACTTGAAATCGTTTATGTAGTTTTTTATTTTTTTTGTTATTGTTAACAATATTTTAACATTTGGTTCAAATATTAATTTAAGTATTACTTGGAAAATCTAAAAATAAGGATTTTTATCTTTTATTTTGTAATATGTTGTAATTTGTACTAATTTTAGAAAGTAAGAATTAATAAATTTTGTATTTGAAATTTCATTTTTAATAAATTGTAAAATAAAGAAAGTCAGTTCACTTGTAGCCAATAAACATATCAGTTGATCTACTAAAAACTTACTTAATTGTTTATATTTTTTGTTAATGATAACGCTCTTGTTCGTTTCTATATATGTATATATATATATATATTAGCTTTTATTCGCTTCACACGTCGCTCTATTCCAATTTTGTATTCATACTCTATTAACTACCAATTTGTTATAAACGTCAATTTAATTAAAGATCTTGGCGTACTTTTTGATAGCAAGCTTTCATTTTAGTCTCATTACACCTCTATTTTAAATAAATCCAATTCTATGCTTGATTTTATAAAACGTTGGTCTAAGCACTTTCATGATCCTTATGTTCTAAAATAGTTAGGCTTAGTTAGGTCTAACCTGGAGTATGCCAGCCAAGTTTGGAATCCATTTTACCGAATCCAAATAAAAAGAATAAAATCTGTTAAAAAAATTTTTCTTAGATTAGCTCTTCGTCATCTACCTTGGTCTAATCCTTTAATTTTACCTTCTTATAAACATAGATCAAATTTGATTCATATCAACATCTTGGAAAAACGGCGTGAAGTTCCTGATATCATATTCCTAAGTGAACTGATTAAAGGAAATGTTTTGTCTTTCCAATTATATGACAATTTAAGTTTTTGTTCCAATTTCAGGTTAAGATCCGCTAATATTTTCAATTTACAATGAACCAATTATTGTAAACATGAACCGATCAATAGAATGAAGTATTTATGTAATAAATATATATCCCATTATAATTTTCTATTAATAAAAGATGCTTTAAAGAACTGTCTATATTCATGTCATTATTTCGTTATTTTTAATTGAAGTTGATAGGTTAACCTAAGTTTTTAGTAGATCAAGTCAACTAAAGCTTATAATATTTAATAATATTATCTTCATTAAAAATTTATTGTTTTATTTTTTTTTTTCTTATTTGTTAATACAATTTTTTTATTTCTAGTTTATTAATTCAAATTTAATTAATAATCTTTAATTGTAGTTTTTATTTTATTTGTTTTTTCTCTCTTTATATTGTTAATATTAATTTTAAGTAATATTTTGTTTATGTAAGCTGCTTGATTTAAGCTTGTAATGAAATAAATAAACAAAGTAAGCTACTGTTGTAAAGAGATACACTTTTGTGAATTTTCAACTGTATTGGTCAAACCGTTTAAGCACGACAACAAAGAAATTCGAAAACTTCACTGAGCGCTGGTGCCGAAACGGGTTAATGGATCGTAACCAAATTAATCTAGTGAGCTTACCTGCTAAAGAGCAATAGCTTTGCAAGTTTTCAAATCAATTGATTAAACCGTTTAAACAGGGCAACACAGAAATTTAATGAACTTCGTTCGGCTCTCGTGCTCAACTTTATAAAAATTTGTCTAGTAATATATTGCAATCAAAGTTCTTCGGTACCCACCTAAAGCTGAGAAGAAATTTGTACAAATTTTCAATTCAATCGGTCAAACGGTTTAGACACGGCAATGAAAAAACCAAAAAGTTTTAAAAAAATCTCGGGCCGCAATGGGTTAATGAAGCAAAACGCGATATAGCCGAATCCGACCCAAACAAACAAACAGAATTTGTTCGTTATTTATTAGATTATAGTGAAACATTAGGTACATATTCTAATAATTAATTGTAATTAAAAAAATTAAAAAAAACATTGTTATTCAAATTAAATCAAAATCGGTTTTCAATTATTTTACAGAAGAAAAAAAATGTTATAAATTATACCAATTATACTAAAATAGAGTTCGGATATGTCTTTGTTATATTTATTCTATTGCTCTCTTCTTTTATTAAAAAAAATAAAAAAATAAAATTTGAATTGGAATTTAAGCCCATAATTAGAGGGAATTAAAACCCGGTCTCATTGCCGCGGGCGTTCTGTCATCATACTGTCTTTTAAATATAAAACAAAAGAAAAAATTAAAAATAAATTGTAGTTTTAAGTCAGCAAAATAATGTATTTTTTTTTGCATTGTATTGTGTAATAATAATTATAAATTTAACTTTAAGAATTTTTATAACGACCACGCTTTGGTTTTGAAATAAAATAAAATAAAAAAATAATTAACAATAATATTATATATACATACATTCACTTTTTCTCATTATTTTTTTTTTTAATTTTTATTTATATACATTTTATTATATTAAAAGCTCATTTCTTGCATAAAAAATTCTATTTTATCAAAATTCTGTAAAGTCTGAGAAAGCTGTCTTGTATTTTCTAATCAGAGCTTTGGTCTAATAGTCAAACTAATTCTCATAGCCTATCTACTAATATAAAATAATAATAAAAAATTATTAAAACTTAAAATATAATTTATTATTAATATATTAATTTGGTGCAGTGACAGAACGCCCGAGCAAATAAAGTCCGCAGGCTTTAATTTCAAAACGTTTTTCACAAAACTGTGAACTTAATAATTAACGCCCACAGTTTAGTGAATTATTTGCACACAGTTAATTAACGCCCGCGGGCTTTAATTCCAAAAGTTTTGAAATTAAAACCCGCGGACTTTATTTCCTCGGGCTTTCTGTTACTGCACCGATTAATAATTTAGGTTATTTATTTATGTTGCTTATTTTATTAAATAATTTTTAGCTTTTTTTTAATTTTCACTTTCATATTTTAGATTCATATTCATATTTAGATTAGAGTAAAATTTTAAATAAAAAATGAAACTTAATTTTGTTGTTGTTTGATTAAATAATTTTCAGATTTATATTTTCTTGTATTCTTTTACAAAATGAAAAACTAATTATATTATTTCACTAGTTTCTGCAATTTATTTTACACCAGCTAAACATAAATTAAAAGAATGCAAAATATTTTTAAATTTCATTGTGCAATTATTTCATATATATAAGTCTTATGTAGTAAGTAGTATCTACCTGTAACAATTTTAAAACAATAGTGAGAAATAATATGTGTATATCCTAAAAATAACATATTTTTAGCACATTTTCAAAAAGTTTTGAAAAAAAATGCTTATTAGTTTCACTCTGTCCGTCCATCGGTCTGTCTGGCTGTTTACAAAACTTCAACACCATTTTAAATAAAGCAATGAAATTTTAAATACTAATAGGTATCGCAAAAAAACTAATTTTGTGGAACAACTTTTTTGTGTAGCCCCACCCGTTACGGAACTGCAGCCCTACAAAGTTCGAAGAAGCTCTATCTTTAGTTTGTTATAACCCAGGTCCAATAACGCATATTTTCAATCTGGAAACGATAGCTGGTTTCATAAACTTTATAGATATATACAAAATAAATATGTGGTTTGCCATGCGGTATTTTAATATTCCATTATGCGAAACTCAATTTTTGCAAAAATTTGGACATCTTCTATCTTTCAAACGGTTTAATTTAGAAGTTTAAAAATTTGAGAGGTGTTAGATCTTTGAAAATAAGTATGACTCATTTCAGGAAATAAATAAGTATGAGTCATTTCATGACTCAGCCGCCGGTGGGTAGGGGAGTAGAAATACTTTCAGTAAGGTATGCTGTGGTACGAGTCCACTAAAATCCAAACAAAATTCCAGAAGTGACTGTTCCAGAATGGTCGGCTACCTCGTCTGCGTCCGATCCCAAAGGTAGCGCAAATAAAAAAACCGAAGAGGGTAATAAAGAAAAAAATAAAATCTGATGAAGACAGTATGAAGAAAAGGCATGAGGGTAATAATAAAACTCAAAATCCGATATAACGATTAAGTCAACTGTAGAATAAGCCAGTTGGAAAATGTGTGTAAAAAATTACAAAGAGAGATTTGCCAACTTAAGGCAGAAAATTTAAAATTTAGAAAATAATACTCCAAACGTGTCCATTGATACTAAAAAAGTGAAATACGAAACAGATGAAGAAGAAAACTGGTCAGAGAAACTGGCGGGATTCTGAATTCGAAAAGAAATCCAAAGAAACGCAGAGCGGATGAATCTCCAGATATTAACTTACCTTTGGAACCGCCAAGTAAACCATAAGAACGAGCTAAGTAAATCACAAGGAATTGCCAATACCAACCTCCTCCGGTAATTTTGAGCAATATAAAAAACTATTCTCAGATTATAAAAATAATAAAAGAGGGAAGTATAAATGTTAAAGTCAACATGATGAATAATGACCAATTAAAAATAAATGTTGACAACGAAAATGAATATAGAGTTTTCACAAAATTAATAAAGCCAACTTAGAATGGCAATGGAATGAATTAATATGAAAATAAACTGACTAGACCAATTAAAGTTATGACAAGAATTCATCATCCATCATGTGCGCCAGAAGATATTAAAAAGAACTTCTTAATAGAAGTTTTAAATGTGTAAATGTGACAAAAAATTAAAAAAACTAAAGACAAAAACGTACCTATCTTAACAAAGCTTCCTCCAGAGGTTCTCTGAAGTAGTAAGTCCATTCTAGAGTATAAAAGATGCCAGACATTTATACATACCAATTATACATACATACAAATTCTGCCGAAGATAGGCTAAATGTATAAAATGTGCTGGGAACTGTAATATGGTTAGTAAATAGAGTGTAGTCAAAAGGAAAATTTTCAAGCCAAATGCTTAAGCTACAATGAGGCACACTCTGCTAGTTATCGTGGTTGTTTGGTGGCAAAAGAATTGCAAAAAAGGAGTCTGAAAGTTGAGTCTGAAGAAGTTCAACTTAGTATGATAAAAATTTCATTTACCAAACAGGATTATACTGTTGGTGCAGTATATTGTCCACCAAATTGCAATATAAAGAAAAATATCTTTAAAGAACCCCTAAATGTCCACCGACATAAATTTTTGCTAGGTGCGGATTACAATACCAAACATACAGATCGGGGTTTGCGAGTGGAAAGTAGTTGAAGTTATTATGATAGCAAAACCAATACCTTTGCTACCAATTATGTCAAAACTTTCAAGAACAACATACAAGAAAAGTACAGGAAGCAAGTGTTATTGGACGAACAAATGGAAAATAAAACTTAATGAAAGTTAATCTGTTAATCTTAATTTTACAAACAGAACTATAGAAAACCCACAAAAAATAAATTTAAATTGTGTAAACTTATCAATCGAAAATTTAGCAAAATACCTAGGAACGATACTGAACTAGAACTTGAAAATAAATATAGGGAAAATTACTGTCTCCTAGCTCCTAAGTCTAAACTAACAATATATAATAAAGTGTTAATTTTACAACCAAGTTATTTAACCTATATGGCTATAAACCTATATTGTTTTTTACTTTTACTTAAATTTTAACAAGGTATTTTCTTTTTTTTTTTTAATTAATTTTTTATTTTCTGTAAATTATATTTAAGATTTAATACTTATAATTTATAATAATATAATTTTATATTCGAAAGTGTAGTGTTAAAACTTAATATTGAATTCTATGGCTGTACTCCAATGGCGCCAAGGTAGGTTTTTTTTTTAATTTAACAAAGTACAACTTTTTTATTTAACTTTTTTACATATAACACATTATATTACATTTACATTTATACATTAAATAATTTTGTTTTTTTCCTTTATTTTTAATTTTTATTTTTATTTCTCGAATTATATCAAATTTAAATAAATTTTAATTTTTCTGAATTAAATTATAATTTGTAATTAAACGCGCTCGGTTGGTTTTTTTTACATTAACTTCCATTAATTCATTTTTTTTACTTCATCTCAATATCAACTTGCCGTAAACAAAACAATTATATATCTATCTCCCTCCCACCAGTATGATGGATGCTGGTGTTCTTCATTGATTCTCAATTCGCTCCATTTTTTTAATACCATCACAGATATTACCGTACTTTAATTTATTAATTTTTGGTGGTAAGTTTTGCTTTTGGTGAATTTGTGGTTGTACCTGCATTCAATAAGGTCACTTAAAAGTGTATGTTAAAAACTGTTGAACGCTGTTATAAACCATCTGCTCGCTCAAAGTAAAATGTTAAAATATTAAAATATTAATGTTGATATTAGTTTATTGATATTGATAATAATTTATATTTAAATGTTGTCAAACTCGGGTTATTTAAATCATGCACTTTTACTTTTGATTTTAATTTTGAATAAATTTTAATTTTGACCGTAATTTTAATTTAAACATATTTTAATTTATTTTAACTCAGATTTGGATCTTGGTTAATTTTAGAAATGATTCTAAGTCTAATTTTGATTTTAACTACAATTTCAACTCTGATTTCATTTTAATTTTAATTTTAACTTTAAACTGTATTTTAATTTTATTGTTATTTTGATTTTATATTAATGTCTTCCAAAAAAATTACTAATTTTAATGTTAATTTCTGTAACATAAACGAATTTTCATGCCGTCGATTGACATCTTAGTTCAATTAAACCAGCAATCTTAGCCCTATGTGAAACACAAGTCAGTAGCCACAATGATAACTTTAATGTTACCGGCTTCACATTTATTTCACACTTCATATTTCTAAACATGGTATCAAACCATCCGCAGATAGGGTTAAAACAATTCTTGATTTCCCTTCACCGAACTCATTAAAACAAATTTAGAGATTTGTAGGCATGATAAATTATTATCGGTTTTTGTCTAATTTATCTTCAATTTTAGCTCCGATTTATTCGTACATGTCACAACTACTACTATTATATGTCACAACTACTACAACTATTACTATTACAATATCAACGGCTATACACTTATTTCGCATTTTATACCTTACCGAGGAGTCGCTTTATATATACGTTCTAATGTAGCTTTCAACACCCTTCATGATCTTAAAAGCTCCAACCTGATTTTTCATTATCTCTGGGTTAAACTTCGTGTTGAAAATGCTACAATATTTTTCTGTTTTTTATACAGATCCCCTCAAGCCAGTGAGCTGGAAACTGCTGTGGCCATCAAAGAATTATCCGACAATATCAATAAAATTCTGGGAAAGAATCCTGAATGTGAGATAGCTGTGGCGGGTAATTTCAATGTGCACAACAAAAACTGGCTCCATTTTTCAAGTCACAATAGCCCGGAAGGCAAACAAGTTGAACTATTGTCAAACTTACTTCAACTTGTAAAGAGCCCAACTGGAATTCCGGACTGTGAAAATCATTGTTTTGATTGGTCAATGTATTTCCGTTATAGGGATGTTGACTTTGCTGCGGATGCCATTAATAAAACAATCATGCTAGGAATGAAACTTTTCATTCCTAGCTCATATAAACCGGTTAAAATTAAATCCAAGCCTTGGTTTAATGACATCTGCAGGAAAGCAATTCAAGCCAAGGAAGAGCATTTCTAAATGTACAAAGAAAATGTGTCTGGGTTCTCATTTGGAGACTATAAAGTTGCCAGGAACAATTGCAAGAGAATTATCAATCAGTGAAAGTTTCTTTACAACCAAAGATTACAACGTAAAATAATAAATCTACCGAACTGCAATCGTTCTTTTTGAACATTTGCGAAAAGTGTAAAGAATAGCTTTTGCGAATCATCCTTTCCGCCGCTAATTGATAACAATAATTCTATCATATCAGATTCATTTGGTATCAGATTCATTTGGAAACCTCTGCGCAATCTTTTTTCATTATCATTTTCGACTGGCAGATATCCCAGTCAATGGAAAGTTGCTCATGTCTCTCCGATTCCCAAAAAAGGTGAAAAAAGCGACCCCTCCAACTACCGGCCAATAGCAATTATTTCGGTCATTTCCAAAGTTATGGAAATTCTCGTTAACAAAAGGCTGATGAGATACCTTGATTGCAGAGGTATTTTGCATGATAGGCAATATGGGTTTAGAAGTCAAAGATCTACAGGTGATCTTCTAACATGCCTCAGCGAAAAGCTTAACACCAGTATTCACTGTTCAGGTGAATCTAAGGTTGTTGCTCTTAATATCTCAAAGGCTTTTGATCGAGTATGGCATTCTGCTCTTTTGAACAAATGCCGAGCTATTGATCTTGGTAATCCTTTTTGCCAATGGATTGAGGATTTTCTTTCGAATCGTCGTATTCGTGTCCTTGTCGACAGTTTTATGTCTGACACTTTAGATATAAACGCTGGCGTTGCACAAGGCTTCGCCTTATCACCAACTCTTTTTTTGATTTTTATCAACGACTTACTCTCCTCTACTTTCAATCCAATTCATAGCTTCGCCGACGACAGCATTCTAGTGGCATCCTACGATTTCCTTAAGAAGTCTAATGTCACACCTACCGCAATCAGTTCGAAAAGAAATATTATGGTTAGTTTGGTAAACCATGATGTAGCTAAAATAGCTGATTGGGGTAAAACTAATAGAGTTGAGTTCAATACCTCAAAAACTCAAAGCTGCCTGATTTCCTGCAAAAGAAATCACTTTAACCCAATTCTTCGATTCCAAGGAGATAATATAGAGCGATCAGAAAGTCTAAGCATTTTAGGTTTGCAGCTATTCATATTTCTCTCCAGCTAAACTCCAGCTTCTCTCCAGCTAAACATATTTCTCTCCAAAGGATCTATCTAATATCTATAAAGCCTACATTCGACCTAAGATGGAGTACAACTCTCATATTTGGGCTGGCGCATCCCAAACTTCTCTGAGCTACCTCGACAAAATCCAAAACCCCGCCTTACGCCTAATAGGCGACCCTGTCGAACAAGTAACACTTACTCCACCTAACTTGCATCGTAATATTGGAGCTATTTCTCTGTTTTATAGATATCTTGTAGGTAATGACACTTGCTCTATTGAACTTAAATCAATTATGCCTCCTCTTAAACAATTCCAACGTAACACCAGAGGAGCTACAAGTGCTCATTTCTACACTGTGGAAATTCCAAGATGGTTTAAAACTGGCTATGGAAACTCATTTGTTGTGAGAACTGCTAAGATGTGGAACATGCTTCCATCTAATGTGTTCCCCTCTGTTAATAACGTTCTGTACTACAATTTGCAAAAATTCAAAACGAATCTTTATAGGTTCATTTCCGATCTTTCGATTAATTCCCCTTTAACATCCTATTTTCCTAATAACCTACATATGTATAAAGGAATCCGTTCGTAGCGTTTAGTTAGCGTGTAAAAAAAAAAAAAAAAAATTACAAAATAAAAATCCAAAGACTAAAATAAAATTCGAATGGTCGGAACAATGCAACGACGCACAAAACAAGGTGTTCATGCAATAGCCAGTGCTTCAATTAGCATCACCACTGACGCTTCGAACAAAGCAATACGCGCTGCACTCCAGCAATATAATAACAATCGCTGGGAACGCTTAGCCTTTTTCTCTAAAAAACATTCCTTAGCAGAATCAAAATACTCGGCATTCGACAGGGAACTATTGGGACTTTATCTTTCGATATAATATTTTCGACATTTCGTAGAAGGGCGATCGTTCACGATTTTCAATTTTGAACACAAGCCTTTAACGGAAGCAATGGAAACTAAAACAGAAAGAAGTTCGAGACAAGCACGGTATAAAGATTACATATCGCAATTCACATCTGATATATGACATATCAGTGGAAAAGACAATGTAGTAGCTGATTATCTTTTGCGCATCGACGAAACTAACGTTACAAAATCAGACATTGACTTAAATGTTCAGAAAACAAATGAAGAAATCCAAAAGTACACCGACAAAAATGACAAACCCAAAAACTGAAGTCTAAAATTCGCAATGATAGAAATTCCTTTGATCTCCCGAAAACTTCTGTGTGAAGTTAGTCAAGGAAGAAATCGTTCATTTGTTTCAAAATCTTTGCGTAAGCAAATCTTCGAGAAGCTGCATTAATTATCGCATCCAAGTGTTAGAATTTCTAGAAGATTGATTACAGCTAGGTACTTTTGGCCTGCCATGAACCACAATGTAGGGGAATTGCGAAATCATGCATTTCATCCCAAAAATCAAAAGTGTATAGGCACACAAAATCGTATTTCGATCAAATTAAAATTCCAAACAGCCGATTTGAGCACATTCATCTAGATATCGTGGGTCCATTGCATACGTCTAAAAATTGTAAGTACATATTAACAATTCTTGATCGGTTTTCAATGTGGCCAGAAGCCTACCCTATGAACAACATTGCTGCAAGAACAGTAGCTCGAACATTTTAACAGTAATATGTTTCACGTTTTGGCGTGCGTGCGACTATTACCACGAACCGGGGCACATAATTCGAATCTCAACTATTCAAAGAGCAATTTTGGGATCCAATGGACAGTTATTGCCTCCACGTTAAAGTTGGTAATTCATATGTGTACGATTTACTTAAGTTTAAGAAGAACATTAACATTTTCTTCAAAATTTCCATCCAAATTTTCTTACCTATCTCCATAATCCAAATTTTCTAATTCCAATTTCCCCAATTATGCTTCCCACATCCCTATCCCCAAAACCACATTTGTATTAAAGGTTCCATCCTAAAGTTTGGTTTTAAAAGGTGGTGGTTTTGACTGGTTAGTGTCCAACACTATCCTGAGGAAGTACGTGCAGTTCCTCTTGGTACCTTTCTAGTTTTCCACCAACCCTAGTAAAAAAAAAAAAATATAGTATTCAACTTTGGGATTGTGCCAAGCAAATGCATATTAATACAATACAAACTTTTTAGCTTAAAAGAACAAGACCTTTAGATTTAGCACAAACTACAGATTTCCTTCGGGAAAGTACATAAACCATACACTCAAACAAGATAGCATAAAATTATTGGCTAGTCAGTTTGACTAGTTTTAATAGAGGAAGGGTGTGGTTTAGTTAGTAAAAATCCAGCATACATTGTATTGTATCTTTTGAAGATTCCCACCTACCCTCATTTAAAAAAAAACAAAATAAATAAAATAAAATTTCAGCAAATATTTTTGTGTCGCCTCCCATTTAGGAGCGGTAAGAGGACAAAATCTGAAAATTCCCTATTTTTAAACACCTGTAACTTGGACACCTGTCCAAATTTTTTTGAATTAATATACAAAAATTAAAGCTCCAGCATTATATTTTTGTTAGTGTTAATAATTTTTATTAATAATATAGGGTTACCTTATAATTGACGAAAGTGTGATTTCATTTTTCTCAATTTTTAATTTGAGAAAATTGTTTTCATTATTATCTCTAGCCTTATTATTATTGTATAATAAAAGCAGTAATCGTTTGGCGTTTTCAAATTGAAGATATACCTTATACAATTTGTGTTATAACAATTTAAATATAGAGCTTTTTCGAACTTGGGGAGCTGTAGCTCCGCAACATGTGGGGCTACAGAAAAAAGTTGTTAATAATAATATTAAAAATATCGGTTTGACCGTCGGTTTGACAACATCGTTTAGGAATAATTAATAATATAAATAATATTTGCTTAATTTGTAAATCTAATTTTTTTTTTATTTTGTTATAATTTTAATTATGTGCAAAATAAAAGGTGCAAATAAATATAAAACACGTTTTAAACCTTGGCTGCACTCCCAATGGCGCCATTAAGATAAGTACTTTTTCTTTTGCTTTAATAACACATTTATTTATTTTTTTTGCTATTTAATTTCACTTGTATTTTTTTTTATATATTTATTTAATATTTATTATATTTAAAATTGAATAATTTATTTTATTTTTTTTTTAATTTTTCTAATTCAACGCGCGCGGTTGCTTTGTTTACAATTAATTAATTTTAATTTTAATTTTTTTGTTCTTTTCTTTCTTACATCTATTAGTTGTAAACAAAGCGAAAATAATATCCTTCTCACTCCATCTCGTTGATAGATGTTAGTGTTCCAAATTCTTCTCTTCTCAATAATGAATACCACCTTATACCACCACTTAAACTGTAATTTTAATTTGTAATTTCTGGTATTTACTTATTATAATGTACTTTATCATAAAAGATCTTGAGAAGAGTTTAGTATTATTGTGAATTTTACTATTATTTATAATAGTGTGTGTAAGTATTAACTTAATTAATCAATAACTTTTATTTGCTATAACGTGCTCTTTTTCTTTTTTTTTGTATTGCACGTAAGGTTAGCTTTGGGTGTGTTTTTGGTTGTAACTGCGTTCAATAAGATCACTTCACAGTGTATGCTAAAAACTGTTGAACGTTGTATAAATCATTTCCACATTCAAGGCAAACATTTAATTTAATTTAATTTACAAACAAATTGTGTTGTCAAGCTCGCTGTATTCATATCGTACACATATAATTTTTATAATTTTTATTGTTTCTTTATTAATTTAAATTTTAATTTGATATTTCACTTTTTTATTTAATTTTAAATATTAATTTGTTGATTTTTACTTTTATTGATTTTCAAAATTTTACAAAACTACCAATTTTAATGTAAATTTCTGCAATATACAGACGAATTTCAATGCCGACGCTTGTCATTTAAATTCTAGCAAACCAGCAATTCTCGCGCTATGTGAAACTCAAGTTAACCGCCAGAAAGATAATTTTAATATTACTGGCTACACTCTCGTTTCACATTTCGTGTCTAAAAGAGGTATCGCCATCTATATTAAAAATGACACAGATTTCAACACTCTTAATAAATTCAAATATTCTAGGCCAACTTTCCACTATGTTTGGGTAAAAATCCTTGTTAGAAAGCAGGTCATACATTTCTGTTTCTTATACAGATCACCCAACTCAAGTGAAGAGGAAACTGTTGTGGAAATTGAAAATCTCTCAAACCAGATCAATGAAATTTTGGATTCATCTCCAGGAACTGAAATTGTTCTGGCGGGTGATTTCAATATTCATAATAGAGACTGGCTTCACTTTTCAAGTTGAACTATTCTCATATCTAAGTGTTCTTTATTCTCATAAACAAGTTGAACTATTCTCATATCTTTTCCATCTTTCTCAACTTCTCCAAAAGCCCACTATGATCCCGGACCGTGCTGATCAAGAAGGTCACCTCTTGGATCTGTTCCTGACCACACACCCTGAAAAATATGTAGTTTCAGTTGGTTGCCCACTGGGTGGATCCGACCATTGTTTGGTTAAAACAAGTTTCCGGGTAGGCCCAATTACCAATCAGAAAATTATCTACAGTCATGCGAACTGTAAGGGTCTCAACGGTTTTTTCAAATCCTTAGATTGGTCATTGTGCTTCCGCGATAAGAATGTCGACTTTGCTGCAAATGCGATTTGTGAAACAATTTTACTTGGAATGAGGTTATTTATTCCTCACTCCATGAGAACTATTAAACAAAAGTCCAAATCTTGATTCAATCGCAGCTACAGTGAAGCCATTTTAAAAAAGGCGGAAGCTTTTAAACTGTATCAAAGCAATAGGTCGGAGGCTCTCAGGGCAAACTATATAGTGGTTCGAAACAGGTGCAAGAGAGTTATCAACAAGCCAAAATTATTATTCTACCTAAAGTTGAAACGCAAACTTATCCACATGTCTAAGAATAGCAAATCCTTTTGGTCATTTGCAAAAAGTTTAAAAGAGGACGCTAGCGGATCCTCCGCTTGTTGATATTAATAACATGATTGTGTCAGATTCCAAAGAGAAAGCGAACTTGTTTGGCAAGCAGTTCTCTTTCAATTCGACACTGCCTCAGTCAACTTTAAAGCCACCAACTGTTTCTGAAGTTGAATACTTCTTCGGTAAAATATACTTTAGGACGAGAGCAGTGATGAAAATCTTGAAAAATCTTGATGCAAAAAAATCAGCCGGTCCAGATGGTATCACTACCATGGTTCTTAAAAATACCTATTCAAGTATTTCAAAACCTGTACGCAACCTTTTTTATCTTTCCTTTACTTCGGGTATTCACCCTACCCAGTGGAAGGTTGCGCATGTTTTGCTAATTCGAAAAAAAGGTAATAAAAGCGATCCCTCTAACTACGTCCTATTGCTATAACCTTGGTTCTTTCCAAAGTAATGGAGAAAATAGTAAACCAGAAGCTGTTGAAATATCTGGATTGTAGAAGTTTGCTTCGTGATGAACAATACGGGTTCAGAGCCCGTCGTTCAACCGCTGATCTCATGACTTACCTTTGCGAAAAGTTGAATATCAGCCTTCACCATTCTGGTGAGTCTGATGTAGTGGCTCTGAATATTTCTAAAGTTCGACCGAGTCTGGTATGATGCTTTATTAGCAAAATGCAAAGCGTTAAGACTAGGTAGAGTCTTTTTAAAATGGATTGGAGATTTTCTTTCGAATCGCATGATTCAGGTACTTGTCGATGGTTATTCATCTGACAATTTTATAATTAATGCTGGGGTCCCTCAGGGATCGGTTTTGTCGCCCACTCTCTTCTTAATATCTATCAATGACCTACTTTCAATTACATCCAATTCAAGCCATAGTTTCGTAAATGACAGCACCCTTGCAGCTTCTTATGAATTTCATAGCCGCTGTGGTATTAATCACCAAATTAATAGAACAGCCAGAAATTTCACTATCAGTGAGCTCAATAATGATTTAGCGAAAATCCAAAAATGGTGTGAAATCAACAGAGTTGATTTCAACACCAAAAGACGCAATGCTGTTTAATCTCGCGTAAAGTAGCTACTACTACACCCAACCTAACATTTCAGGGTGAAGCTTTGCAGCACTCAACAAATTTAAACATTCTGGGCATCGAGTTAAATCAGAAATTGACTTGGTCAAATCATATGTTTGGTATAGCTAAAGATGCAGCTAAATGTCTAGGTTTCTTGTACCGCTGTAAAGCTTACTTTTCTCCTTCCGATCATCTCAACATCTATAAAATGTACACTAGGCCGTAAATGGAGTACAACGCACATATTTGGGCTGGAACACCCCAAACAGCGCTGGGTTATCTCGACAAAGTGCAAAACAGAGCTATTCGCCTTATTGGCGACCTCCAGTGTTACCCCAAGACTCACTCCACTTTGCCATCGCCGTACTGTTGGGTCATAGACCCTCTTTTATAGATACCTTGTAGGGGTGAACACGTGTTCTGAAGAAATAAAACAATTGAACCCTCCACTCAGAGTTTTTCAAAGTGAAACGAGGAGTGCAGCAGATGCCCATCCATACACTGTTGAACTGGCAAGATGGCGCAGTACAGAATTCGGAAATTCGTTTGTCGTGTGCACGTCGCGTTTATGGAACCTTATGCCCCCACATGTGTTTCCAAAAGTTGGTAATTCATTTGTGTACGATATATCGAAATTCAAGAAGAACACTAACATCCTTCTTCAAAATAACTATCCAAATTTGAACTTCATCCTCCATAATCCCAATTATCCTATATTTAAGTTCCCAACTAATCCTTCCCTCATCCTTTTCCCCAAAACCAAGCTGTACATTATATTATTATGTATTAAAGAACCCATCCTATAGTTTGGTTTTAAAGGGGGTGGTTTTGGTTGGATAGAGTCCAACACTACTCAGAGGAACCACCTCGTGCAGTTCTTTTGAGTGACTTTTGATTTTCCACCGTCCCTTGTAAAAAAAACAAAAAAAAAATTAAGATTTTTATGATATCTATCAGCAGTTAAAATTTCATGGCTCTATTTCAAAACAAATGTGGTGATCTAAGAATTAGTTCTTCGAAAGTTACCCGAAGTTTTAATCGGATCTCAACCAAAAAAAATAGGGAACCTACAAATTGATGTAAGAATTTTTTGTGTTAATTTAAAGACTCTAGCTTTCTTTGTTTTTTAGTTATCTTGCTAATGGACGGGTAAAGCTTAATCGACTTAGAATTTAATTCTGATCTGATCCATACCTCTGAAGGTATATCTAGGTAGCTTATTTCGATGTGTTACAAACGGAGGAGCAATTTTAATATACCCGATCTTTGTCATACGGGTATAAACAGCAAATATACTTTTCTATTCCTTTATTTTTAATTGAAAACAAAATAATCATAGCCAGCGCTTTTTTTTCTTTATTATTCAATTTTATTCAATTGGAAATGGCATCTTGCGAAAAGTGCAAATTGAAATTAAAGGAAGAAACTGGTATAGCATGTTCTGGAATTTTTAAAAAATATTATCACGAGACTTTGAAATGTTCAAATCAATCAACAATAAATTTGTTATGTCAAAAGACAAAATAAAATTTATTATGAAGACTGTTTTCAATAATATG
Organism: Poecilobothrus nobilitatus; assembly: GCA_947095535.1. Taxonomy (NCBI): domain Eukaryota; kingdom Metazoa; phylum Arthropoda; class Insecta; order Diptera; family Dolichopodidae; genus Poecilobothrus; species Poecilobothrus nobilitatus. The sequence continues at coordinate 148,835,544 of OX352774.1, read as the reverse complement.
CAAAATGTTGACATATGTTACAGAATATAGAAACTGCGGTATCGAAACACATTGAGTACTTGAAGAGTAAAAGGAAGAGTTTGAAACTGCTATAAAAACTAACGAAAAGGATGTGCTATTAAAAGCTATTCAGACCAATTATATGAGTCTACTAGTTAAAATAAAAACCAGCCAACGGAAGGAGTTAGATAAGATGGCATCAAAAATCAAAGTAGAAAAGCTAATGAACAATTTTTAAATTCAATAGAAAAAAAAAACGATGCGATAAGTAATGAACCAAATAATGTGGTTAACGATAAACAATTAAAAGTCAGTCAACCCGTGTAATTTGCCGATGTTATAAAAATTCAAAAAAATGTGAAATGAAAATGAAAAAAGAATTGCCATTGATTGCAAAACCGAAAAGTAAGCAAAAACAAAAACTGGTTTAAATAAAAATGTTGATCCAAATAATCTCAAATTAAGAATATTTAAAATAGAAGAAATGGGACAATTTTAATTGAAACTGACACTGTAGAAGAACGTGATAAAATAAAATTGGAGTTGTAAAAAAAACCGAACGATATTTATGAAATTAAAATATCAATTCATATAAAACCAAAATTTGAGATTGTTAATATGAATTATAAATTCAGTAACGAGGAAATCGTTGAAAAGACAAGGCAAAACACTTTTTTGGAAATGTCGGAATTTAAAGTTATAAAAGTACACACTGTGAATAAATTTAACAAGGAAAATATACAACGCAGTGATTCAAGTGGATAACGAAGGCTTTCCAAAGTTATTGCAAAATGAAGAATACATTCAATACAAATGGATGGGAAGTCCCATACACACAGATGGAGGAAGTGCAAGATATTCGATATTCTTATTGTTATGAAGTGCTACAAAAATAAGGCATTTAACCATAAATCGGCAGATTTCACGAATAAAGAAACAAAAATGTCATCAACTTCATAAGACCAGCGTCTGTAAAAATTATGAGGTTATTAAATGCATAAATTGTATAAAATTCAATGAAAAATTGAGACTAAATGTGGTTGTTAATCATAAAACATTCAGCAAGCTTTGTCCGACTTATCAGCAGAAATTACGTCAAACAAAAAAACCCATTAGTAAGCCACAGCATTTCACAGAATGTTGTTAACGAAGTAAATTTTATTAGCAACAAACATGCATAAAAATTAAAATGTCATGGTTAATATAAATAATTAAAAAGTAAAAGAATGTGTTATGGACAAACATGAAAAAAATTCAATATACCCATGTTACTCGAAATAGTGAATTTAGTTGCGATATCAATAATAGTATTGCTACAATTAATTAATGACATCAGAAATAAAGAAAAAGCAATCAAAATATTTAGTATATAAATATTTAAAATATTATGGAATTAAGTTTTCGTTTGTGAAACTGAATGAAAAGGGTGGTCTCAGCGGAAGAGTTGACCGGAGAAATTGAATTGGATATAAAACAGGAGCTAGTAGTTGGAATTTGGGGATAGCTTTTCCAAGATGGTGGAAAAGTACTTTTAAAGTTCCATATAGAATTTTGTATGAAAAAGAGGGTTCCAATTTTTTATTTGTTTGGTTAGAAGTAAGTGGGTAGAAGTAGATAAGTTGTAATGGGTTTTAACTTGTAAGTAATGTTACAATTATACAAAAATATACAAAAAATTGTTTAATAAAAAATTTTAAAAACTTGCGGTTAAAAATTGATAAGAAATTTTTTAAATATAAATTTTAAATATTAAATATAAAAACAAAAACATTAAAAACAAAAAAGTTGAAAGTATAAATGAAATTAATTATAGGATTAGAAGGTTGGATGATTCAATGAGCTGACTCATGTGTTGGTTTCCGAAGAATGAGGTTTTGAAATCGTTTCGAACTTCAGTATAGTCGCAAACTTGATCACGCAGGTGGTATAAGTATGTCTCCGTTGAAGTTGTTGACAAGTAAACCCGCCGAAGTTTTTGGAACCATGTATCAATAATCCTAGATTTTGAATAGACTGTATTATAATTGTAAAGTTATAGTGTTATGAAATTAACAAAAATTGTATGTAGTGAATGTTTTGGTTTTGCGATGAGAGTTCAAAAATTTAAACTTACAATTTTGTTATGCTGTTTTAATTGTTTTATTATTTAAATGGATGAATAATGGCTGTTTCTGTGTGTGTGTGATTGTGTCATTTTGTTAATATATATTAAAACAAAAGAATTAAAAATACTACAAAGTTTTATTTAACATGATTTAAAAAAAAATCCTATCATGAATAAAAAATAAAAGAATTAGAAAAATTTATATGTTGTATTTAGCACTCCTTTACAAACTTTAAAGTATATAAAAAAAATAAATAGAAACAAAGAATGACGTCAGAGGACTCCTTTTGTTAATATAAAAAGATAAACCTGTCCATTTATCATCTTGATCTTCTTTGAGTGAATTATATTGAACTAATGTTGACTCAGGATAATTCCTCAGAAACTTAGTATGATACTTTATTTTCTTCTTGTATTTTTTTCTGAAAAGTTTTCTATTTTTCAAATAAAATTTGTTAAACACAGGATTTGTTCTGATTAAAACTAAAGAAAACTAATTAGACATATAATTTAAATATAAAATATGAAAGTAATAAGAATGAACTAAATTTTCTGTAGGTAGGAGTGCTAGGCCGTAGATAGAAATCTGTCAGGTATTTGATAAATTTATGAGTTAGTTTAAGCTCGTTCGCAATTTTATGCTCTTACCCAGAGAAGATTTTTTTCTAATAATTTTATATGATCAAAATTGTATAAAAGGTTAATTTTATGATTAAAATTGTTATAACACGATAAGTTTAGCAAGTAAAAGGATCATAATGTTTTGGGCTAATAACATTTTACATGGTTATAAACATTGCATTTGTGGGCGGAAAAGGGCTTCAATTAGAATAATTAATTGGAAAATATTTCATGATTTTTTGAAGGTATGTAATTATAACTAATAAATAACAAATTCGACTTATCTCATTTGGATTGGCAACATCTAAAAATTAAAGTGTACGGTGGTGATGTTTCCATTATTGGTAAAGTAAGAAATTCACGAAATAAAAAAATGCAAATACCTAATCATTTTAATAACGATTGCTATTTACTGAAGAAGATGATTGGGAATTAATTGAAAAATATTTGTCATATATTTATATTACCAAAAGATTAGAATAAAAGAATTTCACAACATATTGAATCATTGTCCATGAAAACAAATGAATATGAAGAAAATCAAAATGTGTTGAAAAAGTCGATGATAAGAAAACTAATTGAAGAGGGAATTATATTTAATGCATCAATAGAGAATACGTATAATGAAAATAACAATAAATCAAAAATTGGCGATAAGCTAATTCATTTTAGAGAATTACTTGAAAATTTAAAAGAGGAATATTTAGATTACATGGAAGCTTATTCAGATGGAAGAGATAAATTTTTGCCGCTCTCTGTGTATTTGTGTTCTATTATCAGTCAAGTTAAGTTTGTACACAACAAAGAAATTTCTAGAAAATAAAAAAACCTTCATACTTTTTTGATTAACTGTATGAAAACATTTATATTTTTCATAGTACTTTTGTTAACTATTTAAGCAAATTCGTCTCCAATTTCTAATACATATTAGATTTGATGAATCTGGCTTTGGGAGCACACACTTAAATATATTAGTTCCAAGTAATGAGACCGTTAGAGTAAATTTATCAGTTCAGCTTTTAAAACACGTAATTTCATAAGAATTAAACAAAGCAACAACAAATGCAGTAAAAACTACTTTAGCAACCATATCATCAATAACTACTTTAGTAAATGGGCAATTACCAAAAGATAAAGCTGACTCAGCACCTCAATATGTTTCTTTAGATGAAGATATTGAGGCTTTTAGGCAGGAATTAATTTTAAAAGACCGTAATATTGGTGGAATTATAAATAGTGAAAATATATTTTACAGCCATTTTTAATTGGAATATGATAATAAAGAAATCCATAAAAGATGTGAATATAATTGAAATTTAAAACAAAAGTCTCTCCCAATTAAATGCTTAAAATATCGAGAAATTTTAGTAGATAGAATTTTAAGTAATGGAGAAGTGGAAAGAGTTCCTATTTTAGATGGAGATTATAATCCGATTACACTATACTTGATTTGCGATCAATAAAATAAAAATCAACATATCAAATAGAGATTTAATAATTTATCAAAATAAAATAATAAATTGCAATAATTGTAAAAAAATAAATTTTTTTTTTATAATAAATCTTTTTTATTTATCCACGAATTATGATCAGAAGGAAACCCTTGTTTTCTGTAGCATATGAACCCATTTCTACTAAATCAGCTTGCCAAAGATCATCAAATCTTTTAAATATAAAGTGCAGATTTATGCAACTCTTCAACAACTCTCTTTTATTCGTTTTGAAACAAAATAAAATAGATTTATGTAATTATTACGTATAAATAATTAGAAAATCTTTGATTGAAAATGAATTTCAGGTGGTTACTATCTAGAATCTTAGAAATAATATCATCAGTATTTTGAATTGGCTGATTAAATCTATAGCGATCCCGTGCTATAACTTCCCAATATTTTTGCCCAACTAACTTATAAGCTGTATTCCATTATATAATATATGTATTTGAGGTTTTAACATAAATCTGGTTTTCTTTTTTATTTTTTTTTCATCACCATAATCCTCTTCCTCATGGCTCTCTTCAGATGAATCTGAAATATCGTCAGAGGTAGCTGAAATATCATCTTCCTTTTCATCGCTCTCATCAGATGAATCTGAAGCATCAAGCGAATTGAATAAATCTACAACTTCATTCTTACTCATCTTGAAAATAACTAAATTAAATATACCTCTCTTTCACTCATTTATAAATAAAATAAATAAAGCAAACAATATATGTTCAAATTGTATAATTTATATTTTTATTTTATATAATACTTTACAAGTATGTATACTTTTAATTTAACCAACTTTCTATTCCTTTAATATAATTTCACTAGTTTAGTACAATGTAACATACATTCTTCTGCTGAATGGCATGGGCAAGTATCTGGAAAACTTTCAATATTATGTGATGTATAGGGCATATATCCCAATGATAAGCATACTTCTTTGCAGAGAATTTTTCAATTTGTAGAGAATTTTTAAATAACTTTAAAAATTTGAAATGGTGATTAAACTGTTCATAATGTTCTTCCAAAGAAATATCTTCATATTTATTTAAAAAAATATATAAAGAATATCCTATTTGATATATATACATTTTGGAAGTTAAATGAAAACTAATCACAATAAACTTCTTGAATTATTAATTAAATCTAAGGCTGATTGAGCTTTGGCTTCAGCTTTTTGGCGAGCAATAATGAATCTAATTGGTTTTATAACTCGAAATTCAATAGAATCAGTTATTTCTGAAAATTTTTCATGTAACATTTTAGAAAATTTAAGGCGGATTTTTATACCCGTATGAACTATGTTCAAGGGTATAATAAATTTGCCATTACGTTTGTGACACCTTAAAGGAGTCGAGCTAGATATAGTGTCAAAGGTATGGATCGGCTCAGAATTGAATTCTGAGTCGATTAAGCCATGTACGTCCATCCGTCCGTCCGTCCGCACGATAATTATAGAAAAAAAATAAATAGAATTTAGAATAATAAAGAGGTGTCGAGTTACATGCCAACAACTTTTGTAAAATTTGGTTGGTCTAGAGCAGTTGGTTCAGGATTCTTGCACCTCTTGGAACCTAATGAAGCTAGGCGTCTAAAATCTTGCAAATGATGATCAAGTTTTATGGCAACATCTTCTGCAAAATGTGGTTGTGGTGGTGCGACGGGTTCGGATAGCTGCCATACAACTTCTCTTTTTAAATGAAAATAACTCAGTGTCCGTCCGCACGCACTATAACTCAAAAAATAAAGGAGCTAGGAGGCTGAAATTTTTTTTACGTCACTTTTACAAAATTGTTAGTTTTGCTATTTAACTCCACCATTTTCGGCCGCCGGGTTCGAGTAGCTGCCATACAACTTCTTTCTTTAAATGGAAATAACCCAGTGTCTATTCAATCTAGGTATCTGAAATTTTGCAAATGATGATCGAGTTTTATGGCAACAACTTCTGTAAAATTTGGTTGTGATGACATGAAAGGTTCGGGTAGTTGCCATACAACTTCTCTTTTTAAATGAAAATAACTCAGTGTCTATTGAATCTAGCTATCTGAAATTTAGTGAAAAAGTGTCGAGTTGCATGCCAAAAACTTTTGTAAAATTTGATTGGTCTAAAGCATCCGCTTCAGGCTTTTTGCATTTCTTGGAACTTAATGAAGCTAGGCGCAATAGATTCGGGTAGCTATCATACAACTCCACAATTTACATAAATATATCTCTGTAGTTCGGTACTAAAACATCTGAATGTTTTTAAAAGATGATCAAGTTTTATAGAAATAGGATATATTACGTTCATACAGGTATCGCAGAGTTGACACAGTCTACTCTACTGCACTTTTCCTCGTTTTTTAAATTATTTTGCGTTATTTTTTCTAATATTTTTAATTTTTCTTCTGTTAATTTTAGCTCACTAGTCCAATGGTTAAACATTTCTCCAATATCGATTTTTATTAGTTCTTTGTGAAAAAAATTTGGTTATTCACAAATGTTTGTGTTGCTGAATCATTTCCCTTAACTGGTTCTTGAACATTAGATAAAATTGTGTTATCTAAATCATAATTTCCTTTAGAAGTTAGTTTGAAACCTATACATGGAGGGCCTTGAGTATGAAGTTTTCTAGAAGAATCTGTACTACGTCCAAATTTATCAAGTGGCATTTTGATTTTTACTGAATGTAAAATAATATTGGATTATATTTGCTTCTCTCAATTCTTCAGTTATAGATACAATTTCGTTATTATGGTTATTGTTCCCAGCTGATTGTGACCCAATTAGAAGTCTTAATTTGTCAACCACCTCCTCCCAATAAACATACTGATTTGATTGTTTTGTATAATTTAATTGAGTTGCTGGTAGAAAAGATTTATGGAATTTTTTTTTGAATAGCCTAAACTAGATTTTTTATGTCTAGTATTATAATCATGTTCATATAATTTACTGAATATATTCTTGTATTTAAAACATTTGTTTCCTTTTATTTGTTGTAAACCATCATCATTTTTTCTATGTGCATATTTTTTTTGTTTGTATGAAATCAAAAAAATGAATGTTAACTCTTTTATATGAAAATTTAAATTTTATAAATTCGGCTGCGACCCCAATCCCCTGCTAACAATTTAAGAAATCCTCTTTTTAAATTTAGCAAGTAAACACATACGGCAAGAATCAATTTATACATTTTTTTGATATATATATAGATATCTATACACATATTGGATTTATGATTTAAATATTTTAAAAAAATATGAAAATTTAATTGTTTTTCTTTTTTTTTTTTGGTGCATATCTCAGCCATATAAATATCAACTGGAAATTACACAGCCTTTTCTTTTAATTTATTTTTTTATTTTTAATAATTTTACATTGTTAAATATTTTTGTTTTTTTTTTTTATTTGTTTTTTAGGCTGTTTTTGTACTGCTCACTCAAATTTTTTTTATGATATTGGTTTCTGATTTTTTGCCCCCATTTGAACACTACTAATTTGTTGATTCTTCAATATTTTTAAAGGGGCCTCGGTGGCCTAGTGGGTAAGAGCGTATAAAATGTAAACACCGAAGTAGTGTAGGTTCGAATGCCACACACGTCGTAAGAGTTATTCCCTCTTACGACATTTACAGCGATACCTGAACAGGAAAGGCTGTGTAATTTATGTGGCAGAGAAATGCATTAATGCGATTATTCAAATCCAAAACATTATTAATTTTCAATATTGATTGTTTTTCTTCTTCTTTACCATAAATTTTCGAAAATATAAAAATTTTCGAAAATTGATGACAACACAAAAATGGGTTTTACCGTCACATCATCGTAAGCCGAGATGATTTTTAGTGAGCCATTCATTTGTGTATTTTGTTTTTGTATTCAAATAATAATAACCATAAAGTTGTTTTATTATGCATTGTTGAATTTCATCATTTGATGAAGGAAAAGCAATTTCTTTTAAAATTAATTTATTAATATTTTTTTTAATTTTTTTTTCTGAATTTACAATTTAATATTTTCTTCAGTTATCCAACAACCTTCAGGGAGAAGAGACGTAATAATCATTAAATTAAAGAATTATTAATTAATTACCTAATATCTTAATCTCTACAAAAAAAAAAAATAATAATAATAATAATAATAATAAAAAAAAAAAAAAAAAAACTACATTATAAGTAGTGCATTATAAAATAAAAAAAAAAAAAACAATATTTTTAATGTTAAAAATTATAGCTGGTAAACAATTGTCCAAAAATAAAAAACAAAAAATAATTTGTAATTAATACCTAGTGACATTTAACTGAACAATTAGTGTTTTTGTGTTATTTGTCTAATTTTTTTTTTTTTTTTTTTTTTTTTCTCCTTAAATTTATTTGTCCCAATAAAAAAAAAAAAAAAAAATAATAATAATTTAAATTTTTTTTTTCATAAATAATGGGGACTGAAGCTCCCCCTGCAATGGGGGCTTCTAATGAATTGCTGTTATTACAAAAGGGAATTCAAATAGATCCCAAAAAAAATGTATTAAACATGACACAAGGTTCAAAATTTTTGATAATGACAAGAACGGACGAAAATAAAGATTTAAGATCTGTTTCGCCATTCTTAATCCAAAAAACAATAAAAGCAATAGGCGGAGAAGTTGAAAGGTGCTCAAAACTTAGGAATGGGTCTTTACTAATTAAAACAAAAAATCTTAACCAAGCAATATTATTAATAAAAATAATAAAATTAGATGCAAATATCAATGTTAAGGTAGAAGAACATAAAAGCCTTAATAATGTCAAGGGAGTCATCTTTTGCCCTGAACTTAAATACGTCAGTGATGAAGAATTGATAACAGAGATGAAAGAGCAGAACGTAATTGGCGTTAAAAGATTTAAAAAAAAAACACAAAACGGAGAAGAAGAAACTGGTCTGTACACCTTAATTTTTGCAACCACAGTATTACCATCACAGGTTAACATCGGTTTTCAAATGTATAATATAAGGCCATACATACCACCACCACTTAGGTGTTTCAAATGCCTAAAATTTAATCACATAACAGATAGTTGCAAAAAAGAAAACAAAACATGTTCAAATTGTGGAGAGGATGAACATCTCAAGAACGTAAATGAAAAATGTACAAAACCAGCGAAATGCGTCAACTGCAATGAAGGACATAGTACGCTTGATAAAGTCTGCCCACGTACTAAAAAAGAAAGAGAAATAAAGGCAATTCAAATAAAGGAAAGCGTCGATATTAAGGAAGCAAATCGTAGGTACAGAATAAGAAACCCACTTCCATCAACTTTTGCAAATATTCTGAGTACAAAAAATAAATGTACTTGTAAATGAACATGCATTAAAATTACGGATAGCACATCTGATAAAAATAATGAACCGGTTTTAATCAACAAATCCCAATTCTCAACATATGATCACCAACAACAACAATCATCAACATCTAAAAAAAAAACTATACCACAACTTAAGGTAAAGCAATTAGATAATAATAAACTTTTATTTTCTAGAGCAGTAAATCAAAAACAAAAACGAGAATTAAAAAAAATGGAAAAAAAAAATAAAAAGAAAAAAATAACAAATTGTAATAATAATGAATCAATGATTATTGTATCAGAAAATAGTATTAGTGACAATGACTCTTTAGGTTTTGACAATTTCGATGACTAATATCTTACAATGGAATTGCGGTGGTTTTAACACGCATATTAATGAATTTTATTTATTAATCAATAAATATAATCCTATTGCCTTTTGCCTTTTGCATTCAAGAAACGAAATTCAAAGATGATTATGCTCCTTCAATAAAAAATTTCAACACTTTTTACAAAAATGTAATATCATTAACAGTTGCTCATGGTGGTGTCGCCATTTTTATAAATTCAAAATTTAGTTGCGAAGAAATCCCATTGAATACTCATTTACAGGCTATTGCTGTCAAAATTTTTTACCCAATAAAATTAATTATTTGCAATTTATATTTGCCCCAAGATACTAATATCACAAAATCTGATTTTGATAATCTTATTAGTCATTTTGATTCGCCGTACTTCATTTTAGGAGATTTTAACTGCAATAATACACTATGGGGGTCTACTAAGGTAGATAAAAGAGGAAAGCTAATTGAAAACGTCATAGATGAATATAACTTGTGTCTTTTCAATAATGGAAACCCTACTCATTTTAGTTTTAGTTACAGAACATTTAGTGCAATAGATATAACAATCGGTAGTCCCATATTAAATGCTTATTTTGATTGGCAGACAGACGAAGACTTACACAATAGTGACCATTTTACTATATCTCTTCAAATTGCAGACAATAGTAATAACTCTTATGGATTCAAAAAAAAATGGAACATTAAAAAAGCAAACTGGGATGTTTTTCGAGAGCAACTTAATTTAACTAGAAATGATTTCACGAACATAGATGACTATGAAGAATACTTTACCTCTAGTATTTTAAAATCTGCAAGAATAGCAATTCCTATGCAAAATTATAAAAATGTAAAGAAAAAAGTTCCATGGTGGAACAATAATTGTAAACTGGCAATAAAAAATAGAAACAAACTTTTTAGAAAATTTAAACGCACTTTAGATTTAAATGATTTTAAAAATTTTTTGAAAGTGAAATCTGAAACTAGAAAAATTATAAGACAGGCAAAAAAAGAATCTTGGGAAAAGTTTGTATATTCAATTAACAGTAACACTCCTCCATCACTTATTTTTCAACAAATTAGGCGTATTCACGGAAAAACCAAAAATCAGGAAATTACTTCAATTATAGATAATCAAAACTTGATAACTGACAAACATGAAATTGTTAATATTGTTGCCTCACATTTCTGTAACATGTCTTCTAATAATAATTATTCAAAAACTTTCTTAACATACAAAAGGACAACTGAAAAACAACCAACAAATATTCCTTCAGGAATAAATGAACTATATAATAAAAAATTTAGTTTAATAGAACTATAAAACTCGCTTAAAGATTGTACTGGTAGCTCGCCAGGCCCTGACACAGTTCATTATGAAATGTTGAAACAATTTAACTTGCATCATAAGCAAGCACTACTTACTTTTTATAATAAAATCTTTCTTTCAGGTTCTTTTCCAGAAAAATGGAGAAGCGCTTATATTATACCCATTCTTAAACCAGGGAAAGACTCCAAGAGTGCTAATAATTACCGTCCAATAGCATTAACAAACTGTTGCTGTAAAGTTCTTGAGCGAATGATATCGAAAAGATTAATTTGGTATTTCGAAAAAAATAATTTGATATCAATTTATCAATCAGGATTCCGAAAAAATCGGGGGACGATCGATAATCTTTCATATTTAGAATCAGAAATATTGACTGCATTATCTAGCAAAAAGTCAACTCTAGCTATCTTTTTCGATATAGAAAAAGCTTATGATATAGCCTGGAAAAGACTCATAATTGATCAACTCTTAAAAATGGGAATTAAAGGAAATATAATATATTTCATTCAAAATTTTTTAAGCAAAAGAAAGATCCAGGTAACGATTGGCGAAGTTTTGTCAGATGAAAAGTCTATTGAAAATGGAATCCCACAGGGTTCAGTCTTAAGTGTTGTTTTATTCACCATAGCCATTAATAGTGTTCTAAAAATTATAAAAAGCCCAATAAAATATATTGCTTATGCCGATGACCTCACAATGTTTATTTCTGGAAAAAACCCAAAAAAATTGCAAAAAAAACTACAAACACAATTAAATCTACTTGAAAAATGGAGCAATAAAACAGGATTTAAGTTTTCCAAAAAGAAAACTGTTGCCATGTTATTCACAAGAAAAAGGAAGAATATTATTAAACCAGATTTGTTTTTAACAAATCAAAAACTAACTTATGTTGATAAAATTAAATTTCTGGGACTAACGTTTGATGAAAAACTGAACTGGCATCAGCATATAAGAACGGTTAGAGCAAAAGCTTTAAAAAACTTGAATATCCTGAAAATGCTCTCAAATACAAACTACGGTTCTGATAGAAAGCTTCTACTAAGATTAATGAATTTGATAATACTTTCAGTAATTGACTATGGCAGTTTCATCTATGAAACTGCTAACAAAACTAGATTAAAGTCCTTAGACACAATACTAAATATGGGTATACGTTTAGCTACAGGGGCACTACGAACAAGTCCTGTTGATAGTCTTCTTGTAGACTCCGGAGAAATTTCTTTAAACCTTAGAAGAGAAAAGTTTGCTCTTAAATATGTAACAAATTTAATTTCTTTCGAAAACCACCCATTACTAGAATTTTTTAATAATGATAATTTATTTTCCAAGTTTAAAGATAAAAAATTTAATACACAACCATGTTTTGTCAGATTAAGAAATATAAAAGAAAGTTTATATGTCTTTGATAACGCAATAGATATACAAAAAATACTTAATGAACCTCCATGGCTTCAGAAACCCATATGTATTGATACGGAATTAGCAACATATAAAAAAGATAATACAAATACTACTATTTATCGAAAACTTTACAAAGAAAAAGTAAATAATAAATTTAAAAAATTCAGACAAATATTCACCGATGGTTCAGTCATAAATAACTCCATAGGCTGTGCATTCAACATTGATTTAGTCGAAACAAAATTTCATCTACCGGAAAATACAACAATTTTCACAGCCGAATTATATTCTATATATCGAGGTATTCAGTATGTAAATAACGAATCTAATAATGAAAGTTTTTTGGTCTGCACAGATTCTTTGAGCAGCCTTGAAGCTCTTCAAAATATAACTACAAAACATCCATTAGCACAAAAAATAAGAGATGAGATCTCTCTATCTTTAAACAATTTTGCATTTCTATGGATTCCATCACATATAGGTATTAAAGGAAATGAAAAAGCAGATTTATTAGCAAAACAGTATGTTAGAGAACCCTTAGACAACTCTTTTAAATTTATTACATCGGACTTACATAAATTAATAAATAAACACATAATTCGAAAAAAACAAAGTCACTGGGATACAAAAAACAATAATAAATTGCACAACATAAAACCACAAATTGATAAGTGGAAAAGCAATGATAATCTGAGTCGAAGAGATCTTACTGTTCTGACAAGGTTGAGAATAGGACACACTAATCTGACACACAGTTACCTATTTGACAATCAGAACTCATTAGCACATGAGTGTGATTGCAGGCTCAATACTATTTCAGTACACCAGATTTTTGAGGAATGCCCTCTAACTGTAAATCACAGAACATCACTAGGTATCTCATTGAGTTCTCTATCGGCAGATGACCGCAATTCCAATGATAGGGTTATAGAATTTGTCAAAAAACAGAATTTTTACAATTTAATATAATTAAAGCTTAAAATTAAATTAAACAATTCATTAAAGTAAAAAATGTTTAAGTTTTTAAATTTTTTATTTTTTTTATTTTTTTTTTTTGTTTGTTGTTGTTGTTGTTTGTTGTATAATATGTAAAAATAAAGCTTAGTATGTAAGTGTGTAGTAAGTAAGTTTATAATCTACAAATATTGCTATAAATATTGTAATAACAAATTAATTTTTATAGAAAGATCAGGCTTTCAAAACCATTTTTTGTGTTGTAAGCCATAAAAAACATTTTTAAATAAATAAATAAATAATATTTTCTTCTTCGTCGGTAGTTATGCCATCATCAGTATCAGCTTCCTCAGTAATCTATTTAATTATATAAAATTATAATTATACAAAATTAATATATCATTTTTTTTATTATATAAAAAATATAAACTATTTAATTTGTTTAATCTTTGTAATGTCTTTGTAATCTTTGTAATCTTTATTCATGTTTGGGAGTTGAATTAGTTCTGATTGGCTAAAAAGAACCTAGTTGCTATTTATACAATAGAAAATGTTTTAATATTATCTTTTTTCTGGCAGAAATCTATTTTGTAAAATACTTAAAGTAGTAGTATATCTTCATATTACTTTAAAACATTATTAAACCAAATGTTTGAAACTGATAGAGATAAGAATAATTGAAATAAAATTTCTAAAATAGAATATGTTTTCTTTTATTTTTTCTTTTACTTAGTAATTGCTAATTAGTAAACTTAAATTTCGAATGCTTGCACTTGAACTTGAAATTATGCTAATATGAATATAAGAAATGTGTAATAGTGAAATAATACATGTTCTTTTATGTTTCTTTTTTTTTTTTTTTTTTACGAGGGTTGGTGGAAAACTCGAAAGTCATCAAGAGGAACTGCACGTGCTTCCTCAGGGTAGTGTTGGACTTTAACTAACCAAAACCACCCCAAAATTTTTCCAAAGGAGCAGCCAACTCGGGAACAGAAGGTGGAACAGAAGGTGGCATCTGAGCTGACTGTGGCAGTGTCGAATTAGAAGCGAACTGCTTGCCAAATAAGTTCGCTTTCTCTCTAGAATCTGATACTGTGTTGTTATTATTATCAACAAGTGGTGGAAAAGAAGACCCTCTAATGTCTTCCTTTAGACTTTTAGCAAATGTCCAAAAGGATTTGCTATTCTTTGGCATGTGGATGACCTTACGTTTCAACCCTTGGTTGAACAAGAATTTTTGCTTGTTGATAACTCTCTTGCATCTGTTTCTCACCACTATAAAGTTGGAACTGTGAGCCCCCGATCTATTGTTTTGATACAGTTTAAAAGCCTGCTCTTTTCTAAAAATGGCTTCTTTGCAAATGCGATTAAACCAAGATTTGGGCCTCCTCTTAACAGATTTCATGGAATGAGGAATGAATAACCTCATTCCAAGTAAAATAGTTTCACTAATCGCATTTGCAGCAAAGTTAACATTCTTATTACGGAAGCAGAATGACCAATCAAATGTTCTAAAAAAGTTGTTAAGACCCTCCCAGTTAGCATGGCTGTAGCGCCAAACTAATTTTTTGGGAGGGGGCCTCTGGTTGTGGATTGGGCTTACCCTGAAACTTGTCTTAACCAAACAATGATCGGAATTACCCAGGGGGCAACCAACTGAAACCACATATTTTTCAGGGTGTGAGGTGAGAAACAGATCCAAGAGGTGACCTTCTTGATCAGCACGGTCCGGGATCCTAGTGGGATTTTTAACAAGTTGAGAAAGGTGGAACAGTGTGGAGAATAGATCAACTTGTTTCCCAATTGAGTTTTGACTCGGGGAGATGTTGCTCGAAAAATGAAGCCAGTCCCTGTTATGAATGTTGAAATCTCCCGCCAGAACAATTTCAGATTCTGGAGATGCGTCTAAAATTTCAGTGATCTGGTTCGATAGATTTTCAATTTCCATAGCAGTTTCTTGTTCATTTAAGTTGGGTGATCTGTATAAAAAACAGAAATGTATGACATGCTTTCCAACGAGAATTTTAACCCAAATGTAGTGGAAGGTTGGGCTAGAACATTTATATTTTGGAAGTGTGTTGAAGGCAATGTCATTTTTTATGTAGAGAGCGATACCTCTTTTGGGTACGAAGTGTGAAATAAGTGAGTAGCCGATAACATTAAAGTTACCATTGGGATTACTGACTTGTGTGAAGGGCTAAAATTGCTGGTTTAATTGAACTAAGATGGCACTCGACGGCATGAAAATTCGTTTGCAACCCGCGTATATTAAAATTAATATTAAAAATACAGAAATTAATATTAAAATTGGTAATTTTGTTGGAAAACAATTAATGCATAAAACATTCAATTAATGTATAAAACATTCCACGACATCAACACCTTATACAACTATAATAAGTCTCACTTGATAAGAGCTATGATCCTTATCTTGATCGGAAATCGAACGTAAGAAAATTAGGTAATTCAGCTTTTAGTATTGATGAAAAAAATAATAATATAATAATTAATGAAGAAGATTTATGATGAAAATATGGGTTTGTATGATCTTTTATTTAAACTGAAACCAGAAAATTACACAGAAAATGATTTGAAAGAATATCAAAAAATTTTAAAGAAAACTAATGCGCATCGAAGAAGTAATATTCATCAGATCAAATTAAAGCAAATAAGGGTTATAAATAAAAAAATAAAATGCGAACACTTTTTACACATGAATATAATACAAAAGGTCAAAAAGTTTGGGCAGACATAACAATGTTGATAGTTTCTATTTATGTCAATTTTATACCCGAATTCCTAAACACTGAATAAGAGATAATTCAAATTTTATAGTCATATTTAACTAAGACGATTTAAATTTAAAGTGTATTTACTATGATCATATTAATACCGATATTACTATTAAACAATTTAAAGATGTATGCTCGCATTACTGAAAAGATAACTATGGATTTTTACTTATTGATAAGGTTAAAAACTTAAATAGTGGCCGATATAGAAAAAAATTTGAAGAATTTGTTAAACTATAAAATATATATAAAAAGTCCATAATAATAATTCATGTTATACTAGCAGATCCAGTTCAGTTCAGCTCAGTTCATAGCAGTTCACTTCATATCAGTTCAGTTCAGCTCAGTTCAATTCAGTTCAGCTCAGTTCAATTCATTCCAGTTCAGTTCATAGCAGTTCACTTCAGTTCAGTTCAGTTCATATCAGTTCAGTTCAGTTCAGTTCAGTACACTTCAGTTCAAGTTACATAGCAGTTCAATAGCAGATATATTGCAGATATATTCACATATATATTCATTAGTCATCAATGAAAAAGTTTTAAAGGATTTAATTAAAACTAGAAAAAGCATACACAGTAAATATAAATTATTAAAGCCGCAGAGAAAAGAGCAAGATAAATCTTTAGAAAAGAAATTTAAATTTAAAACACCTATTGAGGAATTAATCAATATTGTGAAATATCAATCTCTAACCAACTTTATAAAACCGGAAATCAAAGAAGAATATAGAAGTGATAATGATGGTGAAATTAACTCGAGTTTATTCAAAATAGAAACACCAAAGAAGGAAAAAATATATTTTGAGAGTTTCACGACATCAACACCTCTATACAACTATAATAAGTCTCAGCTTGATAAGAGCTAGCGTCTTTATCTCGATTGGAAATCGAATGTAAGAAAATTAGGTAATTCAGCTTTCAGTATTGACAAAAAAAATAAATTGATGAAGAAGATCTATGATGAAAATGTGGGTTTGTATGATCTTTTATTTAAACTGAAACCAGAAAGTTACACAGAAAATGATTTGAAAGAATATCAAAAAATTTTAGAAAAAACTGATGTGTATCGAAGAATTTATGATTAATCAGATCAAATTAAAGCAAATAAGCTTTTTACACATTTTTTTTTCTTTCTACTTTATTTACACCTATCTAATTTATAAAATGTGAACCTTATAATTAGTTAACATTTAGTTATTAAGTAAATCATTCGACAATTCCTTAAGTGACTTGTAGTCAGAAATCCATTGATATCTGCCTTTTTTCTGTATTTACTCTTTCATCAAAGTATTGATTGTTTTATAACCTTGAAACGAGATCAAA
Organism: Poecilobothrus nobilitatus; assembly: GCA_947095535.1. Taxonomy (NCBI): domain Eukaryota; kingdom Metazoa; phylum Arthropoda; class Insecta; order Diptera; family Dolichopodidae; genus Poecilobothrus; species Poecilobothrus nobilitatus. The sequence goes on along the minus strand of OX352774.1, from coordinate 148,817,893 downwards.
ATGAGTGAATCGCTTTAGCCTGTGGTGCTCAGGGTTTCTTGTTTTAAGTTTTCTGACCAGTAAGTTTGGATGGTTGTCTAGTCTACTAAAGTATTTTCTATCCCGCAGGCCTACCTCTTCTTTGATGGAACACATTTGTAAATCATTTCTGATTGTTTCGTTGCGCCCATACCACGGTGCGTTTGTTATTAATATAAGTTTTTTAGCTTGGAAACGCTCGATTATCTCTATATTTGATACACTGGTTGTACCCCATAGTTCAATACCATATGTCCAAATTGGTTTCAATATACATTTGTAAACCAAAGCTTTATTTTGCAATGATAGCAACGATCTTTTACCTAGTAACCGGTGTATACTATTTAGTTTAGTTCGAAGTTGTTTAATTTTGTTAAAAATATTTGTTCGCCATCTTAGCTTTTGAACTAGGTGAAATCCAAGGTATTTAGCTAAATTTTCCTGTGGAATGTCGATGCCGTTCAATGTGACAGATGGACAGGTATTTTTTTTTAAGGTAAAGCGGACATGCACTGATTTGGCTTCATTGGCTTTAATTCTTCACTTTTTCAACCATAGCTGAATATCGTTCAAGGCGATTTGCTGTTTTGCAGATGCATTTTCTGAAATTGTGCTAGAAGCTAATAACACAGTGTCGGCAGCATAAGTTGCCATGGTTATTTCACTATTTTTGGGAAGATGTGCTGTGTATATTAGGTAGAGTATTGGTCCCAGTACACTGCCTTGACGTACTCCAGAAAAGATGTCGAGTAGCGGTGCACATTTTCCATTATATTTGACAGCGAATTTTCTGTTAGTTAAATAAGAACGTAAAATTTGGTAGAATGGATGTGGTAATTTCTTTTTCAGCTTGTGCAAAATTCCCTCGTACCAGACTTTGTCGAACGCTTGACTAATATCCAAAAAAACTGCAGCGCAATATCTGTTGCTCTCTAGATCTGTTCTTATATAATCAACCACTCTATGTACTTGTTCAGTTGTTGCATGGTGTTGCCTGAAACCAAACTGATGATTATGTATGGCTATCCTTTCATGTAATATCGGTTTTAATCTGATCATGAAGAGTTTTTCAAAAATTTTTGAAAATGTTGATAACAGGCTAATCGGCCTATAAGAGGATACTAAGTTCATATCTTTCCCAGGTTTTGGTATCATTATTATTTCGGTAATTTTCCATTCAGCCGGAAAATAGCTTTTTCTGAAAATAGCATTGAACGGATAGGTAATGTATTTAATGCCTTTGGTAGATAGTTATTTTAGAATGTTCCCATCTATTTTATCATACCCCGGTGTTTTCTTGTTGCTGATCCCTTTGATAATATTTTCAACTTCTTTTGTAGAAAAGCTTTTGATTGGCATACTCATTTGATATGGTGTTGATAAAAAATTAATAATGTCATTATTTTCTACATTAGATATTTCTGCATCAAAAGGCTTGAATACGTTTCTAAGATGCCCCGCAAAAGCTAAAGCTATATCAGCATCGCTTCTTTCCCAATGTCCATTATGTTTTCTTATTGGCGGAATATATATTTACGGTCTCTTAAGATTTTTCGTTGCCTTCCATAAAGAAAAGTTGGTATTCTCAGTAGGTGTTAGATGTTTTAAGTAATTTGCAAACGATTCATTTTTGATTTTATGTAGCAGTGTTTTGATATTTGTCGTAGCCTTATTTAATTTTGCTTTATCTGCAGGAGATCTAGTCCTTTGCCAAATTTTTCTTAGTTTTCTTTTTTGCTCTATTTCTTGTTTAATGTCGTCTGGGTAAATATCTTGCCTTATTTGTTGTTTTACACCCAAACGGGTGTTGTAACCTCATGAGCTTCTTTTGCGATGTCACTAAATTTTCTGATTGCTATCGAGATCTTATTTTGTGTTTTAAGAGGTATGTTGAATGACAATTTGCCATCTGCTATGGTTCTAAATTTGTTCCAGTTGGTGTTGCTTGAATGCAACCTTGTAAATTTGGTTGTTGTACAGATTGTTGTCTTAGTAGATATGATTACTGGACTATGATCGGATGAAATTTCAAAGCATGGCTCTACCAATAGATGGTTACTATAACATCTGGAATTTTACTTAAATCTTTGGGCCAATATGTTGCTTGACCTGAAGAAACGCTGTTAAGCCCATATTCATTCATAGCCAAAAACAATTGCCTGCCTCTGTGAGTGATGATAATTGAGCCCCAATGCGTGTGTTTACAGTTGTAGTCCCCTCCAGCTATGAATTTGTTACCAAGTGTTTTGAAATTCGACGAACTGTGTTGATCTAATATTATGTTTTGGTGGACATAATAGAGCCGATATCGTAATAGAGCCATTATAAGTTTCCACCGACAAACTTGTTGTTAATTTTTATCATATTTGTTTAATTCAAAATGTTTTAGGGAACTTCTGATGTTGATTGGTGATCCTCCATGAGTTGTTCCATCCGGGTGTTTGGTACCATAGATGTTGTAATTTTTTATTTTAAAATAATTTCTACTAGTAAAATGTGTTTTCGAAATTAGTAGTATATCAATTTTGTATGTTGTGCTATGTTGTGCTAGGCCGTTGGCGTTCCAGTAAGCTAGTTTAAGTAGTTGAGACATGACTAAATTTGTGTGCGACTGTGGATAGCATATTTAACATTATGCTCATTTGTTGTGTGAAGTTTTGCATTAAAGTCCAGTTATTCAGTTATTTGATTGTGCAGTGATTTTTGATTTGTTGTAGAAATTTTTCTTTTTTATTACCAATAGTTGTTTTTATCAGCAAACGTACCGCTTGACCAGCTGTAGTTGGTACACTGGGTACAACGTTATTTATTGTTTTTCTTGCGCGTAATGGTGGAAAAGTTTTCCTTTGCAGGTTTTTGTAGTGGCTGCAACCTTTGTAATTAGCTGGATGATTTTCAGAACATAGTACACATTTGACTAGGTTATCTTTACTTACTCTTTGGCATTCAAAAGAGTGATGATCTTCTACACATTTTACACATACGCAGAGTGGCTTAAATACAACATACGCAAGAAGTGAAATTATTTCTATATAAAATAATGGCAGTTGTTTTTTAGTTGTACGTTGTTTAATATTGTACACGTTTGTAACTGTGTGTCCAAAAGTTTCTAATTCATATTTGATAGATTCTGGCGATGTAGAAGGATGTAACCCTCGAAGAACCACTCTAAAGCTCCTTTCTGATTTCATTTTGTACGTGTGGTGCTCTATATGTTTCAGCTGTATTAGCTTGGATTTTAACCTCTTCACTATTTATCACTTTAATTTCGTGCTGACCATGAGCTATCTCTATAAGTAGTTCCGTGAGGGGAAACATATTTTATACTTTGGCCACAAATATTGGTGGTGGTTTGGATGCTTTTTGGTTTACTTTTTCTTTTTGTTGATTTACCATTTTGACATCTGGTATGTTGTTTTTATTTTCAGTTTTATCTGGTAAACCCAACCATACATACAACTTTTGCTGCTTGCCATTTGGTTCTTTTACAGCACTTTTTTCTTTTGATAATGGGATTAACTGGATCACTTTTGGCTGACTGTTTTGTAAAAGTTGTTCCTTGTTTCATAGATCTGGATGGCGTACTTTGTATTATCTCTTGAAGTTGGTATTTCAATATTATGTTTCCTTCTTTTAAAGTTTGCAGCTCTTCGACTAGACCGTTCAGAATAGATTTGGTGTTCTCATCAAAAGTAGAAGCAATTTGTTTCAACTGCATACATTTATCATCCCCATTAGCATTATTAATACCATCGGAATTATTGGTGTTTATATTGCTGTTTATAACTTTGTTATTTATTTTTGTACTACTATTTGTATTTTTGTTATTATTATGAAATCTTGTTTTAGAATTTTCAATTGTTGTTGACATAAGTGGCGACGATCGCATAGTTTTACCCATATTTTCGCATTTGCTATTCTTTACTATTATTTTTTATTATTATTATTATTTTTATTAATATTGATTTAGATAGGTTTATAATTTATTTTATAATTTGCAATTATATTTATTATTAATAATTTAATTAATTTAATTTATAATTATATCTTATTTTATTTATAAAATATTAATTGTGTATTAATAATTAGTAATTTTTGAATATATTTTTCAAAATTTGCTGATAGATGTCTCTTAGATAGAAATTTGCACGTAGGTAGCACTAATTACAATGCAAACGAAAATGCAGATTTCGAAAATAGTTTTCGAAGATTTTATTTGCAATAGAATTTTGACACTTTGAGTTCAGTTTAACTAAATTTATTTTTTTTGTTTATTATGCGCGTTTATTATATTTTGTTTATAAATTAAGTACTATTTAATTTAATCACTATTATTTTTTTTCTACTTCTAGATGTTCACGGATCAAAAGTTCGATCATAACTGACTTTTTACACATGAATATAATACAAGAGGTCAAAAAGTCGGAAAAGGCTTAACTAATAAAAGTTTTGCAATACATCCGCAAAAATCTACTATGGTATATTCAAAACAACCTGTTCAATACACATATTGGGATGGTCCAAATGAATTAGTCAATAGGTTAAGACTTTTAATTGCATCACAAACAGCTGGTAATAACAATCAATCATAATGAAATCAATTCCATTATTAAAGAGTTGAGAGAAGCTAATGTAATTGAATAATATTTAATTTAATATATCATTTATAGAATGGCTATTGATAAATTCGAACTTAGTCGAAGTGCTTGGCGATATAAAATTCTACAACAAAAAAATTTTCCAGTAATTGATTTTCGTGTAACTTCAGATGGAAATTATGACGTACAAAAAAAAAAACAAATAATTAATCTTAAAGATCCTATAAATAATAATGATACTTTAACAAAAAGATATGTTGATGAGACAATGAAAAACTTAAAAAAATATACTGATAATTTAACCTCTAATTTAAAAGAAGATGTATTACAATAAGAAGAAATGAAGTATCGCGGGCTTATGGTGTTTGTGATAATTTGAAACTTGATTTGAATAAGGAAATATTAAAAAGTGAAGAAAAAACAAAAGAATATACTGATAGCCAAATAAAATATCTTATCAATATTATAAATAGTACACAAGCAGAATTATACGACGTGGAGAGTTTTGTTTTAAGACTTGTTGAATATGTTAAACCTAAACCAAAACTCATTTTTCAAAGAATTGGAAATAAACCAAGAACAGAATGAAAAAATAAATAGTTTATATCAGCCAATTAAACTTGGATGTTGTACCACAAATCGAATACAAACTAAATATTCTTCTAAATGAATATGAGATCTTCTTTTGGAGGAGCATTATAATCTACTAATACATAATTTTAATTTTCTTTTAAATTAAATTTTCTTTCAAATAATTACAATTTAAAAATTCTATACAAAAAGAGCCAAAAGATTGCTGTTTTCATTGGGTTATATGTTCATATACATCAGATTCATCAGATTCACTTCCTGAAACTTGCCCCTGTTTCACATCTGAAATTATGATATTAAGAATTACAAAATTAATATCATTATAAAATAGAATTAAAAATAAATAAAGTGATTTATGAATACTAAATATTTTTTTTTACTCTTTTATTTCTTTTTTGCTTTTAGCAATTATAATTTTCTATATATATATAACTCTGACCGTAATAACTCTGAAAAAATAAGATTTTGATAAAATAAAATTTTATTTCACATTTTCATATGAAAAATTGACTTTTTTTATCATTCTACCCAAAAGCATTTCATCATGACTCAAAAATAAAAAGGACCACAGTAACCAATGGGGGCTTCGTAGAAAGAGGAAGAAAGGAAGAAAAACATGTGTGCACAAAAAAGGTACCGTTATATTTAATTTTAGAATTTTAATTTGTTTTAAACACTCTGTACTCAAATGAGACACTCTGTTCTAATTTTAGGTATATCATCTTAAGGATTGTTTATAGACCTAACTTTTGGGACTACAACGGTTTTTACAGATCTAACAATTTTTTGAATATTTTCTGTCATTTAAGCATGTTAAGTATGAAATTGCATTTTCTAATAAAATTGTTGTTTCAATTTCGAATTTCTAACCTCTGAGGGGACTATTTACCAAGCCGTACCATATTTATTATATACCGTATTATATACCGTTCGAAAGGACATGAAGAGACCCTTCTAACAATATAAAAATCATATAGCATGTCTTTGTAAATTTATAAAGTACAATGGTTTCTAGAAAGCCTAGAGAAATTTTTTTTTTATACCAAAATTTTCCGTTTGCACTGCAGTATCTCAGAAACGGGAGCACTGATTAAGATGAAACAAGATATTTATTAAAAACAATAGTAGATCCCACAATGTTGTAAAATATTGGTTTCTGTATATAATATCGTAGACGAAAATATAACGGCGTAAGTAAAATACTACAAAATGTTAGAAAAATTTCAAAATAATCAATTTGATCTTTAAGTGACTTTTGCGTTAAAAGTCATGTTCCATGAAATATAGGTGACGTCACTACCGTTATGTAAAATTTCAAGGCAATCGGACAATGTGCCAAAAGGAAAGTATATCTCTATATTATATTAAAATAATTAAAATAAAACATTATATAATAAAATAAAAGAAAAATAGAAATAAAAATTTTTACATCAAAGCAGTCTTTAAAATAAGAAATCAAATCAGTAAATGTTTTGACATCAAAAACTATTTTACATTAAAGATTGTTACATATTATAGAACTTTACGTTTCTAACAATTTAATAATTGAAAGATTTTAGTAATTAAAATGTAATAAATAGAAAGATTAAGGTAAGATATTTTATTTCTTTTCATATAACTATACTTAACATGTGTTATATTGAATTCATACATAAAAGGAGAATAACTGTAATAAATTTAAAAAAAATTCAGTGATTGAAAAGAAAATTTTCAAATTAATCAAACTCTATTCAACTTTACTTTGTGTAAAAAATTTTATAATATTTTAAATCGCATTAAATGATGCTGATTAATTATTGTATTGTATTGTATTGCACTCTATGTACTCTTTCAGTTTTAATTAATTAAATATGAATTAATTTAATTGTGATACGAAGTCAATTAAAGTAAGTGTAGCTATGTAGCTGCAGTGTCTATTGTAACATACAATTTTACTATAGTATTACGGGTTCATTTTAATTTTTTTTTTTAATGACTAATGTTTTTGTTATTTAATTTATTATTTTCTTTTTTATTTATAAGTGTTCCTGTTTTTACGATTTTTTTTTAAATATTTTATTTATATACCTAATAATAATATTTAATTATTTGAATTATTATTATTTTTTTTTATAGTTATTTATAGTTAATTAATTCATTATAATTTTAAGAGTTTTTATTTAGTTTCTTTTTTTAAATTTTGTAAGTTATTTAAAAAAAAATCTTTTTTTAAACTAAAATTTTTTTTTTTATTTATTATTATACCCGTATGAATTATGTTCAAGGGTATAATAAATTTACCATTACGTTTGTGACACCTTAAAGGAGTCGAGATAGATATAGTGTCAAAGGTATGGATCGGCTCAGAATCGAATTCTGAGTCGATTAAGTCATTTACGTCCATGATAACTCAAAAAATAAAGGAGCTAGGAGGCTGAAATTTTTTTTACGGCACTTTTGCAAAATTGTTAGTTTTGCTATTAAACTCCAGCATTTTCGGCCGCCGGTTTTGAGTAGCTGCCATATAACTTTTTTCTTTAAATGGAAAAGACTCAGTGTCTATTCAAGCTAGGTATCTGAATTTTTGCAAATGATGATCAAGTTTTATGGCAACAGCTTCTGTAAAATTTGGTTGTGATGGTACGACAGATTCGGGTAACTTCCATACAACTTCTCTTTTTAAATAAAAATAACTATTATTATTATTTTTTATACTTGAAATTAATATTTTTGGTTACTTGGAATAAAAATTAATAACTGGCGCCCGAGCAGGGACCATTAATGTTGAGGAAGTCAATAGTAAATAGCTACCTGTAAGAAAAGAAAATAATTATTAAAATTAAAATTTGTGATGAAAAAATTATCATTAAAATAAATGTCATAAAAAAGTTAACGACTAAAAACGAAAACTATTTAAAGAACTATAAGTGTAAAGTTTAAAATAAAAAAAAATTTTTTTTTAAAGATTTAAAAAATTAAAACTAAATAAAACAAGGAAGAATAGTTGCCTTTGTCAACTCTTAGATACCCGTACGAAGCGTTAGTATGTTCATGGCCTGTCACTCTGCTTATAATATTATTTTTTCAATTTCTTAGTATTTTAAAATAATTTGGGTGAATTTTATAATTTCTAGAACTATGGGTTGTACATATATTAGAACTATATGTTTATATATTCTTCAAAGGCAGATTCTAAACTTCCACATAACCATTATCAATCCAAAACTTTTCCAAATATGCTATAGTACCATTAAATACCAAGCGGCAAATGTATAATAAATTATACTATATGTATAAATTATTTATCGTATGGGTATAAAAAATGTGAAAATTGGACTTTTCTGGAATTTTGAGGGGGCTGAAACTCCGGAACCCTGTATAACTAAAATAAAACGTTAACACATGTAAAAATATATTACGGTAGATTTAATTTTTACATCTTGCCGAAGTAAAATGTGCACAGGTGCCTAAGTTACAGGTGTTTAGAAATAGCAAATTTTCAATTTTTGAGCCCTAATAGCTCATAAACAGGGTGTGGTCCAAAAAAAATTTCTGAGCAAACTAATACTAATTCTAAAAGTTCTTTCCGCTCGCAAAATTTCAAGCCTTTATAGAAAAGCATGCCGGAGTTATGAAGGGAGAAAAATCACGCAAAATTTGGTTTGCACATAACGGTAAATTTAAATACTAAATTTAAAAAAATTGTATAATTTTTATACTAATTTACAAATTTAAAAAAATACTTGTCGAATGACGTTTTCTGATTGAAAAAATATTAATTAGAACATGAGATATATGCATTTAAAAATAGGGCTTTTTCAAAGTTTGAGGGGCTGTAGCAGCGAAACGGGTAGGGCTACAGAAAAAAGTCATTAATAATAAAATTAATATTTTTATGATATCTATCAGCAGTTAAAATTTCATCTAAATTTCATTTATTTCAAAAAAAATGTGGGGATCTAAAAGATAGGTGTTCGAGAGCTACCCAAAGTATTGGTCGGATCTCAACCAAAAAAAATAGCGAACCTACAAATCGTTGTAAGAATACTTTGTGTAAATTTCAAGACTCTAGCTTTCTTAGTTTTTGAGTTATCTTGCTAACGGACAAAGCTCAATCGACTTAGAATTTGATTTTGATCCTATCCATACCTTTGAAGGTATACGTAGCTAGCTTATTTCGAAGTGTTACGAGCGGAGGAGCAATTTTAATATACCCGATCCTTATCGTACGGGTATAAAAAAAACTATCATTGTAAAATTTGAGTATTTGAAATAAAAACAAGTAAATGTAACAGTAAGACGATGCAACCGACTTATTAATACCCTACACCTGAATAATTCGATTACAATTAAATTTGAAAATAATTAAATTAAAAATCCATAAGTTTTTTGGCAGCTGCTTGAACTTCTTCCCTTTTCTGTCTTATTCAACTCGAATTTCAGGAACGTAAAAGAGGCATCCTCTTGGGATATGCTTGATACCCTTGTAACAAATTTCAAGTTTTTATCTTTATTAATTTCGAAGATTATTAGTCCTTGGGAGGTGTGTGTCAGGTACCCGAATTGCCACTCCAATTCATCGAATCCATCTCAATAACATAAAGAAAACATGTCAGAACACCATTGTACTAAATTTAAAGGTTCTACTTTTGTTGGCTTCGGAGATGTGCTCGTTGCTCTTGTGCTCGTCCGGAAGTATCCAAAATACGAACTCATGGTTCAAATTCTTTCAAATGTCAGTTTCCAATTTTACAGAAAAGAAAACATAACAGAACACCTTTGTACTAAAAATAAAAGTTCTATCTTTGTTGGTTGTGGAGATATACTCGTGTGCTCTGGGGCTCGTCCGGAAGCTTCCAAGATTTGAACCCATAGGCCTCACAAATTTCAGAAACACAAATCAAACATGAAGGAACACCATTTTGCCTAATTTAAAGGTATCTTTGTTGCTTTTGGAGATAATATCATTTGCTCTGAGGCTCGTTCGGAAGTTTCCGAAATCCGAACCCAAGGACCAAATCCTCTCAAATTTCAGAGACCTAAATCAAACATGAATAAACACCACTCTGCCAAATTTAAAGGTTATATCTTTGTTGTTTTTGGAGATAATCTCATTTGCTCTGGTGCTCGTTCGGAAGCTTCCAAAATCCAAAACCATAGACAAATCCTCTTAAATTTCAAAGACATAAATCAAACGGAAAGGAACATCATTGTAACAAATTTAAAGGTTCTATCTTTGTTGGTTTTGGAGATAATCTCGTTTGCTCTGGGGCTCGTTCGGAAGCTTCCAAGATCCGAATCCATGGTTCAATTTCTTTCAAATGTCAGTTTCCAATTTTATAGAAAAGGGAACATAACAGCGCACTCTTGTACTAAAAATAAAGGTTATATCTTTGTTGGTTGTGGAGATATACTCGTTTGCTCTGGGGCTCGTTCGGAAGCTTACAAGATCCGAACCCATGAACCAAATCCTCTCAAATTTCAGAGACTTAAATAAAACATCAAAGAACACCACTCTGTCAAATTTGAAGGTTATATCTTTATAGGTTTTGGAAATAATCTCATTTGCTCTGGTGCATTCTCGTTCGGAAGCTTCCAAAATCCAAACCCATGGACCAAATCCTCTTAAATTTCAGAGACATAAATCGAACGGGAAGGAACATCATTGTACAAAATTTAAAGGTTCTATCTTTGTTGGTTTTGGACATAATCTCGTTTGCTCCGGAATCATTCGGAAGCTTCCAGAATCCGAACGCATGAACCGATTTTGTCCAGATTCGAACTTAGCTTCCTTTCGTAATTAGTAACCTACTATATAAATTTCATCAAGATAACTTCATTAGTTTTTGAGTTATCGTGCGAACGGACGGACGGACGGACGAACTTACATCGTTAAATCGACTCAGGAGGTGATCCTGATTCAGAATATATATACATGTCCATATCTAACTCGATTCCTTTTGGTGGTTACAAACACCATACCAAATTTAATATACCCTATACTTTAGGTGTAGGGTATAAAAAGGACTCAAGAAGGAGCAACTCCGTTTGTTATGTTATCTACTCCAGAAAATTTAAACCCACATCTGAGACCAATAAGAGAAAATAGACATGACGAAAATTTCAGTGAGTCAATCAGAGAGATGATTCAATATGAGGCAAGAAAACTGGTAAGAGAAGGCTACTACCAAAGGTTACACCAAGAGGAAGTAGAGGATGAAGAGGAAATTGAACGGGAAGTCTATATTCATCCAAACGACAATCTTGACGGCATGGACACAGTTCCCAATATCATAAGGGAAATAGATGTTTTCTCAAGAGAACTAAGAGAGTATGCGTCTTGGAAGAAAGGAGTAAAGCAACTACTAAAAATCTATGATCATCTTAAAGGCATATCAATATATTATGGAATTCTCAGAACCATAAGGAATAAAATTAAGGGCGAGGCAAATACAACATTAGAAGCATATAACACCCCATTGAACTGGAATAGTATCGTGAAATATTTAAACCGACATTATGCCAATAAGAGAAGTATGAGAACATTGGAGAACCAGCTAACAGTGATGACACAAGCCAATCAGTCAATCGAGGAATTCTATAAGCAGGTTCATAGGCAGCTTAATTTAATATTGAAAAAAGTAAATTCAATGCAATTGCCAAGTGATGCCGTGGTTGCAACAGCTAAAACACATAGAGATAGATCATTAAATGCATTTATTAACGGGTTGAAAGGAGAACTTTCGTCAGTATTATTGGATATGAAAGAGCCTAATGACTTACTTGAATGACTTGGAATTGGCTCTGAAAGTAGAAAATAGGCTTAAAAGAAAACAAAGCCTTGCAAAAAAACAGATTGACACTGCTAAAATACAACAAGCTGGCCAAAGATTATCACCACCAATACGTTCAGGTGAACTTGCATTCAGAAGAGCAAATTTGGGAAACAGGAATAGCTCTCACTAACGATTCTATAGCAACCAACCATTTTATAATAACTGGCAATCCTATAACCAATAATTTTATAACAACCGTCAACCCTATAACAACCAATCAATTTCTAACATCCGACAACCTTGTAATGGTCAACCAACTTCCCAATTGAGAAATAATCTTAGGGATCATTAACACAACATGGAGAAATCACATTTACCGAATGATCAAGATCAAGCTATCGTACCATATCAAGCGCAGAAAAATGAACCAAGGTCGCAACAATCTCGATATTCGTATCATCGGAATCATACAAAGTCCAACAATAGATCATCATTTCATCAAAACAATAAAAGATCCTGCCAAAACATAAACCATATGGAAACCAAACCAAGGAAAAAATTTCAAAGAAATAAGGATATTGAAAAGATACCGTTACTTAATGGCCAAGATTCAACTGGGCAGGAGAATTACAATGACAATGAAAATCCTTTTTAGATTAAAATACTCCTCACGTTTTCCCTTTACGCGAACAAAATGTTCCTTTTACGCGAACTCGATTGGTGGTGACGTAAAGATCACCCACCACGCTGAGATCGGTTACTTTAAAAATGGAATGGAATTACCAAGTTTAAATTCTTTCGAAGGTATAATTGGAAACGATACCTTCAAAACACTGAAAGTGGTTATTCATACAGATAAGGTATAACTTGAACTTGCCGATAAGGTAAGAATTTCACTTAAACAACAAATATCAGAATTTATCAACAAAATTGAACTGAGAACCAGCCATTTGACTATAGAAGAACGAGATAAACTAGGCAGTTAAGTCAATAAGTTCACCAATTTATTTGCAGAAGCGAATGCGAAACTGATCTATACTATAATTTATTCTAAATCATATTCTAAATCATATCCGTATTTATGATTATTCTAAATCATATCCGTATCCGATGGCATTAAAATCCGAAACAGATGATCAGATTAAACAGCTTTTAGAAGATGGGATAATAAAACAATCTAGGTCACCATTCAACTCACCGGTTTTGATTGTTCCCAGAAAGAGGACACTTCAGCAAAAAAGTAATATCGAATGATAGTTGACTATCGGAAGCTGAACAAGATTACCATTGCGGATAAATACCCAATTTCGGAGATAAATGAAGTTCTCTGAAATTTAGGAAAAAACCTTCTGTTCTTGGTAATTGATTTGAAAAGCGGATTTCATCAGATACCGTTGAAATTAAGTGATGTTGAAAAAACTGCCTTCTTCTTAAATAACGGAAAGTACGTATTCAACAGGCTGCCGTTTTGATTGAAAAATGCACCTTCAATTTTCCAAAGAGCCCTTGATGACATCCTGAGGGAACATATTGGAAAATGTTGTAATGTCTATATAGACGACATAATAATCTCTGGCAAGGATAAGGAAAGTCACTTCCAAAATCTGTAAAAAGTATTTACAACACTCGAATCAGCCAACATGAAAGTAAAACTGGACAAAAGCTAATTTTTACGAAATGAAGTCGAATTCTTAGCGTTTCAAATTTCGGCAGAAGGAATAAAAACCAACCCAAAGGAAGTACAGACGATCTGCGATATGCCATTACCGAAAACTCTAAAGGATTTACGTTCGTTTTTAGGTATGTCAGGGTACTACAGAAGGTTTATCTGTGACTTTGCTTAAATCGCAAAACACTGACATCCCTTTTGAAAGAGGAGAGGGGACGTGTGTCCAAAAATCAATCGAAAACCACTCCTATCAACTTAAACAATGAGGCCGAAAAAGCCTTTCTCGAACTGAAATACTCATTAATATCAGAAGATGTCATCCTGAAATATCGTGATTTTGATAGAGAATTCGAACTAAGAACCGGTGCGTCTAACTACACGATTGCGGCGGTGTTGTCTCAAGGAAGAAAGCCAACTACATTTATTTCCAGGACCCTCACAAAAACCGAAGAATACGCCACTAACGAGAAGTAGATGTTAGATATAATTTGGTCACTGACTTCGTTAAGGAATTACCTATATGGACCCAAAAAACTAATAATATTCACTGATCATCAACCGCTTACGTACATTTTTAGCAATAAGAACTCGAACAGTAAGTTAAAGAAATGGAAGGCCATCCTTGAAGAGAACAACTACGAGATAAAGTACAAGCCTGATCAAATGAACGTGGTAGCTGACACGTTATCAAGATTAATTAAAAAATCGGAAATTAATACGTTAACAATAACGCAACATAGTGCTGAGAGTTCCTCGCAGAATTACATTCAATTTGTGGAGGCTCCCATTAATGCGTTCAGAAATTAAATAATTTTAAAACGCGGTGGTGAAATCGATTACGAATTAATTAACACCTTTTCAGGCTATATCCGGCACATAATAACAAGAATTATTTTAAGGAAAAAGAAATCGTGAATATCCTAAAAAAATACTTGAATCTAAAAACAATAAATGCAATAATGGCGGAAGAAAGTATCATGGGTAAGATACAACAAATTTATACTCAAAATTTTGAAAATTATAGATTAAAATTTACAAGAATACTGGTCAAAGACATCATGGATATGAATGAGCTCATATTAGAAGTTCACAAACGCACCCATAGAAATTCACATGAAAATAAAGCTCAAATAATTCGTAATTATTATTTTCCGAAAAGGACCAGGAAAATATCTAATTTAGTTACAACAAGCACAGTATGTAAGCAAAATAAATATGATCGGCATACCAATATCCCAGAAATAAAACAAACATTTGCGGGTCATATCGTTCACATGGACATTTTCACGACCGAATCTAAGTTGACTTTAACAGCAATTGATAAGTTAACGAAGTTTGCCCAAGCGAGAGTTGTAGAAAGTAGATCAACAGAAAATGTCAGACAAGTATTACGGGATATTTTGTTTTACTATGGCGTTCCAGAATGGGTCATCATAGACAACGAAAAGTCGCTTAACTCCGCTTCGCTAAAAAGAATGATGGAAGACGAAATGAAGATACAGATTTTTACTGCACCTCCATATAAAAGTGAGGTGAATGGACAAATAGAACGTTTTCATTCAACTTTATCGGAGATTATACGATGTGTCAAAGCAGAGAGAGACAACAGAAGTTTTGAAGAATTGCCACAACGAGGCGTAAACGAATATAATTATACCATCCAGTCAGTAACCAAAAGAAAGCACATGGAGCTATTTTTCGCTAGAGTTCCAAATATAACACCCGCAAAGTTTGAGAAAACTAGACTTAGCAATATTGAGAAAATTAATAACAAACAGAACAAGGATCTAGATCTCCACAATAAAAAAAGGAAACTAATTAAACACTACCAACCAGGTGATACAATTTATGTAAAGCATCACAAAAGAATCGGATCTAAATTAACGCAATGCTTCAAAATGGAAATAGTAAAGGAAAATAAAAATACAGTTATTATAACAAAATCAGGAAGAACTGTACATAAGTAATAAAATCATAATGATACACATTCTTCATACAAACCTTATTAAATTTTGTTTTTCTCTCACTTGACTCTTAAAGTAAATTATTATTTTTGTTTTCTCCAAATTTTTGTTTATTTGTTCATTTTCTTACCATATTATTATCCTTTATATCATTTTAGGTGCTCATTATACGAGCGTCTATCATTCGTCCAAATACTAGACTACACGGGATCGCATGCAGTATCTATTATTCTGGAAGAAGCAAAGGTGCAAGTAGGAAGCTTTAGACTCATCCATATGTTTGACTTTGAAAATCTAACGAATTCATTAAGGGAAATCAACGTCGTAGTAGAGGAGGACGGAGGTATAAAAAAGAATCACCTGTATGAGTACCTGAAATACGAAGCTCTGCAAGTTCAAAACTTGTTGGACGAATTTAAAATTATACGGAAACCAATGTCCTTTAACTCTATAGACACTATGTGAAAATAGATAGCTGGAAGTACAGACCATGCAGATTTTATTATGATTAAAAAGAAAATGAACAATTTCCTAGAAAATAACAATAAACAAATTATAATAAATAAGTCTTTTAGTGATAGGAATAATAATATAAGTAGAATTACTAATCAGATTTTAGAAAACATTAGATTAGGTCATGAATTTGACAATCAAAATATTAAAAAATTACAATATAAGTTAAAATTTATAACAGAGGAAATAGTTAATTTAAAATATGACGTGCAGTAAGCTAAAGTAGAAATTATTAACACTATTGCTTCAAAGTCAGAAATAGAAATTGAAACAATCAACTCAATTTTCAACAAAGAAAATTTTCCATATTCAGACGCTGAGAAAGCGTTAAATCTCTCCAATGTAAAAGTAATAACAAATGGTACTTGCTTGCTCTACGTCATCGAAATCCCAATATCAGAAACTGATGTATTTAAAAAAATTGTAGTTAAACCTATAAAATTTAATAACACTATTATTAAGCTTGATTATAAAGAAATATTATTTAATAATAAAAAAATGTATGGAATAAAAAAAATTCTAAACAAATAAATTCACTAATAATATGTAATAGAGATCAAATTGTTGATATTTCAAATTCTACCTGCATTCCGAACATATTAGAAGGAAGATCATCCACGTGCAATGTTACCAACGCTCATCATATCTCCAATATGAAAATATCCCCATCATATCCCCAATATGGCAATAGAAAAAATTGCCAAAGATATTTATTTATTTATTTATTCATTTCTTTTTTAATTCAAATAAGGCACAATAAAAATTACATATTTACAAAATTAAATTTACATTAAAATTCAAATATTCAAATACAAGCTTATACTAGTTTTTTTTTTTTTTTTTTTTAATTAATAATACAATTAATTCAATATAACAAATTAATGCAATGTTGCAAAATTTTACTTAAATTAATTCTTGTTATTTTAAATTATAAATACTGTTCATAAGTTCATAAAATTGCATCAGTAACTCTGAATTTACAATTTATTGTGTAACTATGAATTTATAAGTTTGGTATGAGCGATTTGAGTTTTTGTTTAGTGTTTGATGCATTAATCTGATTTTTGTACTTATTTCCCTTAATTAGCAATCTGTTGATTGGTTCGAATTTCCCATACATGGTTCTATGAAAAGGTATTATGAACATATCCGGAGATCGTGTTCAAGTGTTACTGTTTAGTAAAATTTTACTCCGAATGAACGTCGAATCCGTAATTTTATTTAAAATATCCGTAAGGAAAATAACATCAGCTAAATCACGTCCTTTTACGAGCGAAGTTAAGTTGATCAGATTTATTCTGTGCTCATACGGAGGTAAGTTATTAGGATCAGTAGGTAACCCTGCACTTTGGGATGGGCAAAAATCAACCCATATCGCACGACATGATGACCTACATTTTGATTGATGGGTTTAATGTAGGTTATGCTTGGTTAGTAGGTCAAGAACTTGTTTTGATTGTTTTGGTTTAGGTTTTAAGTTAGGTTGTATGTGTGTATTTGTGGTTAAGGTTTAGGTTTTAAGTTATGTTAACTTATAAGTTTCAAATAGTTGTATAGTAGGAAGTCAAGTGTTAAGCAATTTGAAGTAGGTCCACCCTTAATAAACAAAATTATATACCTGGTTTAAATACTAGGCGCACATATAAAAGTAGTAAGAAAATTTCTTATATGAAAATAAAAAACAGAAAATTTTTTTTATTTTTAAATCTATACAGAGCATCTTTAAAATTGAAAAAAAAAAATGTTGCCTTTAAAGGAAATTAAAATAAAAAACTTGTTTTTTATAATAGCAAAATATTGTACCTATCTACCTTCCTTGAAAAATGTGTAGAGTAAAGAAAAAAAAAAAAAGACTTAAATAAATTTTTTAACATTCTAGTTTTAAAAGAATAAGAATTAAAACGTTTTTTTATTTCTTGTTTTATGTGCAAATGTAAATGTATTAAAAAAAATTTTTTATATAAAACTAAAAAACAGAAAAAAAATTTTTATTTTTAAATCTACAGCGTATCTTTAAAATTGAAAAGAAGAAGTGTAATCCTGTTTTTGTTTTTTTTTTTATTAGCATAAAGAAAAAAAAGTAAAGTAAGATATAGATTTTTTTTTTTGCTTACATAAAAATATGGTCTCTTCTGGATAGAAGAATTTATAGAAGAAAAGAGAAAACGAAAGTCATTAATTAGCTGACTGTATGTCGTGTAAGATATTTTTTTTATTTTTAAGTAAGAATATTCAAGAAATAAGAATAAAAAAAAAACAAACAGCAAATCAAAAATATGGAACTGATTAAACGAAAGATATACTCTTTGGCATGCATTTATGGTTATGTTTATTTTTTGTTTTGTTTTTGTATAGAATAAAAAATAATTTAAAGATAGGTTAAATGGTATTTATTTTAAAAACATAAGATAAAAATAAAAGACATTTATTTTTGTTTAAATTCTTTTATTATTATATTTTTATTTAAATCTAAGTTTAAACATTTTTTTACGATGATCAGATGTTAAAATTGCAGAAATAGTAAGACCAACTTTTTCTATACGTCTTTGAAATTTACTTGTATCACGTGCGTATTCTTCCCAATGACTTTTCCTTGCTGATTTGTAAGCATACTCCCATACATGCATAACGTGAATTTCTTGTTTAATGTTGAAGTGAACTTTTTTAGTTTTGCTATTTAAATTCATATCGTGCAAGTATGAAAATTGAAAGTCTTAATCTAACATTTTTTCCTTTAAAAGATACATATATACTACTAAATAGTGTTTTAATACACACTTTACATCTAAATATTCAACTAAACCGTTATTCCATTTAAGTACATTTATTTTACTTTCGCAGTACTGGTTATTATATTTCATATCCTGACTAAGTTC
Organism: Poecilobothrus nobilitatus; assembly: GCA_947095535.1. Classification (NCBI taxonomy): domain Eukaryota; kingdom Metazoa; phylum Arthropoda; class Insecta; order Diptera; family Dolichopodidae; genus Poecilobothrus; species Poecilobothrus nobilitatus. Next base: position 148,798,909 of record OX352774.1, on the reverse strand, counting down.
TTCTGCGGGGTACGGTGCTTTGAAGTGATACACAGTTGGAATTAAACTTCCTTTTTCAAGTATGGCTTTTAGAAAACTTTAGGTTTAATGTAATCATAATGAAATTCATACATAAGTATTTTAGATTGTTCTAGTACTGTAAATCCTAAATATATAGGTTTATCATAATATACATTTGTATGATTAAGCTATGATAATTTGGTTTTGCTATTAATGCTCGTGCACCTAAATGTCTTCCTTGACTTTCCCAAGAGGTGGCTATTTTAACATTTTTTCTTTTACCTAAATTTTCCATGGTTTTACCGAAAACGGCAATATTCATTAATTTAAAATAATCTTTTTCGAAAGCATTTTTAGCAACTGACCTATGTGAGTTATTTAAATCAATATATTTTTTTAACCATTTGCTTTGTGTGAATTTTAGCACTCTATTAATTTTCTTAAGAATTAAACAGTTTCGAAGACACTGTTTTAAATTTCGATAATGGATTATGTATTTGTGTTTGTTTGTTAAGTCAACTAAGAGTTTGGGACTTTTACCTGTTAGTGGAACTTTGTTTTCAGCACAAAAAGGAAAATCATTGTGCATATCATGTAAATGTTGTGGGTAATCTAAATCCACTTCTAAAACGTAACCAGTTTCCGAATCATCGGCAACTGAAAGCACATCAATATTTTCTGTAACGTCAACTCACTGAAAATCTTTATGTGGTAAATATTAGATCATTGCCCATCCATATAAATTGTTAGCGTCTTCATATACTATGTATTTCGAAGATTCGTTTCTTTTATAAGATTCTCCCATGAATTTATTATTTGCTACTGAATGTCTAAGTGAGCACTGACTAATTCCACCACGTATCCCTTTTTTAAAGAAATTATACATATCAATATCAGTTAATAATTGTAATTTGATATCCGTGTATTTTAACATAGCTGCCCATGACAAACCTGGGGTAGTATAAAAATTTGCAGGATCTAAAGAATAGATTTTGTAACATATTTTTCGAAAGTTTTCAAAAACATCAGTCAAAATAAGCACATCTGTTTTAAGGTAAAGTTTGAAATAGTCCCATAAGTTTTGACAATCAAACGTATTCCATACATTAATTGCATGAAGGTAGTCTTCATCGGAACATGATGTGTTTGTCATATGATTGGTAAAAGCTTCTTGTGAAGGTAAACTTCTTTCGTCAAGTCGTTCAATGGAATTTAAATACTCATAGGGAAAAACTCCCTTTCGAGTCATAAGTTTAATTTTTTCATTATTATTGAATTCTTTTTTTATATGAAACAAATCGTTTTCATTTAAATTTTTACATAAAGAATCAAGGCTAGAAGCCATAAATCTAAAGCTATGGAGAAAACGTAAATAAAATGAATGATTCATTTTAATTTGAATGAATCATTCATTTTAAATAAAATGAATGAATTTTTTTTTAGATAATGAAATATAACGTTCTTTATTCAAAGGAATGACACCAATATGTCCATTCACTTCGTTTAGTTCTTTAAATAAAAGATGGCAATCATAACCGGAAAAATTGTGAAAAAATATAGGAAAAAAATTTGGCCGCCTATATAATAAATTACATTTAGAATGAGCGGGTCCTCTATAATTACCAGTAAAGTGACAATAGTCTCTAATTCTATCATTAAAAGCTAAATGCTTACCACATATGTGATAATTTTCCTGAATTAATTGTTGAAGCTGCTCATCAAGTGTTAATAGATTCATTGGCTTTGGCATCATAAATATATTTTTATATAATTCACTACATGTTTTTGTTAACGGTATGACAAATTCCTTAGTACAGTTAGCTCCAACAAAGTCTTTGTAACAGCTTTGATTATCATCAAAAGAACATTTAATGTAGTAGGAGAAAGCTACTGGAACATGTTGATGAATATTTGTTGTTGAAGACATCATTGGATTAGAACTGCATGGTGCAATAGGTTGTAAAATACTCTCAGCATCAGCATAAATAACAAAAGGTGTTTCTAATTGTTGTTGATAATTTTTAAACTCGAGTGTATTTTTCTCAATAGATGGAAGTTTTGTAACGACTTTATTGCACTCAATTTTATGTAAATCACGCTGTTGTAATGTATGAAAATGTTGCAAACACATATTATAAATATAAATTTCATGTATATGTTTTGTTAAAGAACTGCTTATTAACCTTGATAAATTTTTAATATAAACAAAATGAAATTTATCATCCTTTTCCAATAGCAATAAATTTCGTATTTTATCATCGTATTTTTTTTCTGATTTTGTTAAATAGAATGGTCCTACAACCTCATATTTTTTATTAATAACTTCCAGTCCAAACAAATTAATACTTATTTCACTATTTAGTTCTTCAAATAAATTTAACTCGTTCAATTTAGCTGGAAATTGCATAGTGCTAAAATTAAGCTGTTTTACATCACCAAACTCTAGCTCGACTATGGGTAGAGAAATATTATTAAGTTTATATGAAGATGTTCGTTCAGCATTTTGAATGCAAGTTTGTAAAGCTGATACTATACACCAATTGAAACAGAAGTTGTCTTTATTTTGAATATTAACGCATGCTTTTTTGTCTTCTATGCTTTTCGGTAGTTTAATATAACTAGACACACGTATTGGTTCAAATTTATTGATATTTATTTCAATATGTAAAATCCTGATTAACGCCCAACCACTGTCTTTTTCTTGGAAGTCTTCTGCTTGTTGTTGAATAAGTTCTTTAGCCTTTTCAAAAAAATCATTAAGATCATCTGCTTGTGTAATACTAAACATTCGAGTTTGAAAAGATTTGATGGATATATTTTCAAACTCTTCTTCCGTTGGCTTTATATATTCACCAAAAACCTCAAGATTTACTTTTATAGCGTTGTGCTTTTTTAATGATTGCATCAATAATTCAATTATATCGGTCTGAGCCTATTCCAGAAAGTTTGATGAGTTTAGTATGCTTTCATCATCATTATCTCTAATAAACGTTTCTATTCTATTTTGAAAACATTCATCAATATGTCTAATATTAGATCTAATTACTTCTGCTGCATTACTTTTATGTTTATTTGTTTGGATGTGGTAGTTCCACAAAGTGGTAGTTACGTTTGATTTGCACTTACTGCAAAATTTTACATTTTCCAAATTTTTTTGATGTCTCTTTTTATGTCTTAATAAACTATCATTTCTATTAAATGACTTTTTACATATTTCACAATTATGTTTTAATTGTGTTTCACATTTATGTCTTTTTAAATTGTCAGATCTTGTGAACACTTTTTCACATTTATCACATTGCAATTTAATTCTTTTGTTTTCTGAACTCATTTTTATTTTTTATTTATTTTTGGTTAGTGTCCTTTTCTTATACTAAAACAATATTAATTTAGTCTATAAAGGACTTTAACTTAGTCTTAAATTTAGTGATTTAACACGTAAACTCAAGAAGTTAATTGTATATATATACAATTTTTTCTAATTCTATATAGATAAACCGAAACTAACTTGATTGCATAATTTGAATGTATATACTTAACATATCAGAACATAAAAGGAATATTGAGTTTTTCTAATGAATTACTACAATGTTGCATATTAATCAAATTATTACAAAATTAAAACTATATACTAACAAAGTCATGATGTGGAAAATTGCAGTTGCACTTTTCATAATAGATGTCGAAGTATTTAAGATATACACATAATTTTTTATATTATTTTATCATAACACTATATAAAAAAGTGAAAGGAATATTTAATTTTCAATAAAAAAAAATATAAACATTTAAAATCTGTAAAATTAAAAAAAATTTAAAATTAATGTAAAATTTGTGTAAATAAAATCTAATGAATGCAACAAAGTTGCAGATCTAACCAATGTTCATATTAGATCATAGTTAGATATTATATCATATTAAAAACATATAGTAGGTAGGGAGGCATGATTTTCTCCTTCTTCTATAATATTTTACAAATGTATATAAACTGATGTTAATTAACTTATTTCAAAAATAACATCAGTTCATATTGAAAAAAACCACAAAAAAAAAAAAAAAAAAAAAACAAATATAAAAATGGCAAGATTTTTTTTTTTTTTTCTTAAATTAATTCTATATTATTTTCTATATCTATTTACATATATATATATATATATATATATACATAATTTTGCAGGCTTTTATTGAAAACTTAATTTCGTTGGGGAAGGGTGAAAATGAACCATACCGAAACATTGGCTTTTTGATGAAAGATAAAATGTATGAGGTGCTATCTTGGAGATTTTTAGATACGAAAAGAGGACAAGCAGTGGTACTGTGTGAAGTGCAAGACTCATTGAGCAAGACCGGCTCCGGCAACGGACTTCCAGAGGACCGGTTCTAGAAACAGACTTCTGGAAGACCGATTCTGGCAACGGACTTCCGGAGGACTGATTCTGGCAACGGACTTCCGGTAACGGACTTCCAGAAGACTGGCTCTAACATCGTTCCCGGCTCTTGGGATCTAGCGCCCGAGTGCCCGAGCGCCCGGAGGGGCTAAGGTCACAGGACTGCGACGGACGTCATCGCCATGTCTCCGGGTCAACTGTTGCCAGACTTTAGCGTTGATTTCAACAAATAAACATTAAAAAAAAAAATAATAATAATAATAACAATCTGCGAGAGAGAGAGAGACAGCAAGTTTTCTCCCATAGTCAAGCGGATGAGATCAGATTGTTTTTTTTTTTTTTTTGAAATGGTCTTTGAAGATTCGAAGATCTGATGGAGGGTTTGAGCAAAATTTTTCATTCTGTATAATCTTTAGGTATCCCCACCAGATGGTTGCTGAAATCAAAAGTATAAATAAAATGCTAATGCTGCTGCTACTATTGTTTGCTATTACACTAATGGTTTATTTTAATATATACGAGTAGTAAAGAATAAAATGAACAGCAACAACAACAGCAGCAGCAGCAGGAGGGCTATAGTTGATTTACAATTTGTTGTTGGAAATAATAGAGAATATTTTTTAAAAGAATTTTCTATGATATCTGATGGTTCTCTTGTACCAATGCTATTTATGTTTAAAGCACCATATTCATTTGTAGAATTAAATTTTGATGCCAAACAACAAAATGAATATAACAAAAAGAAAATTAATATGTTGAACTGGAATGATGGTTTTATAGAATATCTACAATTAAAAAATATCTTAGAGAAACATTTAACATCATTTGATATCATTTATGTAAAAGGTCTTAAAAAAAAACAATTTTTGGATAGGTTTTTTTCAAATTCAATAGTGGAAGTTATCAATTTAGATAATAAAATTCCACCTCTACAAAAACTAAGCAATTTCATCACCATTTGTCCGCACCATCAAAATACGGAAAATTTGCAAAGATGTGCTGTAAAAAATTGTATGAATTTATATATGTTTTTAATAAAAGATAATAATAAAAATTGGTTTTAAAAAATATTTGTTTTATTTATTGTTGACCAATATATTTTTTCAGACATAAATAATGGTATTTCATAAAAGAGCCGGGAATAGTTGCATTGAGCTATATGCAAATTCATAGGAATATAGAAATCTTTTTGTTCCAGTTTAAGCTTATTCTTTGCAATACATCTCTCAAAATATTTTAATACATATTCTCGTACATTCAATTCGGCTCCATTGTTATATGACATCATTGCTTGAATAAAGTCTAACATAAGACAAAATTGGGTATACTCATCTAGTTCCAATGTAAGTTTTTTAATTGTTCCTCCAGCATAATTAAATTTTAGTGGAAATTTATTTGAATTTAATTTATGGAGTTGATTGCTTGTAAAATCTTGATAAAATGCATACTACTATAATTACAAATAATTCATTTCGCTAATAACTTTACGATTACATTGGAAAATTATTTTAGCAGCGAAATTTTCAACATTAAATCCAATTTGTATTTTTGTTGTTTGTTTTTTATCTAAATAATAAATGTAACTTAATAAGAGATTTTCTTGTGATTCGTTGCTGTTGCTGCTGCTGTTGCCTTTGTTTTGTTTTTCAAATGTTTCGATATTTGATGTTGACTCCATTTTATTGTTTTTTAAACTGATGGAATATATATTTAAAAAAATTATATTTATATTAGTTCGAAATAGTTTTCTTAGTTTCATTTTCTTTTTTTAAAAATTCTTCGAAACATTCTTTGTATTTTTTTATCGTTTTTAAGTGGGGATGATGTATTGAATAAATTAATAAAATGTTTCATGCTCTTGCATTTACATCGCATCCATAAATATACACAACAATATTGGTCACATACTGATGTAAAGTCACTTTGTAAACGTTTATTGTTGAAAATAAAACATTTTGATTGATTTTGTAGAAATTTCACAATCTCACTGTGGAATGGTGGATTTCCAAATGAATCAAAATATTCTACACAGCCTTGAACTGATACAAAAATTGCTAGCCAATGTGGTTCTTTTTAAGCAGAAGTGTCGGTATTTATTACTGAAATACCAGGTTTTGAAATATTTTTCGGTATTTGATCAACAGCAAAAACACCTTTAAATAGTTTTCTGGTTGCACTATTACATTTCAACACTTTCTCTATCTGAAGTGTATTCATTATTGTTTTGTAAATGAGAAATACCAATTAGTTGAGTATTTCCATTTATGTATGCTGTTAAAAATTCAACTTTAAGTTTTCCATTTGTCAACACTATATCGAATTTTTCCAATAAATTTATTAAATTATTAGTTGTTTTGTTGTTGTCCATATGCCCAAAAGAAAAATTCTTGATTTTTGTTCTTTTTAAATCTCTGGTTGGGAATTTATACTTTAATTCCTTTGAAATAGTTTTACATTTTTCTTTTATTCCAACCAGAACAAGATTTTTACAAATATTGTATTGTTATTATCCGTACAGAACGATAAATCTACTATAGGACATGCCATTTTTAAGTGAGGTGAAAGAGTCGCCTGAACTTCCTTTTTATATGTTTACGTAAACGTTACGATTTTTATCAATTTCTATATTAGTATCAAATTCTGCAAACACAATACATGTTAATGTTGAAGTTAATGGAGAACTCAGTCTTGCTTCAATCTTTACTACTCCCTTGTTTAATAAACTTTGACATGTATCTGTTCCCGTGCCGTCTGCTGATAAATCAAAAGCCAGTATTGTATAACCTTTTGAAAATAGTTCTTTTGAAACTTGATGTCATCTATCAGAATGATGTATACCTGTTCCGCTAAATAATGTTAAATATGCACGAGAATTGCAAAGATTATTCAATGTAAAATTTGTTTCAATTGCAGTGTTTGGTGTAGGCACTCCATTCACATATAATTGAAATTGTGTGTGATTTTGATGATCGAAATGGTATAGATTTTTTGATCTTTTACGATTGAAATTTTCATTATTAACCATACAAAATACTAGAGCTTTTGATATTTGCCCTATAAATATATTATCCAATGATATGTTGGAAGTGTTGATTTCACTTCTTGTATAAAAATATTTCGCGTTAGCATTTTCCAATACAGTATTATGTGCTATCAATATGCTAGGATTAATTGTTAAATGTTTCATGTATAACGTAGCTTCGAGAATTTTTAAATAGCTTTCATCGGCATCGTTAAAGAAAATAAAAAAATCTTGTTTCTCTAATGCTAAAGCAATTCGAATGTCAACATTATTTAAAAGTAATGAAGAAATCTACATGTAATTTTCCCATTAATTCTACTATTGCAGAATTATTGTATGATTTTTGTCTTGATTTAGAACCAGAATTGTTAAAATCATTTACATTTGGTTTATCCAATTCCCAACCAGATGCTTCCAGATGTGTTTGACTGGAATCTGTACCATAATTGAGTAAAGTAGTTAAGTACGCTTTATAATGGTATAAGGAGTCTGAAGGAGTGATGTTTTTTCCATTTAGAGTTACACTACATTGTTTAATTAAAGAGTGTAATAAATTATTTACAACACTCGGCTGCGGAGCTGCCCTTGCTTCATTTCCGGTTCCTATTTTATCGTTTGCACTCCAAACTGATCCATCTTTTTTTAATATTTGAACATTAAATTTGATGTAGGTTGAGGATAAATCCCGATATGTATCTCCATTTCCAAGTGAAACAAATTCAATAGTTGACGGTGATGCCTCTAAAGAAGCTAAAGGATTGTATGCTACCTCTTCTGAACGCAAGATACTTGTTTGTACGGGCAATGACGCAAAAAGGTCAAGTTCAGATTTCATACATTCCATTTTTTAATTGAATATATCAGAGGTTTTAATATGCTTTTTTCGTCGTTTTTTCGACTTCAAATGTGTTTTTTTAGAAATTGCTCGTCTTTTTATAGTTCTTCGTCTTTTTATAGCTCTTCGTTTTCCACCATACATCGAATGCAGTTGGTTAACTACTTATTTTCGTAAATTTTTTATGATGCCTTTGCTTTGATCAATTACAGCTTCTTTTATGTTTGCACCAGATGATATATCATTAAAAATTATTTACCTGTGTTGACAGCCTCTTTTTTAATTAAGTCCCAACCTGATGTAAAAACTGGCTTTAAGTAACGAATTAAGCTTCCGAATGTATTTCCAAAACCACGACCTTTTTGTATAGCTGGATAAAATTGTAATAAAGGCCCAATATCGTTGATTCCTCCACCTACTTGAGAGGAATAATATCTCACGTAAGCTCTTTCCATGTTTAACATATTTATTTGAGTAGTAATATTTATATTGTTTCAATTAGGGAACAATCAATGTTTTTTAAAATGTAATACAATTTTTTTTGGATAGTAACTGGAAACAAAATTTATTCCATCACCGTATTGATTGCAAATTTAATCGCTATCGTTTCAAAACAATTTTTTTGTATAGGTATGTAATGGACATTTTCAAATTCAATATTTGTAGGTATTCTACAATTTTCTATATTAATAGGTCTCAATACACGCACTTTGCTACTTCCTAAAACAGATGATTCAACTATATCTGTATAAATCATTACCATTCCATTGAATTCATCTTTATTATTAGCAACAGCTAATTTGAATAGTTCAGGTAATTTTATTTTGAAATTTTTTATATTTTTTTTTGTTGAAATAATTCAGTTAATAATGTTTTGATATTATAACTGTGATTAACTTTTATATAGAAACTATCTTCATCAAATGTCTGTGATATTCGTATTAAATCGCGTCAGTTAGATTCTGGCATTTTTTTAATCATCATAATTTTTAGGAGTAGAGATATATGTCAAAACTTCATTAAAAAATTCTTTGAAAACTTGGTTGCGAGTAAATCCCGGATTAGGAGTTATATTTTTAATAAGCGTTGGTAAAAAATTAAATTTCCAATCATCCAAATGTAATTCCGAATCGTTATATGAATAATATGTGTAACCTATAGATTTGGATACTTTGATTTTTCCAAGAGGTTTTTCAATGTTTCTTATGTAAACATTATATTGCCCAATATTGATAAAAGCACATTGCTCTTTGTTAAATTCTTCTGTTTGTAGGAAATCGTTCAGATATATTTCTGAAAGACCTACTTTCCAATTTCCACTTCTTAAATCAAAGTGAATAGGTAATTTATTTTCGAATGAAGCTAAAGTGTTGTCTGGAAATAGTTTTAGATTATCATTGCTAAACAATGTTACATAGAAGTCATCTTGACTATCCATCTTTGTTGGCTTTAGTAATGGCTTTAGTTTCGTTTTTTTGTTTCAGGAAACTGTAAAAGTATAGTTGAGGATATTGAACTACCGGCCGATCTTAGTGTCTTCTTCTTTTCAGGAGATGGTACAGCAACGGTAATTACATCACCACTCGGTGTTTCCAACTTTCGATAATAAGAGCTTAGAGATGGTCTTTCCACTAATTTTTCATTCAATTTTTTAAGTGAATTTTCATCATCCAAATCGTAATGTGTTAAATCGATATCCATATCTGAATGTTCTTTTTTAGGGTCATATTCAAACACATCATCAGTAACTAAAGGTACAAAATTGGTCTGTGTTGATGTTGATTTGTATTTAGGAAATTCAGTTTCTGTATATGCATTTCGTTTAGAAAAGAATTTTGTTTGAGTACCTGTAACAAATGTAATATTATAAGCCTCGTCTGGTAATCTTTTTGCTTTTAATTTATAAATTTTTAGTAAGAAATGCAATGCTGTTATTTAATATTAAAAAACAACTTTTTAAACCTAGGTTTTATTAATTTTTTTTACTTTTAACTTGAACTTGAACTTGATCACGTTTTTAATTTGTATTTCATGACCACGGCTTATATTATTAACAATATAATTTTTACCGTTTTATTTAAACCGCTTTTATTAAATGTACATATACAAAATAATTTTTAAATGGAATGTTTTGTTATAATATTTTATTTAATTACAACTGTTCAACTTAAAACTTAAATGTATTCACATCAAGCTTTCAACCTTTTTTTAATTTTGTATTTAAAGCAAACTTTAAAAGCTTTTCATATTTTTACCAATATTCAGCACTATAGCTTAAGCTTTTTAAATTTTAAATTAAAACATAATTGATATACTAACCACTAAGTTTAATTTAGAATATTCAATAACTTTTAATTAAATTTTAAATTATTTTATAAATTTAAAAAATCAGCAAGAATCAACCCTATTTACTCATAACGTTTTTTTGGATACTTTCCGACGAGTGTAGACAAATAAACTTTTTTTGTATAAGGTTAGGAGAACTCAAATTGTTATAATAGAATGTAAATTTGATTTTTGGTAAATATGTTTAAACTTTAATAATAATTTTGTATTTAAATCAAACTTTGAAATTTTTAAAACAAACTTTAAAAACTTATCATATTTTTATCCTAATTTAAAATATTCGGCACTATAGCTTTTTAAATTTAAAATATCAAAGACACAATCCTTTTTACTAATTTTGCATACTTTTTGGACGAGTGTATGCCAATAATTTTTTTGCATACTTTTATGAGGACCAAAAGCTTTAAAAAAGCTCCTCCTGCACCAGAACCGGCATATCCATACTACTAACACTATTCCAGATTTTAATGATAATCAAAAACATTTGTTAATTATTATCGATGATATGATGTTAAATTCTCATGACAAGCATGTATGTGAATTATTTACTAGAGGATCACATCATAGAAATTTATCTGTAATATTTGTAACACAAATCATTTTTCACTAGGGTAAATTTTCAAGAGATATTTACTTAACTGTAAATATTTAGTACTTTTCAAAAATCCAAGAGATAAATAGCAGATATTACCTCTAGTTCGCTAAATATATCCCAATCAAATTAAAGCATTTGAAAAAGTATATAATGATGTGACGTCAGGGCTGACGTCATATTAATTAATCTTACTCAAGACGTTAATGATATATTTCGATTAAGAAGTGATATCTTTGGAAAAGGTTTGTGTTATTGTACGAGAGATCAATTAGAACAATTTGGGGAGGAATATGAAACGTTTGAAGACCAATCGAAATATATTGCATCTATTAAACACCTCTAAACCAAAATTCCAGAAAGTAATTATAAAACACTGTGACCCTGAAGTAATAAAAACATTTTGCGAAACCTCGTTAAATATTTCAAAAGGTAATTGTAATCTGAGTAAAAAAGCAACAACCCAATTACGAAAGTATAAAAAAGAATTAAGATCACTTATTTACCGGAAAAAAATCTATAAATAGCAAAAGAAAAATCATTATTCAACGTGGTGAATTTTTACCTACACTTCTTGGTGCAATACTATCAGGGATAATCGGAAATTTTATAAAATGAATAATACAACATTTAATAAAATGATAATTTTAAAACCTGAGATTTATGAGAAAATGAAGCAAAATGCGGGCGTTAAATTTAATGAGTTGGATAAAAATATGAAAAAAATATTGTTAAATAAACATCTCACGGACACTCAAAAATGGTATTTATACAGACAAAATCTATTTAAAATAAGAAACAAAAAACGACAACTTCCTAGAATTAAGAGCAGAAAATAAAAATTACGGAAACAAAAGGTACTCAAATTCGTGCAAAACCAATGTATATAGATGCGGAAACTCAATCACATTTTCCTGAATATAAGAATGTTGGAATACAAGTTGTTTCTGAAGAAGAAAAAGTATATGAAAAAGAAGCTGATGACGAAGTATTTGATAATGAAATTCAGGAAAATGTTTTAACAAAAGCATTGTCAGCTGCTTCAGTTGAAGAACGTCTTAGAAAAACAAAATCAATTAGAATTCAAAATGTTCAAATTTTTGAAACTGATACAGGAGACATTATAACTGTTCCTTTAAATAGTCCAAGCCCACCAACGAAAAAAGAAGAAACTATAAATAGCAAAGAGTTGAATAATTCATCAAGACGTGTTTTCATCTCATTTCATCGTTTTCAGCTCATGGACAACATACAAGTAAATGATGAATTTTATGTCACTTTACTCAGTGACTCATCTATGAACTATTATGCAGAAAATTCATTATCATCTTTTACAAATAAAATGAATAAATACATGTGTGATTCAAGGTGGAAAGTCGGTATTTCAGAAATGTATGTTAATGATTTCGTTCCAAATGTGTATGGTGAAGAATGGGAAAAAAGTACTCAAATATTTATTAAAGGTATGCAGAAAGATATGATAGGGGTCGGAACATCATATATTTCATACATAGAAAAACAAAAAGTATGCGCCTGGAAGGTTTTTCTACTAACAACACTAATTCAAAATATACGTCCACCTAATAGGTTTACAAGAAAAGAAGTTGAACGATAGTTGATTTGGGGAATTTTTAATTTTATAAACGATGCCGTTCATTATACACAATAAGCAAAAGCTGAGGAGATACCTAAAACTATATTTTACACTACAATATGTGTTACTAGGCCTAAAATAGAAATAAAAATAAGAGCAAATTATGGTTATACCCTCGAAGGACTTTTGACAACATGTTTCAATCAAGTATCTATTAAAGTTACAGATTTTAAAAAATATAAATCACGTGTAATTGAAGCTTTCAAAACTTTTATAGATAGTGTACAATTGATTCCCATTATTAAACCAGATATGTTTTTTATATACACAGACATAATTGAACCGCAAAAAATAGGTGATAAAGATGTAAGGTGTTTAAGATATGTTAATATACAAAATTCTTTCACTGATACTGTAAAAGAATTCAGTAATATTCAATATTACAATGTGGAGAAATCATTTAATAACATTTCATTACTTTTATGTGATAAATATGGATATAAAATAAATTTTTCTAACAAAAATTATATTACATTTAAAAAAATCATAAATTAAAGCGATTTTACAAAACTATATATTATTTTATTTTATTCATTATGGACAGAGTGTACTATAAGTATTATTTAATTCAATCTGGTAGAGGACTTGATGATATAGGCTCTTTATTACATTCACCCGGGACTTTTTAGATATTTGAAACCATTATTTCCTTCAGGTGCCGATATTTTGAAAAAAGAGGTTATCAACTCTGGTATCAATGCTTTATCTGATATTGCAACTGGTGCAAATGTAAAAGAAGTTATGCAAGATATTTTACGTCAAAACGACGCAAAGATAATAACAAAAAGAAACAAAAAGATATTTTTAATTAATTATGATTGAGTGGATGAAATCTGAGTTGGATATTTTTAAAACCCAACCCATTCAGTCTAGCATTTTACGAGCTGAAGAAGTTTCCTACAATAATATTGCTTCTTTAGACAACCCTTGAACTATTGAATTTGTTTCCCTGGGTCATGGCGATACATATAGAGATTTGTCTTCTACATATTTGAGATTAAAAGTACAGATCTTAAAGAAAGATGGAACACAATGGAATAATAATAAAAATGCTGAAGGAAAAATAATAATACAACCAAGTGTAGTTAATAACATTTTACATTCTTTAATAAAACAATGTAATGTTCAATTAAATGGTAAAAATATAATACCGTCTGATGGAAATTATCATTATAGAGCTTATATTGAATCTTTATTAAATTATGGTACAGATGCTGCTGCAATTCATTTAGAATGTGCAGGATGGATTTTCAATAAAGCAAATATAGCTAAATCTGATAATAACCGTTCAAAAGAGTGCCAAAAATTGTATCATAATAGCAATGGAGTGAAACTTATGGGTAAACTACACGTAGATATGTTTAATCAACCTACTCTACTTATAAATAATGTTGACATTCGTATAGAATTAACACTTGAAAAACCAGATTTTTATTTAATTGCAGACGATTTTGATGAATCACAATTGAAAATTATAGAAGCCACGCTATTATATGCTTTTATATTAACTCGTCGCTGTCGGTTTATTTATTTATTTATTTATTTATTTGTCATTCTGTCACGCTTTTTATTATCTTCCTAATCTGTTAGCAGCATTTGCAAGTGTAGTATGGTGCAGAGGAGAGTGTACAGGTTTCAAAAGTGGAGATCATGTTGTTCGAATCCAGTTCATTTTTTTTTTTTTAACTATCTATTCATCAACATTTTTTGAATAAAATATGTATACATTTTTGTATATATCAATTTAAAACTTACATTTTTATCTCTAATTCATGCATACAAACATACACATTATATTTTTGATTTTTCCTGGTGTTTTGTAATAGCATAATTAGCAAAACACAATCCATACATATAATATTTTTATGTATGTTGCTAAGTTATTTTGTTTACAACATTTGTTTAGTATTTAAATCAAAATATTTGCTGTCAACATTCTTTAATGCATATTGAATTAATGCATATATGGTGCAGAGGAAAGTGTACAGGTCTTGAAAGTGAGTGTTAACGTGTGGACTGTGGTTCGAATCCAATTCGTATATATGTATAATTTTTTTTTTTTTTTTTTTAACTCTATTCATCAATATTTTTTAAATAAAATTTTATGTACCTACATAAAATTATTTTTGTACATAGAAAAGAATATAAAAAGTATAGATCATTACAAAATTATGCTTTTGCGCATTACGCATTATGATTTACAAACAAAAAATCTATTACGCATTATGATTTGTCAACACAAAAAATTAAAACTACGTATGTAAATATGTACGTACGTATGTACATAATATTTATTTATTTATTTATATTCAGGTACCGTGGTACATAAACGTGGTAGCTATAACCCTTGTTTCCTGGTAGGAATGTGTACGTGATATAATGATATATTATAAAGAATTTACATATTGCGATATATGAATTTTTTTTTTATTTTATAATTATTGTACCCAGCCGGGAATCGAACCCGTGACCTCTCATTCCCTTATGAATGAGAAGCGGTGCGTCAACCACTGCACCAATGGCTGGATACACATAATATTATGTTAAACTAATTTCCTAAATTATTTTATTCCGCTCCATTTGTTTATAATTTAAATCAAGATATTTGTCAACATTTTTTACTGCATGATCTTATTAAGCGATTAGGTAGGTAGGTGTTCAAGGTTAGATGTTTCATTTTCATTCGAGTTATGTTGTTGGATTGTAATATTTATATAATCACAGTATTTTGGTACATATTTTACCCTGAGAGGTACTTTCTTTATTTATGAATTACATACTGGAATAAAAAATTTTTACTCTTGCTGTAATGGAATCGATTTAACATCTCTTAATTTACTTAAACATTTGGTATAAAATTATAAAACGTATTTTATATCAGAAACAATAATTAATGTATGTATGAATAAAAGATATCCCATATTTTTAAATTCAAATTATGTGTTTCATTTAAAACTAAAAAGTATAAAATAAAATAATATGTAAAAAAAATATTTTTTAAAATATGCTTTTATCAAAACCAAATTCGCCCCCTAAAAAGTAGAAAATACAATTGATTGCAAAACTTTAGCTTTTTTGACTGTTATAATATAAAAGTGAATTGCTAGTGCAAGCATTTTGGACTGTTATAATATAAAAGTAAATTGCTGGAATAAAAAAGAAACACGAACCTCAAATTTCCTAGATTTTTATTTAACTTTATTCCAGCAATTTACTTTTATATTATAACAGTCCAAAATGCTTGCACTAGCAATTCACTTTTATATTATAACAGTCAAAAAAGTTAAAGTTTTGCAATCAATTTTATTTTCTACTTTTTAGGGGGCGAATTTAGTTTCGATAAAAGCATATTTTAAAAAATATTTTCTTTACATATTATTTTATTTATGAGACATTTTACCGTTAACCCAAGCATATTGTTAGCACACAATGCTGTTCTTGGGAAATCCAATCCTAAATATAATTATAAACGCGTTGAATTAAAAAGTTTTACAATTCCAATGAACAGCTCGTCAATATCACTTGATAATGTTTTTATTGGATATTTGCCAAACACAATAATTTTTTGTATAACAGAAAATGTGGGTTACTCTGGAAAAAGATAAAAAAACCTATACAATTTTAAACATTTTGATATTTCACAATTTGTGTTAAACGTAAATGGTGTTCAAATACCTAATTCAGCAATTGAAACCAGTTTTTCAGATGAAAATAATTGCTGTACAAGAGCATACAGTACACTTTTTTCAGGAACTGGGATTTACCACAATGATAAAGATCATCAGATAACAAAGTCTATGTTTAGTAATGGAGTTTTTATACTAGCTTTTGATTTAACTTTAGATGCATCTTGAAATGAAGTATGTTGAGGTTTACAAAACCAGGGTACAGTTAGAATTGAGGCAAGGCTATCAAAACCACTTACATCTACACTAACTGCTATTGTTTATGGAGAATTTGATGCAAGCATACAAATTGATAAAAATCGAAATATATTTACAAATCTATAAATAGAATACTGAAACATGTATTTGAATATTCGACAAGATGTCATCATCCTGTGCACTTGTGGATGTGAAGTTTTGTTGTAATGATAAAAATACTTTATTTGTAAAAGATATTTGTTTAGTTGGAATTAAAGAACCTTGTAAAAAAATTGTAAAAGAGTTTACTTACAAATTTCCAACCAAAGAAATTATAATTGAAAATTTTGAAAATTATTCTTTCGGAACTGTACATAATGATAAAATTAATAAAGAATTATGACAGGTACTACAAAAATTTGATGTTATTATAACAAATGAAAAAATAAAAAAGAAGTTTTTAATGAACTACATTATAACTAAGTAAAGTATATGATTTGAGTCAGTTTGAGTCATGAACACTTTAGAAATAATTAGTGTTTTAAAATGTAACAAATTTACAAACAAATATTTTTTTGCTTTAGACAAAATTCCAAAAATAATAGAAAAACCAACTTTTTTAATTGTACACACTGACAAGATAAAAGATCCGGGAACACATTGGTTTGCGCTTTATATTCCAAAGCATGGTTGCACAGAATATTTTGATTCGTGGAGTTCCAGATAAACCGGAAATTTTGAAATTATTGAAAAATCAGTGCATAGTTTTTAATAATAAGCAGATACAGGGTACTCTTCCAGATGTATGTGTACAATACTGTTGGGTTTATGGCTGGTATAGATGTTTTGGTTTAAGTATGAAAACTTTCTTGAATGAATTTTACAAAAATAATCATATAGAAAACGACAATCTGATTATTAATATGTTTTACAATTTATTTGGAATCTCACAATCTTGTGTACCTCAGCAATATAATTAATATTAAAAAGCTTTAGTTAAAATCAACCTATACATATTTTCATAGTAATGGAAGTAATACATAGTAATACATACATACATAATACATACTATGAATAGTAATACATAGCAATGGAAATGAGCTATACATATTTTCTCAACAGAAATCAGTCATTAAAAGTTCTTGTTGGTTTTGATACAGAATTTCTTGTAGCAACTTGCATATTTCAACGTATTGAAAAAAAGCCAGCTATTTTAAAATATCATGATTGGTGTAAGTTCCATCAATTTTATGAAAAGTACTCGAAACAATCAATAAAGAATACAAAATTATGTTTACAATATGGGTTAAGGATTGTTATTGGCCGATGTCTTAGTATTAACAAGGATGAAGCTGACACATTTTACAACTTAATTGATTTTTCTCAAGCTGTAATGATACCCAATAACAGTGCTGAATCAAATGTGCGAGAATATATTATTAAATATATAAAAACGTGTCAAGAAAAACACGTTATGAAATTGCACGAAGAAATATATATTCCAATACAACGTTATAGCGTTCAATGCAATTATTCTAGATTCTTTTTTGAAATACCTGTACTACTAGAAAATAAAATTTGTAATATTTATTTAATTTGTTTTTATTATGAAATACTTATAGATACATAATACATTTAAATACAAATATTCTTATATATTATTTTAGGCTATAAATTATTTCTAAAAAATTCTGCAAAATATACTCCTTCGAAGGTCCATCACTGTGTTCGAGTTCCAACTCTCACGGCTTGGGATGCTCGTCACAAGAGATTTCCCGAAGAAGTAAGAGGGGACGTGTAGTCCACCAATGCGGGAGTGGGCTTGAATTGGTTTATGACATCCTAGTGACCTTGTCGTGAATTGATCCACTGGGATGTAGCTTTTAATCTCACAGCTGTGTTTGCGGCTGCAAATTTACTATAATATTCTACAGACATCAGATTAAGCCTGATGTCTAATGCCGCAGAAGGGGTTGTTATTAAAGAGCCACTAAGACATAGTGTGGCAGTTCTTTGGACCCTAGTGATTGTCTTTCGGTTGACCTCTTTATCGATTGCCTTCCACCATACTAGGACTCCGTACATAAGAATGGGTCTTACTACAAATGTGTATAGCCAGTAAGTCATGTATGGCTGAAGCCCTCATTTCCTATTAATGGCTTTTCTACACGAGTAGAGTGCTATTGAGGCCTTCTTTACTCTTTCTGAGATGTTAGTCCTTCAGCTTAACTTCCTGTCTAGAGTTATACCGAGAAATTTCACCGTTTCGCTAAAGGCAAGAGTGGAGCCATTTAACGAAAGAGGCTTTATTTTAGGAATTTTATGTTTCCTTGTAAAAAGGACCAGTTCCGTTTTCTGTGGATTTACTGACAGCCCACAGTCTGTAGCCCATGTTGTGATTTTGTTTAGTGCAAGTTGCAAAACGTCCCTGAGACTGTCAGGGAACTTGCCACTGACCATCACAGCAACATCATCCGCATAGGCAATTGTTGTGCAGCCCGCCTCTTCCAGGATTTTAAGCAGTTTATTTACCACCATATTCCAAAGATGAGATAGCACACCTCCTTGCGGAGTCCCTCTTTTCACAAACCTTTTTGCAAAAGCGTTGCCTAAGTTGGCACTGATGGCCCTGCTATTTGGCATATTAGCTATCAGTGCTCTTAGCTCCGGTTCAACTCCTAGGCTTATCAGT
Organism: Poecilobothrus nobilitatus; assembly: GCA_947095535.1. Classification (NCBI taxonomy): domain Eukaryota; kingdom Metazoa; phylum Arthropoda; class Insecta; order Diptera; family Dolichopodidae; genus Poecilobothrus; species Poecilobothrus nobilitatus. The sequence goes on along the minus strand of OX352774.1, from coordinate 148,779,517 downwards.
GCGTCTACAATTGCTACCTGGTTGACGTTATTAAACGCTCCCTCAATGTCTATAAAAGCTGCAAGAGTATACTCTTTGCAATTTAAAGATCTTTCAGTCGAGCCCGTCAAAGTTTGAAGTGCAGTATCCACTGGCTTCCCTTTACAGTAAGCATGTTGAGAGGCTGACAACAGATTTTTATCTAAGTTGCAGCGGATATGGATATCGATCAATCTTTCTAAGGTTTTTAGAAGGAAGGATGACAGGCTTATAGGCCGAAAGTCCTTCGCATAGACGTGACTACTTTTGCCGGCCTTGGGTATGAACACTACTATGACCTGTTTCCATTTATCCGGGATAACCCCCAAATTAAGAGAACCACAGAAAATGCTTTTTAGCCAAGCCAGGGTAGTAGATGCAGTTTGCTGGATCTCAGCGGGTATAATTCCACCCGGTTCGCCTGACTTGAATGGTTTGAAACTATTTATAGCCCATTGTAGTTTGTCTCCTGTAACCACCACCTCTGAAATAGTAGGGGGATGATTCAGAACACAAGCCACCTCTGAGCTGTTATTTGTGCACCCAGGAAAATGGGTTTTTAAAAGTAATTCCAACGACTCCTCGCTTGTGGTAGCCCAGCTGCCATCCTCTTTTTAAGAAGACTGGGGACCATGGGGTTTTCCTAAGTCTAGATGCTTCGGAGACGTTTTCTATACCTCCGCAGAATAGTCTCCAGGTGTCTCTTTTCGCCTTTTTAAGTGCTTTTTTGTACTGACTATGAGCCGTTTTATAAGAACTCAAGTCCTGTACTTCATTCGTTTTTTTGGCATTATTAAAAGCCCTCCTACTATCTTTCCTTAGAGTTTTGATTTCATCATTCCACCAAGGTGGTTTAGATTTTACCCTAGGCTTACTGATGGGACACGAATGCCCTAAGGACTTATTACAGGCCTTAGTAAAATCGTTTACTAGTCTATTTAGATTCTGGATATCTTTAGGAATTCCAGGTGTTAAGGAGGGAAGCGTTAACTATAAGTGCTCTCTATAGTTGTTCCAGTCAGTTCTCTTAGGATTTTGATAGACTGACTTTATTGAAGGACTTTCGTCCAGACTGAACTCAAGGTATCTGTGATCTGAAAAGAAATGCTCATCAGAAACTTTCCATGAGTTTATTTTAGGATAAATGAAGTCTGAGACTAAGGTTAAGGTAATGTTATAAGAAGGTTAGTACTTAAAATGTAATCAAAAAGTGATTCACCTCTTTCGTTGGTATCCGAACTACCCCAGATGTCATGGTGAGCATTGGCGTCGCAGCTTATGTGGACCCCAATGTTCATCCTTCTAGCATCCGCTACCAACCCTGCCAGATTGGTTGGCGGGAGTGAATCCTGCGGGTCGTGGGGAAGATCCGCCCCCCAACGAGGCTCTTACGTTTTTTTGCTTTAGGCTCGCCGCGCTCGCCAGATCAGCATTATTGTAAGTAATGTAAGTTAGATTTAATGTATTTTTAGCAAGTATGCACGCTCTAGGTCTGCATACCTCTTTATTATACAACAACGTGTATCCCGGAATCTTGAGTCCATGAACCTGTTTTTTTGTCACCCATGGCTCTTGGATCAAGTTAATATCCTCACCCGTTCTCCTGAGGCGGATTTCAAGTGCGGTGGAAGCCGCTTTGAAGTGATGGAGAATAATTTGGAGTAGCTTCATTATCTGAGTAGCTTCATTACCATTCTTAATCTCCACCACCGTTGAATTAGCTTCATCCTCGAAGTCCATTGAGAAGCTTTTAGCATCATCAAAGCTGTCAGAATCCGATTTAAGTAGATCTTCTTCATCGTCAGCCTTGATGACATCATTCAATCTCTTTGGAGCCGAGGAGAATGCTAGGTCAACGACATCGAATCGGCCAGAGTCTGCCTCTTGAGCTTTACTTGGGCCTTCACCGATGTTCCTTGAGGCCTCCACCTCATCCTTCTTGTACACCTTCAGTGTAACCGCCGTGAAGGCATAGCTAATGACCCCTTTGGCTTTCGCTAGGGGTTGTAGAGAGTCCTTATTGACATTGACCAATGCCTGTCGGGATTCTCCTACTACTTCCCCTAGTTTGGCAATCTTCGAATTGTGAGTTGCAAGTTGGGCATTTGACACTTTCATCATTTTGATGATCGTGTCTGCTTCGGCAGGTTCTCTCGGCAGCCAAACCCTAGCTCTTGGCCTGCTAAGGATTTCCTCCCTGCTTACGGCTTTGAGCTTGGCCCCCGGCCACAGACTTCCCACCTTACCTATAGCCTCCTTGTAGAGATCTGCCGATCTCTGATCAGCACAAGATGTCAATTTGACGTGCGCCTGATACAAGCCAGCGTTTTTACAGGAGGGTGATGGTCCCGAATTTTCTTCCAGTACCTGGAAGAAAGTTGTGTTTAAAGCAACAACAATCTTCTTCCAGCTACTGGGAGAAATACCCGCATCCTCTTACCCCTCATCAATGATTTTCAGAATTAAACAATCCTTTGCAATTTCATTGAAAGGCTTGATTACCTGGTTGCTCCCTAGCAACCTAGTCGTTTTGGAACTACCCTGTGGCTCATCTTCTGACCTCTGTCTCTTGGACATAAGACCCTTCGATGAACCTGGGATTTGTCCTTCTTGAGGCTTGACCTGACCTACTACTGTTTTGGCTCAGGCTAAGGAGTTGTTTTGCGCCTCAAATAACTGCCAATATTAACCTCTCAATAATTTTATAGGCCGACCGTTTATCGAAGAGGCTTGTTTCAACGGGCGCACTTTGCGTACCGTCTTTGGTTGTTCGCGATTTTCCTTACCACTACTAGTGCCCGGTTTGGTCGCTTTACTTGCCGACTTTTGGGAAGTGCCGGGTAACTCTTTTTTCGAATCTTTTTTTTTTAATTTGTTCCATATATGAACCCACGAGTACGAAGAAAAGGAAGGTCCGAAAAGGATTGTTGTTGTAGCTCTTGTTGATGATGTTGCTGTTGTTGTTGTTGATATTGGTCATAATAACGTGGCATTTTCGCCATCTTTTTCTTTTTTGTAGGAATTTGCGCCTGGATTGTTACGTCATCCAACACGTAAACTTTATCAAATTCCTGTGCCATCCTGCTTGCTTTAAATTAAACTGATATTTTTATAAAATCTCGATGTATTTATATACAAATTTCGAGTAATATTATAACAAAATAAAAACTTTAGAACTAGTGACACTCTTGCAAATATTTTCTAAATGAAAAGGGTGAAATCTATCAAAAATGTCAGTTGATTACAATGTTGCTAATATTTTTTATGCAGAAAAAGGGTAATTTATTAAATTGCCGTTTAATTACAATGTGTTGTACTGTTTTCTATTTAAAATACGTATAAGATGAGAATCTAATTATTAATGAAATATAATTTATTATTTTTTTGTAATTATATAATTTATTATTGTGCAATTTGATTACAATTTATATCTTTAAAATAAGTTTTAAATTACATTGTAGTTTGAAAATTACAATGTTGCATAGAATTTTCTATTTACATCTTAAGATAGGATTAAGATGGGATTCTAATTAAAACAACTAAAATTTATTAAAGCGTTATTTTAGTTTAAGAGAATGAATCTGTATTGAAAATTTAATATTATTCTGTTATTCAAGCATTTAGCATCTTCGTATAAAGAAAATGTCGAAAAAAATTATTTTACAAAGGTTTCTTATCGAAACTATAACGCCTTACATAATAGAAAGCAAGAATTCGACATTTGTTAAACGGTTTAATATGAACGGTCATAAAATAAAATTTGCAATTAAATCCTTACCTGAAAATAGAGAACCGATCAGCTGGATTAAGGATGCTGTACATCAAATATATATATCAAATATTCAAGCATCAAATATTCATGCTATATATACATCAAATACTATACATCAAATATTCAAACATCAATTGTAGAACGTTTTAATCGTACCCTAAAAACAATTTAGTTTACAAGGCACATGTAAATGGTTAACTATTCTACCATCGCTAATAGAAAAATATAACTCAACATATCATCATACAATTAAACTTCCACCTAAAAAGGTTACAAAGAAAAATGAGAAATTGCTATTAAAAACTGTCTACAATAAATTAAAAGTATTCCGAAAAGCAAAATACAAAGTTGGAGATTTTGTTTGTATAAGTAAATTTAAAGGTATATTTGCAAAAGGTTATCAACCTAATTGGTCAACAGAAATTTATACAATAGCGAAAATAAAAAGAACTGATCCAATAACATACAATTTACTTGATTACACACAAAACCAATAAAAGGTAGTTTTTATGAACCTGAACTTACATCTGTTAAACTTCCAAATGTTTACCTTGTAGAAAAAATAATAAGAAAAAAAGGAAATCAAGTTTTGGTTAGGTGGCTTGGCTTTGATAAAAAACATGATTCATGGATAAATAAACAAGATATTATTTAATGAAAAAATAATTTATAAACTTTTAGTAAGAAATGCAATGCTGTTATTTAATATTAAAAAACAACTTTTTAAACCTAGGTTTTATTAATTTTTTTTACTTTTAACTTGAACTTGAACTTGATCACGTTTTTAATTTGTATTTCATGACCACGGCTTATATTATTAACAATATAATTTTTACCGTTTTATTTAAACCGCTTTTATTAAATGTACATATACAAAATAATTTTTAAATGGAATGTTTTGTTATAATATTTTATTTAATTACAACTGTTCAACTTAAAACTTAAATGTATTCACATCAAGCTTTCAACCTTTTTTTAATTTTGTATTTAAAGCAAACTTTAAAAGCTTTTCATATTTTTACCAATATTCAGCACTATAGCTTAAGCTTTTTAAATTTTAAATTAAAACATAATTGATATACTAACCACTAAGTTTAATTTAGAATATTCAATAACTTTTAATTAAATTTTAAATTATTTTATAAATTTAAAAAATCAGCAAGAATCAACCCTATTTACTCATAACGTTTTTTTGGATACTTTCTTGACGAGTGTAGACAAATAAACTTTTTTGCATAAGGTTAGGAGAACTCAAATTGTTATAATAGAATGTAAATTTGATTTTTGGTAAATATGTTTAAACTTTAATAATAATTTTGTATTTAAATCAAACTTTGAAATTTTTAAACCAAACTTTAAAAACTTATCATATTTTTATCCTAATTTAAAATATTCGGCACTATAGCTTTTTAAATTTAAAATATCAAAGACACAATCCCTTTTACTAATTTTGCATACTTTTTGGACGAGTGTATGCCAATAATTTTTTTGCATACTTTTATGAGTACCAAAAGCTTTAAAAAAGCTCCTCCTGCACCAGAACCGGCATATCCATACTACTAACACTATTCCAGATTTTAATGATAATCAAAAACATTTGTTAATTATTATCGATGATATGATGTTAAATTCTCATGACAAGCATGTATGTGAATTATTTACTAGAGGATCACATCATAGAAATTTATCTGTAATATTTGTAACACAAATCATTTTTCACTAGGGTAAATTTTCAAGAGATATTTACTTAACTGTAAATATTTAGTACTTTTCAAAAATCCAAGAGATAAATAGCAGATATTACCTCTAGTTCGCTAAATATATCCCAATCAAATTAAAGCATTTGAAAAAGTATATAATGATGTGACGTCAGGGCTGACGTCATATTAATTAATCTTACTCAAGACGTTAATGATATATTTCGATTAAGAAGTGATATCTTTGGAAAAGGTTTGTGTTATTGTACGAGAGATCAATTAGAACAATTTGGGGAGGAATATGAAACGTTTGAAGACCAATCGAAATATATTGCATCTATTAAACATCTCTAAACCAAAATTCCAGAAAGTAATTATAAAATACTGTGACCCTGAAGTAATAAAAACATTTTGCGAAACCTCGTTAAATATTTCAAAAGGTAATTGTAATCTGAGTAAAAAAGCAACAACCCAATTACGAAAGTATAAAAAAGAATTAAGATCACTTATTTACCGGAAAAAAATCTATAAATAGCAAAAGAAAAATCATTATTCAACGTGGTGAATTTTTACCTACACTTCTTGGTGCAATACTATCAGGGATAATCAGAAATTTTATAAAATGAATAATACAACATTTAATAAAATGATAATTTTAAAACCTGAGATTTATGAGAAAATGAAGCAAAATGCGGACGTTAAATTTAATGAGTTGGATAAAAATATGAAAAAAATATTGTTAAATAAACATCTCACGGACACTCAAAAATGGTATTTATACAGACAAAATCTATTTAAAATAAGAAACAAAAAACGACAACTTCCTAGAATTAAGAGGAGAAAATAAAAATTACGGAAACAAAAGGTACTCAAACTCGTGCAAAACCAATGTATATAGATGCGGAAACTCAATCACATTTTCCTGAATATAAGAATGTTGGAATACAAGTTGTTTCTGAAGAAGAAAAAGTATATGAAAAAGAAGCTGACGACGAAGTATTTGATAATGAAATTCAGGAAAATGTTTTAACAAAAGCATTGTCAGCTGCTTCATTTGGAGAACGTCTTAGAAAAACAAAATCAATTAGAATTCAATATGTTCAAATTTTTGAAATTGATACAGGAGACATTATAACTGTTCCTTTAAATAGTCCAAGCCCACCAACGAAAAAAGAAGAAACTATAAATAGCAAAGAGTTGAATAATTCATCAAGACGCGTTTTAAAGTCAGCAGCAAGTAATACTCAAACAAAACTTAATTTTCCAATTCGTAAGAATACATCCGCAAGCTCATGGACAACATACAAGTAAATGATGAATTTTATGTCACTTTACTCAGTGACTCATCTATGAATTATTATGCAGAAAATTCATTATCATCTTTTACAAATAAAATGAATAAATACATGTGTGATTCAAGGTGGAAAGTCGGTATTTCAGAAATGTATGTTAATGATTTCGTTCCAAATGTGTATGGTGAAGAATGGGAAAAAAGTACTCAAATATTTATTAAAGGTATGCAGAAAGATATGATAGGAGTCGGAACATCATATATTTCATACATAGAAAAACAAAAAGTATGCGCCTGGAAGGTTTTTCTACTAACAACACTAATTCAAAATATACGTCTACCTAATAGGTATACAAGAAAAGAAGTTGAACGATAGTTGATTTAGGGAATTTTTAATTTTATAAACGATGACGTTCATTATACACAATCAGCAAAAGCTGAGGAGATACCTAAAACTATATCTTACACTACAATATGTGTTACTAGGCCTAAAATAGAAATAAAAATAAGAGCAAATTATGGTTATACCCTCGAAGGACTTTTGACAACATGTTTCAATCAAGTATCTATTAAAGTTACAGATTTTAAAAAATATAAATCACGTGTAATAGAAGCTTTCAAAACTTTTATAGATAGTGTACAATTGATTCCCATTATTAAACCAGATATGTTTTTTATATACATAGACATAATGAACCGCAAAAAATAGGTGATAAAGATGTAAGGTGTTTAAGATATGTTAATATACAAAATTCTTTCACTGATACTGTAAAAGAATTCAGTAATATTCAATATTACAATGTGGAGAAAATGTCATTTAATAACATTTCATTACTTTTATGTGATAAATATGGATATAAAATAAATTTTTCTAACAAAAATTATATTACATTTAAAAAAATCATAAATTAAAGCGATTTTACAAAACTATATATTATTTTATTTTATTCATTATGGACAGAGTGTACTATAAGTATTATTTAATTCAATCTGGTAGAGGACTTGATGATATAGGCTCTTTATTACATTCACCCGGGACTTTTTAGATATTTGAAACCATTATTTCCTTCAGGTGCCGATATTTTGAAAAAAGAGGTTATTAACTCTGGTATCAATGCTTTATCTGATATTGCAACTGGTGCAAATGTAAAAGAAGTTATGCAAGATATTTTACGTCAAAACGACGCAAAGATAATAACAAAAAGAAACAAAAAGATATTTTTAATTAATTATGATTGAGTGGATGAAATCTGAGTTGGATATTTTTAAAACCCAACCCATTCAGTCTAGCATTTTACGATCTGAAGATGTTTTCTACGTCTGGTATCAATGCTTTATCTGATATTGCAACTCGTGCAAATGTAAAAGAAGTTATGCAAGATATTTTACGTCAAAACGACGCAAAGATAATAACAAAAAGAAACATATTTTTAAAACCCAACCCATTCAGTCTAGCATTTTACGAGCTGAAGAAGTTTCCTACAATAATATTGCTTCTTTAGACAACCCTTGAACTATTGAATTTGTTTCCCTGGGTCATGGCGATACATATAGAGATTTGTCTTCTACATATTTGAGATTAAAAGTACAGATCTTAAAGAAAGATGGAACACAATGGAATAATAATAAAAATGCTGAAGGAAAAATAATAATACAACCAAGTGTAGTTAATAACATTTTACATTCTTTAATAAAACAATGTAATGTTCAATTAAATGGTAAAAATATAATACCGTCTGATGGAAATTATCACTATAGAGCTTATATTGAATCTTTATTAAATTATGGTACAGATGCTGCTGCAATTCATTTAGAATGTGCAGGATGGATCTTCAATAAAGCAAATATAGCTAAATCTGATAATAACCGTTCAAAAGAGTGCCAAAAATTGTATCATAATAGCAATGTAGTGAAACTTATGGGTAAACTACACGTAGATATGTTTAATCAACCTACTCTACTTATAAATAATGTTGACATTCGTATAGTATTAACACTTGAAAAACCAAATTTTTATTTAATTGCAGACGATTTTGATGAATCACAATTGAAAATTATAGAAGCCACGCTATTTATGAGACATTTTACCATTAACCCAAGCATACGGTTAGCACACAATGCTGTTCTTGGGAAATCCAATCCTAAATATAATTATAAACGCGTTGAATTAAAAAGTTTTACAATTCCAATGAACAGCTCGTCAATATCACTTGATAATGTTTTTATTGGATATTTGCCAAACACAATAATTTTTTGTATAACAGAAAATGTGGGTTACTCTGGAAAAAGATAAAAAAACCTATACAATTTTAAACATTTTGATATTTCACAATTTGTGTTAAACGTAAATGGTGTTCAAATACCTAATTCAGCAATTGAAACCAGTTTTTCAGATGAAAATAATTGCTGTACAAGAGCATACAGTACACTTTTTTCAGGAACTGGGATTTACCACAATGATAAAGATCATCAGATAACAAAGTCTATGTTTAGTAATGGAGTTTTTATACTAGCTTTTGATTTAACTTTAGATGCATCTTGAAATGAAGTATGTTGAGGTTTACAAAACCAGGGTACAGTTAGAATTGAGGCAAGGCTATCAAAACCACTTACATCTACACTAACTGCTATTGTTTATGGAGAATTTGATGCAAGCATACAAATTGATAAAAATCGAAATATATTTACAAATCTATAAATAGAATACTGAAACATGTATTTGAATATTCGACAAGATGTCATCATCCTGTGCACTTGTGGATGTGAAGTTTTGTTGTAATGATAAAAATACTTTATTTGTAAAAGATATTTGTTTAGTTGGAATTAAAGAACCTTGTAAAAAAATTGTAAAAGAGTTTACTTACAAATTTCCAACCAAAGAAATTATAATTGAAAATTTTGAAAATTATTCTTTCGGAACTGTACATAATGATAAAATTAATAAAGAATTATGACAGGTACTACAAAAATTTGATGTTATTATAACAAATGAAAAAATAAAAAAGAAGTTTTTAATGAACTACATTATAACTAAGTAAAGTATATGATTTGAGTCAGTTTGAGTCATGAACACTTTAGAAATAATTAGTGTTTTAAAATGTAACAAATTTACAAACAAATATTTTTTTGCTTTAGACAAAATTCCAAAAATAATAGAAAAACCAACTTTTTTAATTGTACACACTGACAAGATAAAAGATCCGGGAACACATTGGTTTGCCCTTTATATTCCAAAGCATGGTTGCACAGAATATTTTGATTCGTATGGTGGAGTTCCAGATAAACCAGAATTTTGAAATACTTGAAAAATCAGTGCATAGTTTTTAATAATAAGCAGATACAGGGTACTCTTCCAGATGTATGTGTACAATACTGTTGGGTTTATGGCTCGTATAGATGTTTTGGTTTAAGTATGAAAACTTTCTTGAATGAATTTTACAAAAATAATCATATAGAAAACGACAATCTGATTATTAATATGTTTTACAATTTATTTGGAATCTCACAATCTTGTGTACCTCAGCAATATAATTAATATTAAAAAGCTTTAGTTAAAATCAACCTATACATATTTTCATAGTAATGGAAGTAATACATAGTAATACATACATACATAATACATACTATGAATAGTAATACATAGCAATGGAAATGAGCTATACATATTTTCTCAACAGAAATCAGTCATTAAAAGTTCTTGTTGGTTTTGATACAGAATTTCTTGTAGCAACTTGCATATTTCAACGTATTGAAAAAAAGCCAGCTATTTTAAAATATCATGATTGGTGTAAGTTCCATCAATTTTATGAAAAGTACTCGAAACAATCAATAAAGAATACAAAATTATGTTTACAATATGGGTTAAGGATTGTTATTGGCCGATGTCTTAGTATTAACAAGGATGAAGCTGACACATTTTACAACTTAATTGATTTTTCTCAAGCTGTAATGATACCCAATAACAGTGCTGAATCAAATGTGCGAGAATATATTATTAAATATATAAAAACGTGTCAAGAAAAACACGTTATGAAATTGCACGAAGAAATATATATTCCAATACAACGTTATAGCGTTCAATGCAATTATTCTAGATTCTTTTTTGAAATACCTGTACTACTAGAAAATAAAATTTGTAATATTTATTTAATTTGTTTTTATTATGAAATACTTATAGATACATAATACATTTAAATACAAATATTCTTATATATTATTTTAGGCTATAAATTATTTCTAAAAAATTCTGCAAAATATACTCCTTCGAAGGTCCATCACTGTGTTCGAGTTCCAACTCTTACGGCTTGGGATGCCCGTCACAAGAGATTTCCCGAAGAAGTAAGAGGGGTACATGTAGTCCACCAATGCGGGAGTGGGCTTGAATTGGTTTATGACATCCTAGTGACCTTGTCGTGAATTGATCCACTGGGATGTAGCTTTTAATCTCACAGCTGTGTTTGCGGCTGCAAATTTACTATAATATTCTACAGAAATCAGATTAAGCCTGATGTCTAATGCCGCAGAAGGGGTTGTTATTAAAGAGCCACTAAGACATAGTGTGGCAGTTCTTTGGACCCTAGTGATTGCCTTTCGGTTGACCTCTTTATCGATTGCCTTCCACCATACTAGGACTCCGTACATAAGAATGAGGGCTTTTCTACACGAGTAGAGTGCTATTGAGGCCTTCTTTACTCTTTCTGAGATGTTAGTCCTTCAGCTTAACTTCCTGTCTAGAGTTATACCGAGAAATTTCACGGTTTCGCTAAAGGCAAGAGTGGAGCCATTTAACGAAGGAGGCTTTATTTTAGGAATTTTATATTTCCTTGTAAAAAGGACCAGTTCCGTTTTCTGTGGATTTACTGACAGCCCACAGTCTGTAGCCCATGTTGTGATTATGTTTAGTGCAAGTTGCAAAACGTCCCTGAGATTGTCAGGGAACTTGCCACTGACCATCACAGCAACATCATCCGCATAGGCAATTGTTGTGCAGCCCGCCTCTTCCAGGATTTTAAGCAGTTTATTTAACACCATATTCCAAAGAAGAGATAGCACACCTCCTTGCGGAGTCCCTCTTTTCACAAACCTTTTTGCAAAAGCGTTGCCTAAGTTGGCACTGATGGCCCTGCTATTTGGCATATTAGCTATCAGTGCTCTTAGCTCCGGTTCAATTCCTAGGCTTATCAGTGCGTCTACAATTGCTACCTGGTTGACGTTATTAAACGCTCCCTCAATGTCTATAAAAGCTGCAAGAGTATACTCTTTGCAATTTAAAGATCTTTCAGTCGAGCCCGTCAAAGTTTGAAGTGCAGTATCCACTGGCTTCCCTTTACAGTAAGCATGTTGAGAGGCTGACAACAGATTTTTATCTAAGTTGCAGCGGATATGGATATCGATCAATCTTTCTAAGGTTTTTAGAAGGAAGGATGACAGGCTTATAGGCCGAAAGTCCTTCGCATAGACGTGACTACTTTTGCCGGCCTTGGGTATGAACACTACTATGACCTGTTTCCATTTATCCGGGATAACCCCCAAATTAAGAGAACCACAGAAAATGCTTTTTAGCCAAGCCAGGGTAGTAGATGCAGGTTGCTGGATCTCAGCGGGTATAATTCCACCGGGTTCGCTTGATTTGAATGGTTTGAAACTATTTATAGCCCATTGTAGTTTGTCTCCTGTAACCACCACCTCTGAAATAGTAGGGGGATGATTCAGAACACAAGCCACCTCTGAGCTGTTATTTGTGCACCCAGGAAAATGGGTTTTTAAAAGTAATTCCAACGACTCCTCGCTTGTGGTAGCCCAGCTGCCATCCTCTTTTTAAGAAGACTGGGGACCATGGGGTTTTCCTAAGTCTAGATGCTTCGGAGACGTTTTCTATACCTCCGCAGAATAGTCTCCAGGTGTCTCTTTTCGCCTTTTTAAGTGCTTTTTTGTACTGACTAAGAGCCGTTTTATAAGAACTCAAGTCCTGTACTTCATTCGTTTTTTTGGCATTATTAAAAGCCCTCCTACTATCTTTCCTTAGAGTTTTGATTTCATCATTCCACCAAGGTGGTTTAGATTTTACCCTAGGCTTACTGATGGGACACGAATGCTCTAAGGACTTATTGCAGGCCTTAGTAAAAACGATACGCCGCCCCCCGTAAAGATACGCCCCAACAACCAGGCTCTTACGTTTTTTAGCTTTAGGATCGCCGCGACCAGATCAGCATTATTGTAAGTAATGTAAGTTAGATTTAATGTATTTTTAGCAAGTATGCACGCTCTAGGTCTGCATACCTCTTTATTATACAACAACGTGTATCCCGGAATCTTGAGTCCATGAACCTGTTTTTTTGTCACCCATGGCTCTTGGATCAAGATAATATCCTCACCCGTTCTCCTGAGGCGGATTTCAAGTGCGGTGGAAGCCGCTTTGAAGTGATGGAGATTAATTTGGAGTAGCTTCATTATCTGAGTAGCTTCATTACCATTCTTAATCTCCACCACCGTCGAATTAGCTTCATCCTCGAAGTCCATTGAGAAGCTTTTAGCATCATCAAAGCTGTCAGAATCCGATTTAAATAGATCTTCTTCATCGTCAGCCTTGATGACATCATTCAATCTCTTTGGAGCCGAGGAGGATGCTACGTCAACGACATCGAATCGGCCAGAGTCTGCCTCTTGAGCTTTACTTGGGCCTTCACCGATGTTCCTTGAGGCCTCCACCTCATCCTTCTTGTACACCTTCAGTGTAACCGCCTTGAAGGCATAGCTAATGACCCCTTTGGCTTTCGCTAGGGGTTGTAGAGAGTCCTTATTGACAATGACCAATGCCTGTCGGGATTCTCCTACTACTTCCCCTAGTTTGGCAATCTTCGAATTGTGAGTTGCAAGTTGGGCATTTGACACTTTCATCATTTTGATGATCGTGTCTGCTTCGGCAGGTTCTCTCGGCAGCCAAACCCTAGCTCTTGGCCTGCTAAGGATTTCCTCCCTGCTTACGGCTTTGAGCTTGACCCCCGGCCACAGACTTCCCACCTTACCTATAGCCTCCTTGTAGAGATCTGCCGATCTCTGATCAGCACAAGATGTGAATTTGACGTGCGCCTAATACAAGCCAGCGTCTCTACAGGAGGGTGATGGTCCCGAATTTTCTTCCAGTACCCGGAATAAAGTTGTGTTTAAAGCAACAACAATCTTCTTCCAGTTACTGGGAGAAATACCCCCATCCTCTTACCCCTGATCAATGATTTTCAGAATTAAACAATCCTTTGCAATTTCATTGAAAGGCTTGATTACCTGGTTGCTCCCTAGCAACCTAGCCGTTTTGGAACTACCCTGTGGCTCATCTTCTAACCTCTGTCTCTTGGACATAAGACCCTTCGATGAACCTGGGATTTGTCCTTCTTGAGGCTTGACCTGACCTACTACTGTTTTGGCTCAGGCTAAGGAGTTGTTTTGCGCCTCAGATAACTGACCAATATTGAGAGAGCTTAACCTCTCAATAATTTTATAGGCCGACCGTTTATCGAAGAGTCTTATTTCAACGGGCGCACTTTGCGTACCGTCTTTGGTTGTTCGCGATTTTCCTTACCACTACTAGTGCCCGGTTTGGTCGCTTTACTTGCCGACTTTTGGGAAGTGCCGGCTAACTCTTTTTTCGAATCTTTTTTTTTTAATTTGTTCCATATATGAACCCACGAGTACGAAGAAAAGGAAGGTCCGCCCTATGCAGAGATTTGTATACATAGGGTAAAGCTAATCAATTCGGAGGGTCGCCAGGTACTTCGAATACTCCGTTCGCGACTGGGCTATTTTTAAGACTGGGCCTTCAGTCAGGCTGATCATCGACACGGGTCTTATAACACCTTGAATCTGGCCCAGGTTTACCCCAATCCGATGGTTCCGGTAAAAACCGAGGTGTCAGTAATACGGTCAGTAATAATCTAGCTGATGATTATTTCCGGTCTACACTCACGAGTTTGGATTGAGTTTTTTTGCCGACCACTACTATCATACTTACTCTGAAATCAAAGCATCTATTACAGAACGATTTAATCGAACTTTGAAAAATTTAATGTGGAAAATATTTAGTTTACAAGGAAACTACAATAAACTTGCAATTAATATATTGCAATCTTTATTGAACACCTATAATTCTTTTTTATAGAGCCTACTTGGCTCTATATCTTTAACCTTTAAACATTTTTTTAAAGGTTTTTTTTTTTAATTAAATAATTCCACCAGTTTTTTCCATAATTCCACCAGTGGTAATAACATATAAAATATTATATAAAATATTATATAAAATATAATATTTATAAATATTATATAAAGTAAAAAATAATATATAAAATATTTAATTAAATAATTCCACCAGTGGAATTTGATGTTGTTCGTGATATGCAAAATGCTGAGCCAGCAAATGTTTGATTTGCTCTGGAGGCTGTTAACATGAATGTTGTTGTAGCTCTTGTTGATGATGTTGCTGTTGTTGTTGTTGATATTGATCATAATAAAGTGGCATTTTCGCCATCTTCTTTTTTTTTGTAGGAATTTGAGCCTGAATGGCTACGTCATCGAACAGGTAAACCTTGTCAAATTCCTGTGCCATCCTGCTTGCTTTAAATTAAACTGATATTTTTATAAAATCTCGATTTATTTATATACAAATTTCGAGTAATATTATAACAAAATAAAAACTTTAGAACTAGTGACACTCTTGCAAATATTTTCTAAATGGAAAGT
This sequence comes from Poecilobothrus nobilitatus, assembly GCA_947095535.1. NCBI lineage: Eukaryota > Metazoa > Arthropoda > Insecta > Diptera > Dolichopodidae > Poecilobothrus > Poecilobothrus nobilitatus. The sequence goes on along the minus strand of OX352774.1, from coordinate 148,764,009 downwards.
GTGAAATCTATCAAAAATGTCAGTTGATTACAATGTTGCTAATATTTTTTATGCAGAAAAAGGGTAATTTATTAAATTACCGTTTGATTACAATGTTGTTGTACTGTTTTCTATTTAAAATACGTATAAGATGAGAATCTAATTATTAATGAAATATAATTTATTGTTTTTTTGTAATTATATAATTTATTATTGTGTCATTTGATTACAATTTATATCTTTAAAATAAGTTTTAAATTACATTGTAGTTTGAAAATTACAATGTTGCATAGAATTTTCTATTTACATCTTAAGATAGGATTAAGATGGGATTCTAATTAAAACAACTAAAATTTATTAAAGCGTTATTTTAGTTTAAGAGAATGAATCTGTATTGAAAATTTAATATTATTCTGTTATTCAAGCATTTAGCATCTTCGTATAAAGAAAATGTCGAAAAAAATTATTTTACAAAGGTTTCTTATCGAAACTATAACGCCTTACATAATAGAAAGCAAGAATTCGACATTTGTTAAACGGTTTAATATGAACGGTCATAAAATAAAATTTGCAATTAAATCCGTACCTGAAAATAGAGAACCGATCAGCTGGATTAAGGATGCTATACATCAAATAATCAGGATTGCTGTGAAAGATGTGAATTCCCCTGATAAGATTGGGTTAACATTTTGTGGAGAGAGCTTTGAACATCAAGATCCTGCGTATCTCAGTTTTAGATCCGCCCATGAACTTAAATTTAGCGACGTTTGGGATGTAATTTCTAATGCTTTTCAAAATAATTCTGGAGGTAGTTATTTATAATGCATTTTTTATTTCATTTATTATAAACTATTTTTATTTTACGTCTATAGGCTTAAGTACTGACACTTTTTGTTTAACAGTTACCCGTGGTAGATTACCCACTGGTAGAGGTAGAAATAATAAATTTCAAATTATAAAGAGGAATTCTTAAAAAGGAAAGGAATAATAACAATAAAAAACAGCGATAATTTATGCTGAACATTTATTGAATACGAAGAAATTCGAAAAAATATAGGAAAACTTTAACAGCTTTAAAATTATTAAAAACATCAAAAATGACAATTCCATCTGAAGGTTGAGAATTCGTGAATTGAATCAATTTCAAAAATTTGTACATAAACACAAAATTGTTGTATATAAATATGGAACAAGGGGTGCAGAAGTAATATTTGAAGGATTTAATAATGGAAAAAAATTAACTTGCTTTACCATAATAATCAGGTGCTTTTTGCACAGCATTTTATTGTGAAGAATGTCATATTCCGTGTTCTAAGAAAAATGAACATAGGTGTTCGAAAAGTTGCCCTTGCTGTCAAAACTCATCAGGGTGTTCAATTAAATTTCAATTTCAATTTGAGATAATACAATTTAAAATTTATGTGCAATGCAAAATATTATTATATATAGGTATATACAGTAAAATAAAAATAACATTTCAAAGAAGAACAATTAGCAATAGAAAAAATACATGAAAAAAAAAATGTTATGTAAATATAGCTAAAAAAAAAAAAAAAAAAAAGAAAAAAGATAAAATAATTAATTATTCGAAAAACAAAAGCAAATTTATATTAACAGTAAACTTATCAATTAACCAGGTAGTTTTATTAACCTCTTAGTTTTTTTTTTATGATATTAATTTTTTTTTGTTCTTTATATCATATTAATATTTTGATAAATAAAACTTTCTACATTCTTTTTTAAATTTTTTGCTAGGTAAATTTTTTAAAGATCTGGGTATACTATACATTGTTATTGTTGTGTTTATAATTGATTTGATACCATTTTATTGAAAATCAGCTGGATACCGTATATTTGACGCCTTTCTTGTGTTATACTTATGAATGTGATTATTTCTTTCTGTTGTCGTGTTTGTTTTTATCGAAGTTGTGTTGATATTATGTAGATGCGGTATTTGTATTAAGTTTTTATAATCAATTAAATTATAATTATCCTTAGGTCTTTGTGCATTTCTATTGTTGGTGTTCTATGTAAGACAAAAAGTTTTTTTAAAGCTTTGTTTTGGATTGTTTGAAGAGCGTTTATATTTTTAGCATATGTATTTCCCCAGACTAAGTCACCGTCACCATGAAAAAGGCTTTATATGTTGAAATTTGGATTTTTTTTTGGTAGTCATTTTCCTATTTTTTTGAATACTCCCGCTATCCTTCTTGTGTTTTGCATGAGATTATTTATATGAGAGTTCCAAGTAATTTCGTCGTCTATTATTACAGCAAGATATTTATAATTACTACTTTTTCAATTTTTGTTTTATTATAATGTAGGTTTGTTCTGCTTACATTTTTGGATTTAAACAACATGTATTTTGTTTTATGGGCATTTATAGTTTTCTCCGTATGCAATAGCTATATCATCTGCATAGAGGAATGCTTGACGATTTAATTGTAGTTTTGAGAAGGTATACATAAAACATAAAAAGAGGCCTGGTCCTAGTGAGCTTCCTTGGATCACTCCATAGTCAATAGTTTTTTCTTGGTTCTTGACTCCATCGCTATCTACATATTGCACTCTGTTCTGAAAATAGCTTTCGAACCACTCTAAACTTACTCCAGTAACTTCACATTCGAACAGGATCTTTAATAAGATTTTCCTGTCCACTGAGTCAAACGCTTTAGATAATTCATAGAACACTAAACATGTTTTCTTTCCGCTATTTATTGAAGTTTGAACATGCATTATAACATCAAAAAGCGCAGCAGTTGTGTTGGAATTTTTAGTAAAACCATACTGAATTTTACTAATGAAATTGTTTTCCTTTAAATAACTTGTGAGGTTATTTATTTATTACTTAATTCAAGTATTTACATATTACATTTAGATAATTATACTTAATCTAAAATTAATATTAAAGTTATGCAAAGCAAAATTTATTTTATTAAAAAAACGAGAGAGAATACAGTTGCTTTTGTCAACTCTTAGATACCCGTACGAACCGTTAGTATGTTCACAGCCTGTCACTCAGCTTACAATATTATTTTTTTAATATTTTAGTATTTTAAAATAATTTGGGTGAATTTTATAATTTCTAGAACTATGGGTTGTACATATATTCAAACTACATACATATATGTTCATACATTCTTCAAAATTCTAATCTTCCACATAACGATTATCAATCCAAAACTTTTTCAAATATTCTATAGTACCATTTAATACTAAGCGGTAAATGTACATTAAATTACAAAATAGTAAATATAATTTTAAATATTATATTATATTATATTAATGCGCACATAGTTTATTTATATCGCCATACATTGCAAAATTTCTTTAAAAATATTTCCATTCATAGAATAATTTCTTATAAGTACAATAAAATACATACATATATGTATGTAAATACGGCGCTATATAAAATACATCTATACTATACTCTTATCATTCATTCATCAGTGACATATACGATAAACATGATATTATATGTAAACATGAACATATGTAAATAAACATGATATTATATAAGTGTGTATGTATATCAATATCATATAAATAAAAATTCTTCAAGCAACCGTTATGTTGTTTATTTATTTACATTGTTTTGTACTACGCATTATATCCTCAACAATTTCAAATTATCGAGTAAAACAAAATGCAAAAAATTTGTCAAAGAAATTTGTTAGAAAATTTGCAAAAATCAAGTAACACTTTCGTCAATTATAAAGTAACCCTATATTATTAAAAAAAGTTGTTAACAGAAATAAGAGTATAATGTTGAAACTTTAATTTTTATGTATTACTTCAAAAAAATGTTAACAGGTGTTCAAGTTACAGGTGTTTCAAAATAGGAAATTTTCAGTTTTTGAGCCCTTACAGCTTCTAAACGGGAGGTGATAGAAAAAAAATTCTGAAATGACTCATACTTATTTTCAAAGATCTAACTTCTCTCAAAATTTCAAGTTTCCAACTTAAACCGTATAGCACAAGTATATATTTATTATATACATGTTTGTAAAGCTCATAATAGCATCTATCTTTTGAAATTTTCAGATTGAAAATATACCTTATAGAGCTTGTGTTATAACAATTTAAATATAGGGATTTTTCGCAATTTGGGGGCTGTAGCTCCATAACGGGTGGGGGAATTACTAAAAACTTCTGTTGTTTTAGTGCGTAATCCTCTTACATTTTGATAATATAATGAGAGATTACTTGTCCGATCTTTATGCTTTATTGTTGATACAGTGATTAAGTTATTTTTAACTTTTGGCAAGAAAAAACTTATTATAATTTTTTCTCGATCGCTGTAAGTGATTATAGTAGTTACTATTACAATAACTACGAAAGGCTTTTAAGTCTTCTTGCATCATTTTAATGGACACGCCAATAGACTCATGATAGTTTACAAAGAGGTCATAAAGAACTTTGTAATTCATTGGAAGCCCTTCATTATGAAGAAGTACTAAAACATTAGTCTTTGTTTTTACCTCGATAACAAAATTATAGGAGTCGTCATGTAAGTGAGAGAGGTATAATCTTATAATATTATATATTCTTTCATCTCTTAATCTTGAGCATACATTTTATCTTGTTCATTTAACGATTTTTTAGTCATTCTAACTATTGGTAGCACTAAAGGTTGAACAAAAGTATTATCATTTGTTTGGGGAGCCAACGGTTCAATAGGGGTTTTCGTAGCACCCAGCTTAACATCCGAAATTTGAGTTGGTCCTTTAATAAAATTATCATACTTATGAATAGTAGTTGTTTTATTTAGAAGAATTAAGTTTTATATATCAAATAAAGATGATTTGTTTTGTTTTAATTCTAATGTATTATTGCTGTTATTATCATTATTATTATTACAATTTTCATTATTATTATTAATGTTATTATTGTTATTACTATTATTGTTAACAATATTAATGCTATCAAGATCAATACTGTCATTATCATCATTATTATTATTATTACTATTATTATTATTTTTACTATTGCTATTATTATTATTATTATTATTATTATTATTATTACTATTATTATTATTCTTGTTATTATCATTATTATTATTATCGTGATTATTATTATTATTAATGTTGTTATTATCATTATTATTACTGTAATTATTACTGTAATTATTACTAATACTATTAACAACATTAATACAATATTATCATCGATATTGTCATTATCTGTATTAATTGGTAATGTGAGAAATTGACATGAAAAATTTGTGAATTTATTAAATGTGGGAAGTAAACACTGCTTTTTATAAAGAGGTAGTTTACGTTAAGTAAAATTGTTACTAGATAAAACAGAATCAGTACTATTGTGTTGTAAGTTTGACAATGTTTGATTATGTACATTTACTTTATTAGATGAAGTGGCAAAAGGATTTAAAAGAGGTGACTTTTTCTGTGATGGTGTTATTTTAAAGTTATTATTGGAAGTGTCTTTTTGGATAAAATTTTGAATTAAGGTACCTTTACCCCAATTTTTTGTGTTCGTTATTACATTAACTTTAGATTTAGGTACCATAACTTTAAAAGATTTGTATTTGGGTCGGTATTTTAAATTTTTAGGTGTAATGTTTGTAACATGAATATTACTATATTTAAATTTATCAATTAACAACTTACTAATACTTTTTGTTCTGATCTGACTGGAAACTTTCAAAAATAAAGCAGATGACTATCACTGGTAGAGCTGGAATTTGTTGAGGCAGGAAGTAAGAAATCTACTTTTTTGAGTTCTGGTTTTTTTTTTGTTTCGATTTTACCTTTACAGTATGAAAATTAGTAGAGCCGGATTTTATTTCCCTAGATATGGTAGGTGGTAAATCCCGTTTCTGAGTTTCTATGAGTTCTTTTTCTGGAACAGAATTCGATATATCTGTAGTACTGCTTGATTATTCCATATATAAAGATTTATTGTTAATTGACTCGCATTGAATTTCCTTATTGCAATTTGGTAATTGTTCCTTTATTTCCATAGTATGAAGGGATAATTTCATACGGGTTAAATCGCCTTTAAGATTATTAATGTCATCACGAATGCCACCCAACTCATTTGATGTTGCTGAGAGAAGTTCACTTTTTAAGTCATTAAAAAGATCAGTAAAATCTTCTTTTAAATGTTTTTCACGGCCAGATAGGAAACTGGAAAGCGTTTGATTAAAATTATCATGGCTTTTAGCCAAATCGTTAAAACACAACGAGTTATTTTTTAACGCATCAACTGCTTTGGCCGATGAACTTTTACATTCATTCATAATATGCTTTAAGCAACTCATCAACTCGTCTTTAAGTATGTTAGTCGGCTGTATGTATGTTATTCAGTTTTGGAATCTGTTGGAATAGTACATTACTGTACTATTTCAACAGATAATTCCAACAGATAACGTACTAATAGTACGGCACTGCATTTATGTTGATTTTTATTAATTTGATTATACATATTTCTTTTTTTTTTCCTTTTTTTAATTTTTTTTGAATTTATACAGTTAATATTTAAGCAAATGTAAAAAACAAACTTAAATGACCCAAATAGAAATATGATATGTTAGCAACAACAGTTAAAAAAAAGAAAAAAAATTTTGCAAAATGATTCACAATGTTTATAACTTTTATTAATTCCAAAGTAAAAAAACATTAAAGTATTGAATTTTGAAAGTCAGCACTTTTATATATTGAGATTATTCTTGTTATCTTCAGTTTTGATGGAACAATACCACTTTTAAGTGATGAGTTTATTAAAGCTGTAATCGGGTTTAGTTAGTTCATTTTTGCATGCTTTTACAATTGAATTAGATATTCCTTCAGCACTTTGACTTTCCTTGAAGAGAGACTATTTATTAATTTTATTGTTTCACATTGGTTAATATTTTCAAATACAAAGTTATTTTTTGTTTGCATTCTTTGTATATAAAAAGTGTTGAATTTTTTAGCCATTTCTTCCCCTATGCTGCAATATAGATTGTTGAATTTGTTTATTTTATTATATTTTTCTTTTACTTCAATGTTTTGGTTGTTAAAAAACTCATTGCTTCGACTATTACTGGTTCCATCACTAGCTATTTCCTTAACAAGATTCCAGGTTCAATTACTATTAAAAACTGTCTACAGAAAGTTAAAAGTGTTTCGTAAAGCAAAATATAAAGTTGGAGATTATGTTCGTATAAACAAATTTAAGAGTATTTTTTTTATTTTAGTAAAGTTAATAATATTTAACTTTACTAAATTTATATTTTTAATAAAATACATTTATCACAAAAAAATTTATCACAATTTTTGTTTATGTTCAAACCTTCCATCTTCAGATCCTAAATCTCTGAACTTGGCTCCTTATGATCTCCTATAAACTTACTGAAGCTTCTACGCTCATAACATCGTACCAAAGTCTTAAACCCACTACCTTAAAACTTTTTAAACCCACTTAATAATTTAATTTTTAAATTTCATAACACATATTCTCACACTCTAATCCTAAATTCAAATCCACAATACTCTTCATTCAATCATATACATAATATTTATATTTCCGTAATAACTTGTTTTTATTCTAATTATGAAATATATTCTGCATTAACTTGTTAACCTTCAAAAATATTATATGGTTTACATTACACTTAATAACAAAGCCGGTTTAATAACACGTTAACTAACATCAAAAGCTTTTTAATACAATTTTTCCCAGCTTCATACATTTATATATTGCACACATAAATAATTGCAATAATACTAATTCAAGGTTAAACACTTAATGCACATTACTGTAAATAAATTCACATATGACTTTAACATTCCAGTAATCTCACTTGCTGTAGTCAACCATATCCATACTTTGATACTACATGGTAATGGCGTCATTTCCTGGAGTCAAATTGGTATAGCTATACTACCTGTCTATAATCATTGTGGACCGGAAACAAAATTAGCAAAACGATTAGCTGGTGGTGATAAAAGGATTAATGGTTTAGATGAAGCTTGTCGAAAGCATGATATAGCATATTTCAAAAGTTGTGATCAAAATCAACGTCGTAGAGCTGACAGCTTGGCAAAGAGTTAAAGTTTAAGGTTCAAGTTTTGGTGAAAGGTTAAATTCATATCTAGTTACAAACGCAATGAAAGCTCGCAATTAAAATCGGTATGGGTTTAAAAAAGAGAACAAAAAAAGTTTAAAGAAAAAAACCTTTGAAAAATGTTATAAAAGAAGTTAAATTAGCTATTAAAACTACAAAGAAACCAACGAATGATAAAAATATTATAAAAATTGCTTTACATCTAGCTCGAAAGTTTTCTAAGGATCAGAGGGATTTTATGAGATAAATTACCGGCACATAAAACTCGGAAATATGAAACTGGTATAATAAATTTGGGTAAATATATTGGAAATGGAGCGCTTATTACAAGAAACCGCAAATTGTGCAATATTTTGACAGTTTTGGAAATTTAAAACCCCCATTAGAATTAGTTCAATATTTAGGAGATAATCTTGTGTATAATTACAACAAAACTTTAATTCATATAATTGTGGTCATCTATGTTTAGAATTTTTATTTCATATTGTTAACAAAAAAAAATTATCAGTAAATAAAACATGAATAAAACAAAAAAAAAATATTTTTATAATTAATCTGACTTAATTAAAAAAACTCGAGCGAAATTTGAAACCGACAAATTGTCTCTTCCCCTGGTATTATAGTTATGAACCTCACAAACCTTGGAAAGTTGTACCACAGATTTAATTTTATAGTGAACCAACTTATAACATAGTATACATAATTCGTAGACCTTTTATTTATCAACAGATAACAATTTTTCACTGTAAAGTGTGTTGGATGGGGTTAAAAGAGGTAAACGGTTTATTGCCTTTAATGCCTTATTTTGCAAAACTTATATTTCACGTAATTTATAAGCGGGAGAACTCGGCCATATTGAATTTAGATAAATAAACTGGGAATGTATATGTGCGAAATATATATTGTATAGAGTCGATTTTGGAAGAATAAACTGCTACGTACGGAATAGTTTTATTTTTAACATGGTCAATGTGATAGGTCCATTTCAAATTTTTATCTATATATAGACCGAGATACTTAATAAGATCAGTTCCCTGAAGGATTGCACTATTCACAATTATTCTGAAATTATTTGGCACAGGTTTTTTTAACACCATATATTTGGTTTTACTTATATTAATTTTTAATTTGTTATTGGTGAAATATTCATGTAATGTATTTAAATCAGTTTGCATGCTTTCATACGCAGCTGCCATAGAATCTTCACTGTAAACCAGCAAGGCATCATCAGCATACAAAATTATAGTTCCTTTACAGAAGAGTTCAAAAATGTCATTTATGTATACTACAAATAATAAGGGACCCAATCTGGAGCCCTGCGGTACACCTTTTTTTACCAAATTAACATCACTGTTAATTTCACCAATTTGGACATATTGTTTCCTATTGGTAAGGTACGAATTTATATATTGTACGGCGTCATTTGAAAAGTGCGCTGCTTTAATTTCCATTAGAAAAATGTCATGATCAATTGAATCAAATGCCTTTTGGAGATCAATACTTATTAATGAAGTTATTTCGTTTCTAGACATTGACTCCTGAATCATGTTTATAATTTCGATGAAGGCTGAAGTCTTGATAATGGAATAAATCAAAACTGGTTCTTACTAACGAAATTGGTCTTCGCAAAATGTGTCCTCATTTGATCAAAAATAATTCGCTCAAATAGTTTCGAAATTACTGGAAGGACAGATATGGCTCTGTAATTATTAAGATCTCCCTTAGGTCCGGACTTATGTAAAGGTGTAACCTTGGCTATTTTTAATTCATCTGGAAAAGAGCATTTAACAACCGAATCGTTAAAAATTGTTGTGAGCAGGCTGATCTTATCATCTGAAAAAGCTTTAAGATCTTTTGCAGACATTCGATCATAACCACTCGCAACATTATTCCGAATATTCTTTATGTGTTTGCTCATAACCATATTAGTGGTAAATTGAAAAAAAATTGATGTTCATCAAATAAAAGATCTAAATTGTATTCATTATAATCCTGTACAATTAAACTAGATTGATTCCAAAAGGATGCAACCGAAAGAAAATGATTATTAAAATAATTTACTATATTCCGTGGATTACATACAGTAACACCATTATAAACGATATTTTCTGGTACATAATTACTACAAATATTAGGCCTATTATAGAAAGAATAATTTACAATTTACCACAATTTTTTTGGATTTTTTAAGTTTAATAAACATTGATTATCAATAAATGTTTTTTTTTTAATATTTTTTTTATTTTCAAACTGGTTTCTTATCTTTCTAAATTTTTCTTTTATGTATAAATTATTAGGGTACTTTTTTGTTAGTTTATATAATCTTTCTTTTTCTTTAGACAAATATAATAAATCTTTTGTCATAAAAGGTTTTAGAAACCGGTTTTTATTTTTTATTTTGTATGGTTGAGTGTTAGAATCAATTATTGAAATCCATTGTTTTATAACATCTTTATAATTTACATTTTCTGGATTAAAATTTTTGTAATGATTGAATTCTTGAACTGATTTATTTTTGTTAGTATAAAATAAACTATTGTTTAGAGAAGCGTTACTAATTGCATTTGAATCAATTTGCAGTAATAAAATATTGTCATCGGATATAGAGTTTTCAAAGATAGCCAATTTAAAATCGTACTGTAAAAGATCGGTAGAAAAATGATCGATAATGGTAGAAGAATATTCACTAGTGCGAGTTGGCATCGAGGGTGTATTTGCATTATTAAAATTATCTGAGTTTTCATAAATTATATGTCCACTAATACTTTTATGTAGAAAAATACTAATGCCACCGCCTCTATGCCAACTCGTTCTGATTGAATGGAAACCACTGTAGTGCGGAATATTAGTGAATATTTCTTCAACTTGTAATAACCACGTTTCGCTTATGACTATCGCTTCCACAAATGTGTTAAATTGATTAATAATTTCATCAACATTATCTAATTTTTTTAGTAAACTTCTTGAATTTAAATATAGTGTTTTGAAAGAATTAGTATCTAAAATAATATTTTGATTAAAAAAGTGATTAATTTTGAATGTATTATGCATATTAAAGATAAAAAAAAAAGAAAACGAAAAAAAAAGTATCAAAAAAAAAAAGTTAAGTTATATTAAAAAAAGGGGAAAAAAATAAAAAATTATTATAATTAGTCTTCTAAATTGTCAAATTCATCTTCATCAGGTGTTCAAGTTACAGGTGTTTAAAAATAGGAAATTTTCAGTTTTTGACTGACCTTACAGCTCCTAAAAGGAGGATGATACAAAAAGAATTTCTGAAATGACTCATACGTATTTTCAAAGATCTAACTTCTGTCAAAATTGCAAGTTTCCAACTTAAACCGTTTAGAAGATAGAAGGGTTAAAGAATTTTGCAAAATTTGAGATTCGCATAACGGTAAATTAAGACACCGTATGCCACAACTATATAATTATTGTATATATATTTTTAAAGCTGATAAAAGTAGTAATCGTTTGGCGTTTTCAAAATGAAGATATATCTTATACAACTTGTGCTATAACAATTTAAATATAGAGCTTTTTTGAACCTTTGGGGAGCTGTTGCTCCGTAACGGGTGGGGCTACAAAAAAAAGTTATAAAAAATAAAATTAATATTTTTGTGACATCTATCAGCAGTTAAAATTTCATAGCTCTATTTCAAAAAAATGTGGGGATCTAAAAGTTAGGTGTTCGAGAGCTACTCGAAGTTTTGGTCGGAACTCAACTAAAAAAATAGGGAACCTACAAATTGCTCCTAGAATATTTTGTGTAAATTTCAAGATTATAGCTTTCTTAGTTTTTGAGTTAGCGTGCTGACGGACGGACGCACGGACGGACATGGCTCAAACGTCTTAGAATTTTTTTCTGATCCGATCCATACCTTTGAAGGTATATCTAGCTCGCTTATTTCGAGGTGTTACAAACGGAGGAGTAATTTTATTATTTTATTAATTTTATTATAAGATCCTATCGTACGGGTATAAAAACAATTTTAACATATTGTATCTCAATACCCAAAGTTTACGGAACAAATTACATAATTTAGAATTACTTATTGCTTCTTATAAATGTCCAATACACTGTATTGTTTTAACGGAAATATGGCTTAATAAAAGCGAAAATATGTTTTACAATATACCCGGCTATACGCCATACTTTTCAAATAGAGAAAACTCTTGCGGTGGTGTAGGAATTTACATAACTCAAGAAATAAGTAGTACACAAGTATTTGAAGAAGAATTTAATAAGTCACATATTTATTTTTATAAATATTGATACATTTGTTGACAAACTAGATGAATACACTATAAATTTAAAAATTCTTTAATTTTAGGGGACTTCAACATTAATCTATTGAATGAAAGTAGTAGTGACGTTAGAAAATATAGCAACACTATGCGTAGCAACGGTTATATCTCTCTATACGGCCGCTCTTTATACGGCTTTTCGCTATAACGGCCTTCTGTAATTGTGGCACTTTTTCGATTTAAGGCCTAAAATGTTTTGTTATACGGCCAAAAAAAATATTGAAAAAAATAAAAATTAAAATATCCTTGTTCAAAATGATCCCGGTATAGAACGCGGGCCGCAGCGCTAAAGTTTTTCGAGGAATTAACTCAACCATTACTTGTTATAAAGAGGTGCAAAAGGAAGTAGAAAGTAAGGCAAGACGAACAACTTTGGACCAATTTTTTAAACCAGGTCAATCCACAACAGCGGGAAGCGATGATGACACCATACTATTACAGTTTATCAATTCTTCATTTGCGTCTTCAGATTAGAATTGTTTTTAAACATTTTGCATAAGAATTTTTTTTGTTTTTTAATTTTTGTTTTGTTCATATAAACTATTTATGAATTATTGTTTTTGAATTTCTGTTTATTGTCACTTGTTATGTATAAAAATATATATAATTTTTTTTTGTTTTTGAATTTTATTATTACTTGTTATGTATTTTTATTTGATATTTATCCATTTTTAAATGAACTAAGAGAAAAAAAGATGCATTTTAAACTAAAAACTATGTTATTTTATTAAAAATTGGAATGAATCCTATTGAATTTGTATGGGCTTGTATCAAAATAATTGATTTGTTATACGGCTTTTCGCTTTACTGCCAACATTTTCGAAACGTATCAAGGCTGCAAAGCGAGATATTGGTGTATTATATTTAACAAAATCTCGCAAAAGTATTCAACTAGAATTTCGTCAACATCAAAAACGATTATAGACCACTTCATTACCGATATAATAAAAAATTATTATTTTTTCCACATACTTGATAGTCCCTTATCCGATCACCAATATTTTCTCATAAGTATGAATCAAAAGATTTCAGTCGATAAAGTAGTAAATTATAAATCTGTCTTAGACTATGAAAACGTGGGAAAAGATACTATTTGGACTAAATTAAGTTCCTTTAGTAGCTTTAACAGTATTGTAAACGGTCTTAATAAACTAATAACAGATAACGCAAAAATAATACAATCACACGAGTAATACAATCAAAGAGAAAAAATATGACTGGATCACAAATGAAATACTAGGGAAAATTAAAATCCGTGATTTGTATTTTAAATAGAGGAGGAGAGGTTTTGCAGCATTCAACAGATTTAAACATGTTGGGTATCGAGTTAAACCAAAAATTGACTTGGTCAAATCACATTTTTGGTATAGCTAAGGATGCAGCTAAATGTTTGGGTATTTTGTATGGCTGCAAAACTTACTTTTCTGCATCTGACCTTCTCAATATCTATAAAACGTACATTCGGCCAAAATGGAGTATAATGCACACATTTGGGCTGCAGGCCCTCAAACAGCGCTGGGCTACCTAGATAATGTGCAAAACAGAGCTATTCGTCTTATCAACGACCCCAGTGTAACTTCAATGCTCACTCCACTCAGTCATCGTCGCACAGTTGGGTCGCTAACCTTGTTTTATAGATATCTCGTAGATTTTTAACACCTGCTCGAATGAATTAAAACAGTTAATGCCTCCGCTCAAAGTTTTCCAGCGAGAAACAAGGCGGGCAGCAGAAGCTCATCCCTACCATGTAGAGATTTCAAGATGGCGAAATACAGCTTATGGAAATTCGTTTGTCATGCGCACGTCCCGCCTATGGAACCATATACCATCGCATGTGTTCCCTAAAGTTGGTAATTCGTACACATAACTTATTACTTAAGTTTAAGAAGAACATCAACATTTTTCTTCAAAATGTCCCTCCAAATTTTCCTACCTATCCCCCATAATCCAAATTCCCCAATTCCAATTTTCCCAATTATCCTTCCCACATCCCTATCCCCAAAACCAAACTGTACATTCGTATTAAAGGTTCCATCCTAAAGTTTGGTTTTAAAAGGGGGGTGGTTTTGGTTGTTTAAAGTCCAACACTACCCTGAGGAAGCACGTGCACTTCCTCTTGGTGACTTTCGAGTTTTCCACCAACCCTCGTAAAAAAAAAAAAAAAAATATATATATAAAAAAAAATATCCCAATGATGCTAATGTGGAGATAAGCAGAGCAAAGCCAAAGTTCAAAATTTAATACTTCAAGCAAAAATTAGATTTTGTACAGAAGAAATAACACAAAATCATAGTAGTAGCCAAAAACACTGGGTTCTGTATAAAAAAATAATGTATAATCAAAACAATTCGACTGAAAAATCTAGAATCAATTTAATTGTACATCTTAATAAAAAACTTACAACAGAATATGTAAATTTAGTTTTATATTAATCCGTAATTTACAATTTAATCTTAATCATAAACAAACTTTTCAAAATCTTTGTTAGCATTTTTTTTTTAATTACTTAATTGTAAACTTGTTTTGTTTTTTTCTTCTTATAATTTTTTTAATTTTTGTAACTGATATCAAGCATTATTATGTTATTTTGATTTAATTATGTATATGATGTACTTATCACAGTTATTGTATGTATATATTTGCATACACTCTTCACGAGCATTAAAGCTCAATTGAGATAATAAATGAATTAAATAAAAAAATAAAAATAAAAAAAAAAATATTGCATAGTGTTTCAACAACTTTTTTTATTACTGTAATAGACGAGCTAAACTGTCCATCTGATCCGATTGATTTTGAGTACCTAAACAGATTCACTCGCCCACTCAATTTTAATTTAGACCTTGCCCCTAAAAATATAGAGGAAGTTGAATTTGCCATTACTAAGTTAAAATCAGCGGCTGCAACAGGATATGACAATATATATCTTTTAAATTTATAAAAAAATATTCAAATAAGTTATCTCCAGTATTAGTCAAATTCATAAACTCTTCTTTCGGAACATTTATTTATCTAGATTTGCTCAAAAGAGCTGTGCTTTGATGATCCAATAAATCTGCTGCGTCTTTTGATGGATTAACTTTAGTTTGTTTAGTCAATAAAGTATTCACAGTTTCCTTACTTTTTATAAAAACTTTTTGTGAAACATCATTCAATTTGGCGAAGACTCTTCCATTTAGTGTGCACACAGACAAATATGCTGCACTTTTTAAACGCTGTGCATATTTGAAAAGCTCCTTAGTATCATTTGTTAAGGCATCAAACATATATAGATTTTTGTACTCAGGTAAGTCTTTTAACATCTTTTTTTTCCATAAACAAGGACTTTTTCATAGCCGTTGAAAATTTAATCTTTGCAAGTACTTTGTTATAGTCGTAGTCATTCTTTGCTTTAACAATGTATTGTTTTAATACTACGACATTACTTATGTCATCAACATTTAAATTAGCCTGCACAGCATTTGCAGCAGCCGTAACTTTATTTATAATATCTTTATTTGTAGTTAGAGAATCGAAATCAGTTTTAACTATTATTTGCTTACAAACATTTGCACTTTCAACATTATGAATACATTTACGTAAATTTAAGATATTATTATTAAGTTTTATGTTTTGTTTTTTTATGGCTTTATTCTCGTCCATAGTTTTTTTAAATTTTTTGTTAATATCATCATACTTTTCATTTACGAAATTTACAAATTGGCGCAATTCCTGCATATCTTCTGTGATATTGTTCAGTTTGGATATAATGATATCATACTTTATTTCCAAATTTGAGTTTTTGCTTGTGTGATTTTGTTTAGTAAAATTTTCATGGAATTTTGGTGAACACTTATGGCATTTGAATGGTGCTTCTTCATTGCTATTTAGGATATCATAAGTTTTTTTATTGATTTTTGAGCACTTTAAATGTATCCAACCAGTGCATGAATCGCATTGCAAACTAAGATCTTCATCATCGCTTGACACAATATCCACCGTGCAAATTTTACACTTACTTCTTTTTTTAGAGGAATTCAATGAATGCCTTTTATTTCTTGACATTTTGTAGCAGTTTTCCTTCCAAAAAAATCACGGTTTTTTAATTACTTATTTAAAAAAAATAAATTAAATTAAAATATTTTAGCAAGAGCAACAAAATAGTTGTTTATAACTAGACCAGTGTTGCCAGAATTAAGTTCAGAATTAAGTTCCAAAATTCAAAAGTAATAATTAAAGACATGGTCTATACATCGAAAGAAACGATAAGTGCCAGAGTATTGCCTGCAATTCTACAACTAGAACTCATAAAAAAAGATTTTCAACCACATCTTTCTCTAGCACACTTCAAGGATCTTCATACCATTAATACAAATAAAATTGAATTACTGAAAGAACGGAGTCTAATAAACCATGTATTAAGTACTTCTTGTGCCATACCGGCAATAGCATCACTATTGGGCTTATTTGTATTAATTGGGACACGATATAGGAAAAAACGGAACAAATAATAATAAACAACATGCATTCCGATCAGGCTATACCAGAAGAAGTTACAACTTGCAATAATCAATCAATAAAAGACACGCCACAAAATCATGCAGATCACCAAAATAGAAAATTTCAGATATCCCTGATGAATTCAGCAAAGGCAGCCCGAAGACGAAGCTTGTACAACCCTAATCTTCAAATTGATCGAATGAGGACATCGATATTTAAGGGAGGAGGAGTTAGCAACAGTTAAAATTAAAAATCCAAATTCCAACATATCATATTACAATTCATAAATTTTATTTTCGTAAATTTTTTATTAAAACATTAACCTGTCGAATCATCAAATTAACCTGTGAAATTAGCTCAACATTATTTCCCAAAATAAGTCACGCGTAATCAACATATGTTTGAGTCAGCAGAATGCAGATAGAACAATGCAATTAATATAAAATTCATATTAAAATTATTTAATTATTAATCTAAATCGAGAGAATAAAGTTGTATTAAAAAAATCTAAATTTTGTCTTATAATTTTTTTTATTATTATTATTTTTTATACCTGAAATTAATATTTTTGGTTACTTAGAATAAAAATTATTAACTTATACATATATTATATATATAAGCATGGTTATGCAAGCATATGCACTTTTTTCATTCAAATCAAACATTTCTTTTCCTAAAAGTCTATTAAAAATTATCTGATTTCTGTAAATAGAA
The DNA here is from genome assembly GCA_947095535.1 of Poecilobothrus nobilitatus. Lineage (NCBI taxonomy): Eukaryota > Metazoa > Arthropoda > Insecta > Diptera > Dolichopodidae > Poecilobothrus > Poecilobothrus nobilitatus. The sequence goes on along the minus strand of OX352774.1, from coordinate 148,746,452 downwards.
ATGCTTGAAAATAACCGTTCAATAAGTGGCCTATTTACATATTATTTGAAATATGTGGCAACGTTCAAAACATACTAGAAAATATTTCGCCAGTCCTTAAATTTTACTCTTAAAAAAATTAAAAAAATTCTTACATATGTACTTGTTTTTTACTGGTTTACAATTCAATTCAATTTAAATTAAAAATATAAATCATTTTTCATATTATATTACGTACCTCAAGGGATGCGACGAATTTTTATTAGAATAATCACAAATACATATGTACTCATTCCAATAATAGCATACTTTTATATAGAATGCACACATTTTTTAGCTTAATTTATTTTTACAAAATGTACTTTCATACACAATAATTGTCTGTAACAAATCAAAAAATCTCATACAATTTTCAATGTACAATTTATACATCACCGACATACATATACATGTATACTCTCTAGAGTATAGAAAATATCGTATAATTTATTATTGTTCTATGTATAGCAATAGAATCAAGCATGTATTGAATGTATAGCTTTAATACAATATTGTGTAGATTAGATATTATCATTCATACATTTGAATATGATTCATATTCCAACTATATGTATAGCAATAGCAAATTGTGTAGAAACATAAAATTTGGAAAAAAAAAGAAAAAACGAGGAAAACAAAGGCGCCAAAAACCTTTGTATAAAATATGTCGCTTTTTAGCACATTTCCAAAAAATTTTGAAAAAATGTGCATATTATGAAACAACTTTTTCATTTAGCCCCATCCATCAGGGAACTACAGCCCCTCAAACTTTAAAAAAGCCCTATTTTTAAACGTCTTATTTCGACAGGAATTTTTTTTACCTTTATAAATGTATATTAAAATCATATATTGTTTTTAAATTTAGTATTTAAATTTACCGTTATGTGAAAACCAAATTTTGCGTGATTTTTCTACCTTCATAACTCCGGCACGCTTTTAGATAGAAGCTTTAAATTTTGAGGCAAGAAAGAACTTTTAGAATTGGTATAAGTTTGTTCATGAAATTTTTGTATTTTATGCAATATTTTGTAATTTACTATTTAAATTTACCGTTATGTAAAAGCCAAATTTTGCATGATATATCTTTTTTCATAACTCCGGCATGCTTTGAGATAGGAACCGGCAATTTTGAGACAAGAAAGAACTTAGAATTAGTGTAAGTTTTCTCAGAAAATTTTTTGGTAGAACCCCCTTTTTAAGAGTTATTACGCCTCAAAAATTTAAAATTTGCTATTTTTAGACACCTGTAACTTTGGCACCTGTAAAAATTTTTCTTCGGCAAGATATGAAAATTAAAGGTTCTATTATATGTTTTTACGTGTGTTAACTGTTTTTCTTAGTTATATAGGGTTCCGGACCAACAGCCTCTCAAAAGTCCAGAAAAGTCTTATTTTCACGTTTTTCTCATTACATGAAAATTTCAAATTTTTATGCAAGTTACAATTCTAAACACTTTGTATTGTCTTTTGGAAATTGGACGTTTTTAAAAACCGTTGGTTTACACTCTATTTTGTTCTTTTTATATTAACAAAAGGAATCACCTGACGTTATTTTTAATTTCTATTTATTTTTTTTTTGAGATATTTTAAAGTTTGTATAGGAATGCTAAATTTTTCTAATTCTGTTATTTTTCAACTATACTTTTTTTTGCGTAATAAGAATTTTCCTTGATAAGAATTTTTTTAAAATCATGTAAAATAAAACTTTGTCGTATTTTTGATTCTTTTCTTTTATTACATATTAACAAAATAACACCATCTCACACATACACAAACACACACATGCAAACATCCATTATTCACCCATTTAAATAATAAAACAAGTTCCAAGTGGTTAAGTTCCAAACAATTTCAAAACTTAATTCTTTTGAAATCAACTACTGCGGCAGCTACTGAATCATCCAACCTTTAACTCTAAAATCAATTTCATTATACCGTACACTTAATTCTCACTTTCAACTTTATTATTTTTAATGTTTTTGTTTTTTTATATTCAAAAAATTTCTTATCAATTTTTAACCGCAAGTTTCTTAAATTTTTCATTTTACAATTTTTAGTGTATTTTAGTATATTTTTAACATTACTTATAACTAAAGGGTTGTCAAATAAAATTTTACAAAAACTTATGTACTTCTACCCACTTACTTCTAACCAAACATATAAAAATTCGAACCCTCTTTTTCATACAAAATTGTTTACGTTTTGTATTGTTTGTTTTTTGTCAACTCTTAGATACCCGTACGAACCGTTAGTATGTTCACAGCCTGTCACTCTGCTCACAATATTATTTTTTTAATATTTTAGTATTTTAAAATAATTTGGGTGAATTTTATAATTTCTAGAACTATGGGTTGTACATATATTCAAACTATATGTTTATATGTACATTCTTCAAAAGCAGATTCTAACTTTCCACATAACGATTATCAATCCAAAACTTTTTCAAATATTCTATAGTACCATTTAATACTAAGCGGTAAATGTATATTAAATTTACTAAGTACAAAATAGTAAATATAATTTTAAATATTATATTATATTATATTTAAATATTCCATTGACAGAATAATTTCTTATAAGTACAATAAAATACATATATGTATTTAAATACGGCGCTATATAATATACATCTATACTCTTATCATTCATTCATCAGTGACATATACGATATGTAAATAAACATGAGTATGTATGTATATCAATATCATATAAATAAAAATTCTGCAAGCAACCGTTATGTTGTTTATTTAATTACATTTTTTGTACTACGCATTTTATCCTCAACAATTTCAAATGATCGAGTAAAACAAAATGGAAAAAATTCGTTAAAGCAATTTGTTAGAAAATTTGAAAAAATCAAGTAACACTTTCGTCAATTATAAAGTAACCCTATATTATTAAAAAAAGTTGTTAACAGAAATAAGAAAATAATGTTGAAGCTTTAATTTTTGTGTATTACTTCAAAAAAATTTTAACAGCTGTTCAAGTTACAGGTGTTTAAAAATAGGAAATTTTCAGTTTTTGACCCCTTACAGCTCCTAAACGGGGGGTGATACAAAAAAAATTTCTGAAATGCCTCATACTTATTTTCAAAGATCTAACTTCTGTCCAAATTTCATGTTTCCAACTTAAACCGTTTAGAAGATAGAAGGGTTAAAAGATTTTGCAAAATTTGAGTTTCGCATAACGGTAAATTAAGACACCGTATGCTACAAATATATATTTATTATATATATATTTTTAAAGCTGATAAAAGTAGTAATCGTTTGGCGTTTTCAAAATGAAGATATATCTTATACAATTTGTGCTATAACAATTTAAATATAGAGCTTTTTTGAACCTTTGGGGAGCTGTAGCTCCGTAACGGCTGGGGCTACAAAAAAAAGTTATTAAAAATAAAATTAATATTTTTGTGAGATCTATCAGCAGTTAAAATTTCATAGCTCTATTTCAAAAAAAATGTGGGGATCGAAAAGTTAGGTGTTCGAGAGCTACCCTAAGTTTTGGTCCAAACTCAACCAAAAAAAATAGGGAACCTACAAATTTTTCCTAGAATATTTTGTGTAAATTTCAAGATTCTAGCTTTCTTAGTTTTTGAGTTAGCGTGCTGACGGACGGACGGACGGACGGACATGGCTCAAAAGTCTTAGAATTTTTTTCTGATCCGATCCATACCTTTGAAGGTATATCTAGCTCGCTTATTTCGAGGTGTTACAAACGGAGGAGTAATTTTATTATACCCGATCCTATCGTACGGGTATAAAAACTAATTAATACTTAATATTAAAAAAAAACTAAACAAATTCAAATAACAAATTATAGAAGTTTAATTTTTAAAGGCCTTAGCGGATGCTGTCTGGCCATATTAATTTTAAGTTCATTGTTTATATTATTGTTTTATAATTGTGTCTAATTATTTAATGTAAGAGAAGAGAAAAAAAATAAAAATTAAATTATATAAAAAAGTACATATATGAATTACAAAATTGTTTGAATACCTTTTAATCTTGTAATTAATCTAAAATACACATTATACTATTTAATTCGGTGCACTTGTAAATATTACATATTTTCTTATTTCCTTTTTAAAATTTCTTATATTGTCTAGATTTTTGAGTTTCACCGGCAATTCATTATATAGTTTGAGAGAATTATATAAACAATTATTATTCTGACTATTTGTTTTGAAAAGGCTAAGATAAAAATTAAAAAAGATAAAAATTAGACTTAATTCTCGTGTTATGACTGTGGATGTCAACCATCCTATTTAAGATAAATTTGTGTTTTATGTAGTTATTAATTATTTTAAAAGCAGTCATATATAATTCGTATTTACAGATTTCACGGAAACTTATATATCTCCATTGTATAATAGATTGGTTGGGTGCATGATTGGCAGAAAGTGTATAATTTTGATTTTTATGTAATGTGTTTATATTATTTAAACTGCTTTGTGAGGCTCTACCACTCCATATAGGATTAAGATATACTATGTTGGATAAAATAAAGGATGAATAAAATATATGTAGTATGTTATTACTTAGATACTTTCGTAGTCTTTTTAAGATGAATACATATGGTGCGGTTTTTTTAATTATATAATCAATATGGTCACACCATCTCAGTTTGCTATCTAATGTCAGACCTATATAGTTAAAATTTTGAACTGTTTCAATTTTTTCACCATTGAAATAAAAGTTTACGTTTGAGAAATCATTATTTTCATAAAGTAAAATTTTTGTTTTTTTTTATGTTGAGTAAAAGTTTATGTTTGTTTAGCCATTCTTCAATAATTACGAAATTGTGATTTATATTATTTTTCATTTCATCTTCGTGCTTTGAAGCGTATTTCAAGACAGCATTGTCAGCGTTGAGCTGTATTTGTTTTTCAGGATAAATCATTTATATAAATTTTGAATAAGTCGGGACCGAGAATGGACTCCTGTGGCAGACCTTTCTTACAAATTTTAGGTTCACTTATAGTATTGTTTATTCGAACTCTTTGTTGTCTTTTACATAGATAAGAACGGAAAAAAGATAATTGGTTTTGGTCAAGATTCATTTTTCCTAACGTATAAAGAAGAATTTCGTGGTCAACACAATCAAAAGCTTTTTGGGAATCGAGGAAAACACAGGCTACGTAGTTCCCTTCATCTATCTTGTGCGGTATGAAGTGGATTAAATTTTAACAAGCTGTTGCGGTATTTGAATTTTTCTCAAAACCGTACTGCTCTTTATGTAAAAATTCATTAGTTGCCATAAAATGGTTTAACCGATTTTTAATTACTGTTTTAAATACCTTTGAAAAAGCGCTTAAGACAGATATTGGCCTGTAATTATAAGCGTTTGTTGTATTTCCATTTTTAAAAATGGGACCTGTTAAAATTTTTTTGAAGTAATACACAAAAATTAAAGCTTCAACATTACAATGTTATTTCTGTTAACAACTATTTTTAATAATATAGGGTTACTTTATAATTGACGAAAGTGTTACTTGATTTTTTCAAATTTTCGAACAAATTTCTTTAACGAATTTTTTGCATTTTGAAATTGATTCGACACTCGATAATTTGAAATTGTTGAAGATATAATGCGTAGTATAAAAAAATGTAAATAAATAAACAACATAACGGTTGCTTGAAGAATTTTTATTTATATGATATTGATATACATATATACTTATGTAATATCATGTTTATTTACATATCGTATATTTCATTGATGAATGAATGATAAGAGTATAGACGTATATTATATAGCGCCGTATTTACATACATACATATATGTATCTTGTACTTATAAGAAATTATTCTATGAATGGAAATATTTTTAAAGGAATATTGCAATGTATGGCGATATACTTATAACAATATAAATATACTATGTACGCATTAATATAATATAATATTTAAAATTATATTTACTATTTTGTACTTTGTAAATTTAATATACATTTACCGCTTAGTATTAAATGGTACTATAGAATATTTGAAAAAGTTTTGGATTGATAATCGTTATGTGGAAGGTTAAAATCTGCTTTTGAAGAATGTATAAACATATAGTTTGAATATATGTACAACCCATAGTTCTAGAAATTATAAAATTCACCCAAATTATTTTAAAATACTAAAATATTAAAAAAATAATATTGTACGGTTCGTACGGGTATCTAAGAGTTGACAAAGGCAACTGTATTCTTCCTCGTTGTATTTATTTTTTATTACAAGGCTGTCTACCTCTGTAAAATATTTTGCATTGATGTTGCCATTAATGTTTATTATTTCATTTGTATGCATGTTGAAAAGAGAAGAATATAATTTATTTGAAGTAATGTGTACAAATTATAATTAAGTTGCAATAAATAGTAATGAAAAAAGAAAACATGTGCTATTAAATATAATAAAAAAATAGAGAAGAGTAAATGCATATAATATATATGTGTCCACCATTAGTCTTGTTTAGAAGTTGATTTTCAACATATATAATATGTAATAGAATTAGAATTAAGTTTTTATTGTTTTTAAAAATTTGTTTAATTTTAGTCTTAATAGTTTTATTTTTAATTGTTATTGCCAATTTAATTTCAATTTTTATACTATTAAGAGTAAATTGTAATAGTTAAATAATAATTGTGAAAATTGTATTTTTTAAATTTAAGTTTTGTAAATTTGGATTTCGAAAGTTTTTATTTGTGTAGAATGTATGATAATTATTATGTATTGAGTTTTTTGAGGTTAAGCAAGGAAAAATAAAAAGAATATACTCATGATATTTTATAGAAAAAGTTAAATTTAACAAATTCGTTTTTAATTTTAATGGAAATAGTAATATAGATATTATATGGTATAGTTGGTTGAAAACATAATTAATGCCAAAGAATAAAAAATAAGAATGTGTAGGAATTTTACTAATGTTTATAACAGTACGATAAGTATAGGGTATAATAAAATTACTCCTCCGTTTGTAACACCTCGAAATAAGCGAGCTAGATATACCTTCAAAGGTATGGATCGAATCAGAATCAAATTCTGAGTCGATTAAGCCATGTCCGTCCGTCCGTCCGACAGTCCGTCAGCACGCTAACTCAAAAACTAAGAAAGCCAGATTCTTGAAATTTACACAAAATATCCCTACAACAATTTGTAGGTTGCCTATTTTTTTCGGTTGAGTTCAGACCAAAACTTCGGGTAGCTTGCGAACAACTAACTTTTAGATCTCCACAATTTTTTTGAAATAGAACCATGCAATTTTAACTGCTGATAGATATCATAAAAATATTAATTTTATATTAATATTAATTTTTCTGCAGCCCCACCCATTAAGGGGCTACAGCAAGGTATATCTTCAATCTGAAAAACCTAAACGATAGGTGCTATTATGAGCTTTACAAACATGTATGTAATAAATATATACTTTTGCTATACGGTGTCTTAATTTACCGTTATGCGAAACTGAATTATTCTATTCTATCTTCTATTCTTCTATCTTCTATTCTATTTTCTAAACGGTTTAAGTTCGAAACTTGAAATTTTGACAGAAGTTAGATCTTTAAAAATAAGTATGAGTCATTTCAGAATTTTTTTTTGTATCACCCCCCATTTAGGAGTTTTTTTTAATAAAATAGGGTTACTTTATAATTGACGAAAGTGTTACTTGATTTTTTCAAAGTTTCTAACAAATTTCTTTAACGAACTTTTTGCATTTTGTTTTACTCGATAATTTGAAATTGTTGAAGATATAATGCGTAGTACAAAAAAATGTAAATAAATAAATAACATAACGGTTGCTTGAAGAATTTTTATTTATATGATATTGATATACATACATACTTATATAATATCATGCTTATTTACATATCGTATATGTGACTGATGAATGAATGATAAGAGTGTACATGTATATTATATAGCGCCGTATTTACATACATGTATATATTTTATTGTACTTATAAGAAATTATTCTATGAATGGAAATATTTTCAAAAAAAATATTGCAATGTATGGCGATATACTTATAACAATATAAATATCCTATGTCCGCATTAATATAACATAATATTTAAAATTATATTTACTATTTTGTAATTTAATATACATTTACCGCTTAGTATTAAATGGTGCTATAGAATATTTGAAAAAGTTTTCGATTGATAATCGTTATGTGGAAAGTTAGAATCTGCTTTTGAAGAATACTTAAACATATAGTTTGAATATATGTACAACTTATAGTTCTAGAAATCATAAAATTGACAGAGTGACAGGCTGTGAACATACTAACGGTTCGTACGGGTATCTAAGAGTTGGCAAAGGCAAATGTATTCTTCCTCGTTTTATTTAATTTTATTTAATGTTAAAATAATTGTATAGAAAAAAAAATATTTTGTGAATTTTATAAGCAAAAATTGTGTTTTCAAAATATATAATAAATTGTGTAAGCTATGTTTATTTAATTTGATATCATAAAAATCTTTAGTTTTAGGTATCTTGGAATTTTCAGACTTTGGAGTAAATGTCTGATTATTTTTGATCCATTGAAATTTGAAATTTTTGGTTGACATAATCTACTTAGCTTCAAAGTATAATTTATCTGTGGGATTTTACCGAAAAAATTATGTATAGTGTAGTAACAAATTTTAATTACAAGATCAAAAAGAGTTAAAAATAATTTAATAATTACTATCAGAATCAAAATTTTATGAAAATTTAAAAGTAAAACAGTATTTTGTGTAAAAATAAAAATATAACTAACCAACTCATTGCACATTCTACTTAAAAATTTAAAGGAAGTTAAATAAAAGTTATTATAGTTAAAAAAAATTTAAATAATTAAATAGCTAATCAGTTCTGTTAAAACAATTATTAACAAAGTTAATATCATTAAGATTACTAATTTTAAAAACCTTTGATTCCTTGTTTTGCCGCAAGGAGATACTACCATGTTTAAAACACAAAAATTTAATTTTATACTGTGTTTTAATTTTTTTCGCTTCGTTGTACAGCTGTTATGTACAGCGTTGTACATAAATATAGCGGATTGATACTATTTTTTTGCTCCAACCTTTGTCGTACCGGTGAAATTTTAATGATGTCTGCTGAGTTAGATATTTGCATTAATTTTTTTGCTTTATCAAGAACCATGTTTTTCCCGTCTTGAATTTCTTTTGGTAAGCCAGCTTTTGGTATATTTTTATCATAATTATTGTTAGAATGATACGATTTGTCTAATAAAGACTCCAGACAGTGAACTTTTTTTTCATTATTTTTGTATTATTTTCTAGCAGATCCAACCTTTTTTTGTGATTAATTACTTTTTATTACATTACATTACAACACTTTTATTGTGATTAATTACTTCACCAATGTGAGTCCTTATGTATTTTTGAGAATTGTGGATTTCCATTACCACAGTGCCAAGTGTTTTTAAGTATGACATAATTCCCTCTAGTGTACAGTCATTCATATTTATACTTTTTTGCACATAGTACATTTCTTGGACATTTGGATTTATGTATTTATTTTTTGCTTTTATATTCAATTATATTATTATATTATTATATATTGGAAGTTCAACTTTTTTTTGTTTTTTATATTGAAATTCATTTGCGCGCGAGTTACATATTTGTCAAACCCTCTTGATACAAAAATAGCAGACACTACGTCAATACTTCTTGTTATTGCAAAATAATAAAACTTATTACAAAATTATTTATAATCAATCTCATATTGCGATCATGTTCAATCATAATTCTATCATGAAAGATTGTTATTGCTAAATTATTACATAATTTATTATATAAGATTATATAATTATTGCTATAAATTAAAATAGTTTCATATTTCAATATGCGAAAATAAAATTAGTTACTTTCCCATAATAACAAAATTATGCAATTGCTCAAATTACACCAAAATTATTAACTTTAAATTATAAAAATAAAAATGTATAAATTGACGAATTTGCAATTAATAACATATAAATACATGTACATTTTCTAATTAAAATGAAGTCTCGATTAAGTCTTAGACATATTAATGTCGAAATAAAGATTCAAATTTAAAACTTAAATAAATTGTGGTTTTACTTAAAATAAGTTTTTACTTTTTTATGTAATTACAAAAGCAAATACAAAAGTGGCGCATTCGGTAGGATAATTCAAAAATATAAAAATTTGAAAAACAACAAATTCGTGAAAGAAGACTTTCTCTTCGACAACCTTAAGTGAGTTTGCTTAGGGCACGAAAAAATAAACGAATTATCCAGTGATACGAATCGTAAATAATTTATATGTTCATAGTGTAAAATTAAATTAAAAAAAATATTTAATACACACTAAAAATTAAAAAAAAAAAAAATTAAATTAAATTAAAATAACAATATACTATAATAAACTAATTGTTCATAGTGCAAAATTAAAAATTCTTTAATACACACTAAACAATTAAAATTAAAAATTAAATAAAAGTGTTCATAGTGTGAAATAAAAATTAAACATTTTATAAACACTAAACCAAAACAATTTATGAAAAGTGGCAAAAGATCTACAATATTCGACAATAATAGAAACATCATGGAACAACAAAATATAATGGTACATTAAAACATCATGGAACAACAACAACAAAACGAGAACTACTATACTACATAAATACTACATAAATCATATCACCGATTCAAACATCAAAAAAGTAGCTCTTCGGACAATATATAATGAAAAAATACAAGGTGAAGCCAAAAGTACCATCATAAACATTTCGCAACCTGACAACTGGGAACTCATCAAGTCAACACTGAAAAGGAGACATAAACCAGAAATTTAACCAGCTGAAATTTACAGGAAGACATCAGACCTTCTTCAAATATATAACAATGATAGTAATTATATAGACTTAAGTAATATCGATAGTTTTCTATTAAATACAATAAAAGAAATGTCACAGGGAACTTTACTGGATAGAATATATAATGAAAATGATTTGTCTAAAGTAATAGAAATTATGAATATTAGAAGATATGAAGATTCTTGTATAAGGCAGGAATTTAAGAAAACTAATATACGAGTAAATAGAAACAGAAACAGAGCCTCGGAATAGAAATAGGATGGAAAATACGGTTTCGATTATTAGCACACGTTTAAGGACAAGATTTGCACAATGGAATATTGGAACATTAAGAAAAAATTCTAAAATAGCCCAAGTCGAAAAAGAAATGCACAGATATGGAATTGGGATCCTTGGGTTTAGCGAAGTTAGATGGAATAACTATGGGGAGTTGATTACAGCAAATAATAACATGTTCATATACTCAGGAAATAGTAACAATTTGGGGGAGTATGGAGTTGGAATACTAATAGATGAGAAACATAAGAACAGCGTAATAAATTGGGAGGCTATCTCAGAAAGATTAATGACTGTAAGGCTAGCTACCAAGTACAAAAATATAACAATAATACAAGGTTACGCGCCAACAGAAGTTGCAGAGGACGAATGTAAGGATGAATTCTATGCTCAATTAACATCAGTACTATGCAGAACACCTCGAAAAGATATAGTAATAATGATGGGTGACTTCAACGCAAAAGTTGGAAAGAGAAATCCAAGCGAAGAATGTCCAGTTACAGGGTTACATGGAATAGGAATTAAGAACAACAATGGGGAAAGGCTAATAGATATATGCCAAGAATTTGGCCTGATAATTGGAGGCACACTATTCCCAAATAAGGAAATACACATGTACACTTGGACATCACCTGATGGAAGAACGAAAACCAAATTGAACATATATGCATCAGCAGAAACTGGCGATCATCATTACTAGATGTAAGAACTTGGCGGGGTGCAGGTGCACAAACAGACCACATGCTACTTGCAGCCGACTTAAGAATTAAGTTAAGACGTATTCAAACAAAATCCAGAAGAAGATAAATACTAAATATAGCCAAACTCAATATAGATAATAAGAAAAATGAATTAATAGAAAAAATTAAAAATAATATAGAAGAAGAACCCCAAATAAGCGAGGAAAAATGGCAAGATATATATAGAAATGCTGGTGAAGAAATCTTGGGAACCAAAAAGCGGAAAGAATGGATCTCAGATGAAACATGGAACAAAATACTTCTGAGAAGAAACATTAAAACTCACTACTAACAAATAAATAGTAACTAACAAATAATAGTAACGAAATGAAAGAACATCTTAAAATCATATGCAGAGAGATAAAGAAGCTTGCAAGAAGAGATAAAAGAAAATTCATAAGCAATCTTGCTTTAGAAGCCCAACAAGCAGCTGATCAACACAACTCAAAGCAACTATTTGCTAAGACAAAAATCCTATCCAACCAGAAGTCAAGTAGGGATCACCCAATCAAAGACAAGAATGGTAAACTACTAACATCGACTAAAGAACAATTGGATAGATGGAAAGAGCATTTCAACACAAATAAAGTTTATACATGGCGCCCTAGACCGTGGGGTACACACTGGGAAAACAAGTACAAATATTAACATCAATACTCCAACAGTACAGGAGCTAGCGGAAATAATAAACAAACTTAAAAATAATAAAGCTGAGGGTACAGATGGCATAGGAGCTGAGCTGGTCAAAGTAGACACTCTACAAAGTGCAAGGTCCCTGCAACCCATAATAGAAAAGATATGACGAAATGAAGAAATGAGTTCCCAATGGAGAAAAGGTATCATTGTAAAGATCCCCAAGAAAGGCAACCTAAGTAACTGTAATAACTGGAGAGGAATAACATTACTCAATACCGTACACAAGATACTGGCCCTAGTTGTTCTTAGTAAAATTGAGGAACATATTGAAGTGTCTTAAGAAAAGAACAAGCCGGTTTCCGTAAAGAACGAAGTTTTACAGAGCATGCAAACACTCTAAGAATAATCCTGGAACAATCAAAAGAATTCAATGCACCCATTTACATAGTACTTGTAGATTTCAAGAGAGCATTCGATGAGATAGATGGAAACGCAATATGGGAAGCACTTAAAAAGAAGAACATTCCAGAAAAAATCATCACGATAATTAGAGTAATGTATAGTAACACAGAAGCTCAAATTCTCCACAAGGGTATTTTAAGCGACCCTGTAATAATTAGAAATGGAGTAAGACAAGTTTGCCCGCTATCTCCTCTACTATTCAATATAACAATTGACGAAGTCATGAGAAAGACCAATAACAACTCATCCAAAGGTATAAACTGGTACCTCACACAAAAGCTAGAAGATTTGGCCTACGCTGATGACATTAGCCTACTTACACAAACTCACGAAGATATGCAACAGAAAATCAATAAGCCAGCAGAATTTGCTGCGGAAGTTGGCTTGGAAATAAACATTAACAAAACAAAAATTATAAGAGGGAATACGAACACACAAGACCAATTACAATTGATGATACATTAGCAGAAGATGTAGATAAATTCAATTACCTAGGCAGTATTGTTACTAAAGAAGGCGGTACAAAAGAGGACATTAATAATAAACTAACGAAAGCCAGAGCAACATTTGGAAGAAAGTGGAAAATATGGAGGTCATCCCAAATTGCAAGAAAAACCAAACTTAGAATATTCCAAGCATGTATAAAATCTGTCCTCTTATATGGTAGTGAAACTTAGCTAGTTAATAAGAAAAAGCTATGTAAACTACAAGTATTTGTAATCAAGTGACTCCGGATTATATGCTGAATTTACTGGCCAAGAAGAATACGAAAAGAAGATCTATGGGAAGCTACCGATCAAGTAGCTAGAACCTATCGAAATAGAAATTAAGAAACGAAAATATAGGTAGATAGGTCACATTCTTAGAAGACCTATTCTTTAAAGAGAAATGTTGGTAGACCTAGAAATACATGGCGTAGAACAGTAGAGCGAGAAATAACAGAACCAAATAAAACATGGTCACAAATTAAAGTCATAGCACTAAATAGAAACAGATGGAAAGGCTTTGTGGAAGCCCTATGCTCCCAAAGGGAGTAGAAGGGGAAAAAAAAATATATAAATAGTAACTGTTATAAAAATAATGAAAAAAATTATTCAAATTTCGATAATAAAAATTGCAGTAATAATCAGTCCTTTAATCGAAATAGTTATAATAAAAATTTCAGTAGTAACAAAGATAATTTTAATAAGGATAACTTTAATAGGCATCATTTTAATAATAGGGATAGTTATCAGCCTCATAGGTTTTTTCCAAGAACAGAGCTACGCTAGACAAAGACAAATAGAACCGATGGAAGTTCAAAATGTTCAAATAAAAAATTCTGAAGATAAAAGTGAATGTAATAACTTAACGTTTGTTATAAATTAGCCTCGGAAGAACTCCTCATTATTAGCGTAACAATTGACAATAAAAAATTATTTGCCCTTATTGATACAGGTTCTAATTTTACTATTATAGACGACGACATAAAAGGTTTTAAAAAGATAAAAATAAAACCAATCTCTTTTTCAACAATAAATAATGAAGATCAAATTAATTTTGAAATTCATACTGTAGCACCACTAGAATTCAATTCTCTATCTAATGCATTAATACGATAGAAGGTAAAAAAATTACCTAACCAAAAATATCAAATTATAATAGATGTGCAGATCTAGGTGCAGATTTATTACGAACATTTGGACATTGTAATAGATTTCGAACAAGGAATAATTAATTTAAATGGAGAAAATATAAAATTTGTCAACACACCGTACCAATTCAATGAAATATGCACTTTAGAAACAGTAGATGCTAATTTAAACCTATTAAAGTTAGATCACCTTAATTTAGAAGAACTCTCAGAAGTTAAAAAATTAGTAAGAAGATTCAGTCATCTATTTTTTTAAAGAAGGGGATAAGTTAACCAAAACAACAGAAATTCAGCACGAAATAGTTACGACAACAGAACAGTCAATTAATTCAAAGTTATATAGATATTCGCAAAAACACGAGGAGGAAGATAGAAAACAGATTAAGGATATGGAAGAACAGGGAATTATTTGAAAAAGTAATTCAAGATATTCAAGCCCATTAATTGTCGTACCAAAGAAAACCGATAATTCAGGTCAAAAGAAATTTAGGATCGTGATAGATTATAGACGACTGAATCACGTAACAGTAGACGACAAATTCCCATTACCGTATATTGACTCTATTCTAGACAAACTGGAAAAAGCCCAGTACTTTACAACATAAGATTTGGCAAAGGGTTACCATCAAATTTCTATTGGGGAAGAAGACAGAAAAAAGACAGCTTTCGTGACACCACATGGAAAATATGAATTTTATAGAATGCCGTTTGGTTTAGAAAACACACCAGCGACATTCCAACGGTTAATGAATGAAATGTTGAGAGAATATATAAACAAGGTCTGGCAATATTTTTCTCAGGTAGGCAAACCAAAGAAAATTGTGGCCGATAATGAGTTTAAGGCAATCCAAATTAAAGAATTTCTGATAGAAGAAGGAATAAATCTACAGCTGACAAAACCAAACAGTCATACTGGTAATGCAGATATAGAAAGATTTCACAATACCATCGCGGAAAAATTTAGAATACTACGGTTAAATAAAACCAATTTCTCTGTATAAGGTTTAATACAACAAGCTGTTAGAATCTATAATAACAGATACTATTCAACAATTAAGTACTCCCCAATTGAAGTACAAAATCATAAAATTAAATATGAAAAAGTAAAAGAAAATCTAGAAACCATAAAACTAAAGAAAATCGAAAAACTAAACAAAAATAGAGAAAATTATGTTGAAACTAGTTCAAAAGGTTTTATGAAAAACTACAAAGCTGTTAGACACAAAGAGCAACCCAAATATAAAAAATTTAAATTAGACAATATTCATATAAAAAATATTAAAAACCTTTAAAATTTACAGATATTAGTAATAATGACAATACATAAAACTAGGTTTAGCTCAATTCGAAAATGACTCTATTACTTGCAATCAAAATTCCAAGAAAAATTAAAACAATTCAATTAGAAATTATCATTCCAGTTCCGAATAAAGAAAATAAAGAAATAAATTATCCAAATGAAATTATTAAATGCACATATAATTATCCAAATTACTATTATAATATGTAAAAATATTATTAATATTTTTACATATAATAATAAAACGTATAAATACGAAAAATAAAAAACATTAAATGAATTATCTTTTAAATAAAAGTTGTATTTTTAATAATTGTGAACTAATAAATAATAAATTAACTGAAATAATACAAATAGATGAAGAAACTATTGTAATAAAAAATGCTAATAATGTAAAAGTAAATCAATCATTGACAACAGAAATATTATTATAACAGATCATGTTTTGATCCATTTCAATAATTGCACTTTAAAAATTCTAGATCACAATTTTTCAAATATAAAAGAAAGTATCCAACAAAGATTTTATTACCCAGTAAATCAAACTTTTAATTTTAAGAATAAGATTACTTTCAATGACATTGTTATAGAAACCGATAATAATATAGAAAAAATTAAAGAACTAAAATTTCATAAAAAATTTTCTTATGTACTAGATTTAATATTCTTTGTAATTGGAATAATTGGAGCAATCACATTATTTAAAAAATTCGGTTACTTAAAAATTAATAAAAGAATTCAGGAGAATTCTTGTCTAAAGGAGGGACAAGTTACATATTTGTCAAACTCTCTTGATACAAAAATAGCAGACTCTACGTCAGCACTTCTTGTTATTGCAAAATAATAAAACTTATTACAAAATTATTTATAATCAATCTCATATTGCGATCATGTTCAATCATAATTCTATCATGAAAGATTGTTATTGCTAAATAAATTAAAATAGTTTCATATTTCAATATGCGAAAATAAAATTAGTTACTTTCCCATAATAACAAAATTATGCAATTGCTCAAATTACACCAAAATTATTAACTTGAAATTATAAAATAAAAATGTATAAATTGGCGAATTTGCAATTAATAAGATATAAATACCTGTACATTTTCTAATTAAAATGAAGTCTCGATTAAGTCTTAGACATATTAATGTCGAAATAAAGATTCAAATTTAAAACTTAAATAAATTGTGGTTTTACTTAAAATAAGTTGTTATTTTTTTATGTAATTACAAAAGCAAATACAAAAGTCGCGTTAAGTTAAAAATTAGATGTACAACTTTTGGTTGAAGTTTTTTTTATTTTTTTTATTTTTTTACACCAGGTACAAATTGTATAAAATTATTAGTATTATTTACTAATATTGTATAAAATGTAATTTTATATTAAATTAAATTTATTTTATAAAATATTTTAAGAGCGCTTATTTAAAACAACTTTCACTCTTGACAGTATTGACACATTTATTTATAGAAGGAAATGGTACAGATTCTGCTGTGTCGGTTATAATAGAACAAAGTCACGACGCATTAGATGAAAGGTACTATATTGCGGCAATGGTTATTGATCTAAGTAAAACCTTTGGTGTTGTCAATAAAGGGAAGCTATTAGATTTTGTTGAAGACTTGGCAAATTAGTTATTTAGAAGTTATTTGTCAAAGAGAACACACAATTGGTTCTATTGAATTGAAAACAGTGTAAGTATCGAACTAGTGATTAATGCTGGAGTTTCACAGGGATCGTTGCTGGATCCACTTCTTTATTTATTACATGTAATGAATCATTCAAAGTGTAACCTTGAATCAAAGTATACAATCTATGCTGAAGACATACATTTTGTATCTAAGGTTAAATTTTTAATTCAATAGGAAAACAAGCTAAATAAAGATAAGGAAGTATACGATAAAAATAATATAAGAAATAAAATTAAATAATAGGTAAGAAAATTAAATCTTTTTTAACAATTATAACAAGAAATAACATGCACAACTACAATACTAGACATAGAGAACATCATATGATAACTAAAGGAATTACAACTAATAAACTTAAAGGGTCAAAAGGAAGTGTAATAATGATGTTTAAGACTCCACCTTCCCAACTAAAACGCAGCCAAAACTTACATGAATTTAAAATTAGGCTTAAGAAATATTTAAGAAGCTTTAGAAATTAACTTTTGTTCAAGAGTTGTTTTAAAAAATCATTATAATATGATTTATAAACTTTTAGTTTTTAGTATTAGTTTAGATTTAGTTTTAGAATTTAATTTCATATACACAATTTTTTATGTAAATTCTCTGAAATTAATAATAAATAAAAAAAAAATTTCCCTTGAAAGATATTTTTGAAACAATTATGAACCTTCTTGATACAAAAAAAAGCGCTGGTTCAGACCTAATCCCTCAACTTTTCCTACATAAATGTGCTTACAGCTTCATTTAAGTTACAGTTCGTACAAAAATGCAAGGTTATCATCTGTACCCGCAAACGATCTTATTTAGTACAAGACTACAAGACTGATATTGTTATATTTGAAAGGGTTACTAGAGTTACTGATCTCGGAATTCTTCTTGATAACAAACTCAACTGTAATCTTCATTATGACTTTTTAATAGCTAAATAAGAAGAGACTATAAGAGTTAATAGGATTTAATAGGAAAAGATCTAAAGAGTTTAATAACGTAACAGTAGCAGAAAAATCTGTTTTGTTCTATGGTCCGATCTGTTCTAGAGTACGGGAGCATCAAACAAATTTAGAAAGCACTAGACAAACATAGTACGCAGTATGGAAAAAATGAGCCTATCAATAGATGTGGTAGTTTATTCAATAAAATTAGTCATCTTTATACAACATCTATATTTTCAGAAACACTATTAAACACAGTTTACAACAATTCTTTTCCACATTAATGACTTTAGAAAATTAATTTCTGTCTATTCAACATATGACATAATTCAAATATTTTACTGTTGCATAAATTGTTTTTTTTGTTTTTGTTTTTCATTTACTTGATTATTTAGTGCAGTAAGATATAAAATAACTTTTGTATCAAAGAATTAAAATATTGAAATAAAAAAAACAATTATTACAACTTGGTAAGTAATAAAATTCTTATAAAAATAAAAGTAAGTAAAGAGATTGAATGTTTAAAAAATCATTTTTAGTTTAACTCATACTTAAATTATTTTGTACTTTTTTAAACTTATTTTTTCTTATATCGTTGTATAACACTTGTACAACATAATATATGCAGTATAATTTTTGTAACAATAGGTTATGAGGCTGGAGACGAAAAAATATATATATTTAAAGCGGTTCAAGAACATGTGCAAACATGTTAAAAAGATAAATATTAGGTTAAACGAAAAATAATCCAAAATTCTTTAAATCATCATGAACTGAATTAAAAACTGAACGTCATTAAAATTGAGAAAACATACTGGACAACAAATATGTAATTAAAATAAAAATTTTTTAATAATAATAATAATTATAATAATAATAATAATAATTATAATAATAATAATAATAATTATAATAATAATAATAATAATTATAATAATAATAATAATAATTATAATAATAATAATAATTTTAATAATAATACTTATAATAATAATAATAATTATTATAATAATTATAATAATAATTATAATAATTATAATAATAATTATAATAATTATAATAATAATTATAATAATAATTATAATAATAATTTTTTTTCTGAGGGGGGCAAATGCATTTACGCACAAAGTGCCAGACCCCCACCTGTGATCAGAAGACTACCTTTGTTCCGATGGTCACTATTGCCATTTTTTGTGCCCTCCTGTTAGAGCTTGAGAACTTTGGAACTCGTGGTCCAATCGCCCAAAACGAACCGGTCTTACCTCTGTCCCCGTGCTCTTAGCGCTAGCAACACGGGTGTATTTATTGTTATTATTGTGACTTATAATTATCCACACGGGTGTTTTTCCTGGTTTTAAAGCGTGCTACTATCGAAACCGCAGTTCACCCGGGGTCGCAATTCAGTAAAGAGACGTGTTGAATCCCCAATCTCGCAAGTAGACGTTCATCTCAACCGTCCAGCTGAATTCTTTGCCCAGGTCGTTGCAGCGTCCATGGAGGAAGAAACATGGGCTCCCCCACTGTTACGTACGGTTGGACAGGCCCTTTGCGTGAGGATACTGATGGTTTCGGTACACTCACACGGCAGTAACTGAATGGATTTAAGTGGACTCGTACTACAAGAATACCTTACTCTGGGCATTTCTACACCCCCGCCCACCGTGGTAATAATTATAATAATAATAGTAATAATAATAGTGGTAATAGAAATAATAATAATAGTAATAATAATAATAATAATAATAGAAATAATAATAATAATTGTAATAATAATAATAATAACAACTACAGTGGAGTTATCTTTGGTTATATCATGCAGGAAGGTGTTATATACTACTGCAAGTTGTAATTCATTGATGGCCCTGACTTGTAGTAAAACAATAATAATATTAATAAGAATACTAATACCAATAATAATAGCTGCTACTGTGACAGTGGGGGTTGCCTTTAATAATTACCTCACCCAATAAGCTGTTATATACTACTGTATGTTGTAACTGTTGAAATGGCTATAGTCACTGTTAGCAAAATAGTGATAATAATAGGCGGATTCATTCTTTCCTTACAGTTCCAATTTCAATTCAATGTTCCGCATTCATTTCCTGTCCTTCCCTATTCCTACTCGCTACCCCATATATTGCCTTAGTAGGTAAGGATTTCATCCCATTATATAGGCTAAAGGGTAGATGGGTTTAGTCAGTAAGAATCTGACACTACCAAAGGGAAATTCTCTATCTTTGGAAGATTCCCATCTCCCTTAGGAGAAAAAAAAACATGATACAAAATGAAAATATTAAAGGAATTGACAAATCAATAATTAATTTTACTAGTTGATAAAAGTAGATCAACAAGTAGAGTTATTTCAACATTTTTGGTGCCTGACATACGCTCACAACAAAAATCCTAACATAAAAAAATTTTAAGCTACATCAGAACCTTACTATTTATTGTGATCTTGCGGATTATGGAGTATAGAAAAACGAAATATAGTGATGTAAAGTTTATTGGGCTCGTTAATAATTTTTAAAATCAGAGAAAAGCTGAATTTAAGATTATGATATCCAACAAAAATACGAATTTGGGATATACGAAGACACAAATTTAACAATTAATTCGGAACGTGTCGAAAATAATAATGACAGTAATAAAGAAGATCCTATCAACTGGAATCCACTGATCTAAAAATAAAATCAGCCTGTTGCTAATCTTAAAATCAATTCAATGTCGAAAAAAACTGTAAGACCTAGTTTAATAAGAACGGTACTTTCTACCAAGAAAAGTACATATCTTTAAAACCAGACATGAAAAACGAAAAAGAACAAGGTAGAATGTGAACCAACGGTTTTTAAAAGCGCACATTTCCAAAACACAAAGGTTTAAAAGCGCGGTTTTTAAAAGCGCACATTAACCAAAAGTTTAGAATTGTGGCTTGCACAAAAATTTGAAAATTTAAAAAATAAAATTTAAGAAAAATTTTTGTAATAAGAAAATATGTGAAAATAACACTTTTCTGGAACTTTGAGGGTATGTTAGTCCGGAACCCTTTATAACTAAGAAAAACCGTTAACACACGTAAAAATATATTACTATTGCTTTAATTTTTATGTCTTGCCAAAGAAAAATTTGTACAGGTGCTTAAGTTACAGGTGCCTAAAAATAGCAAATTTTCAATTTTTTAGCCCTAATACCCTCTTAAACAGGTGGTGCTGCAAAAAAATTTTCTAAGATGCTTATGCTTATGGAAATTCGTTTGTCATGCGCACGTCCCGTTTGTGGAACCATATACCATCACATGTGTTCCCTAAGGTTGGTAATTTATATGTGTACGATTTACTTAAGTTTAAGAAGAACATTAACATCTTTCTTCAAAATGCCCCTCCAAATTTTTCTACCTATCCCCCATAATCCAGATTTCCCAATACGAATTTCCCCAATTATCCTTCCCACATCCGTCTCCCCAAAACCAAACTGTACATAAGTATTAAAGGTTGCATCCTAAAGTTTGGTTTTAAAAGGGGGGTGGTTTTGGTTGGTTAAAGTCAAACACTACCTTGAGGAAGCACGTGCAGTTCCTCTTGGTGACTTTCGAGTTTTCCACCAACCCTCGTAAAAAAAAAAAAAACTTCTGCTAATTCTAAAAGTTCTTTCTTGTCTCAAAATTTCAGGTTGCTATCTAAAGGCGTGCCGCAGTTATGAAAACAGAAATTTCATGCAAAATGTGGTTTTCATATAACGGTAAATTTAAATAGTAAATCACAAAATATTGCAAATTTTGATATTGTTTTATGTAGATAAAAAAATTAACTTCCAATGTTTAAATGATTTGAGTTTTAAAATAATTTAAGTAACATTTTGGGTGGTGTATTAAAATATTAGAAAGAAAACAGAATCGTTGAAATAATTTCAAACGAAACATTTGAGGTGGTGATGGTGATGTTTGTTAAATATTTCATTTGTAATATTTATTTCTAGTTATATTAGAAATAAAATGTTTCATGTGTTGATTTTGGTTACAAATTTTGTTTTTATTTAATGGGGATATATGACTGACACCCTGCAATAAAGAAGAAATTACATTAAAAACTAAAGGAGCAGAAAGTCGTTCTGAATGCTACAACCAGATTCGACTTTACCAGTACAAAGTGATATTATTAAAATTGAAAAGACTCATACTTATTGGCAAAGATCTAACTTTTGTCAAAATTGCAAATTCCTGACTTGAACCGTTTGGAAGATGGTAAGGGTTAAGAATTTTGCAATAATAATAATAATAATAGCAATAATAACATAATTATAATAATAATAGCTACTACAGTGGAGCTATCTTTGGTTATATCATGCAAATAAGGTGTTATATACTGCTGCACGTTGTAATCCACTGATGGCGCTGACTCTGTAGTAAAAATAATAATAATATTAATAAGAATACTAATACCAATAATAGTAACCGCTACAGTGACAGTGGGGGTTGCCTTCAATAATTACCTCATGTATTACTATATACTACTACCACATGTTGTAACTGTTGTGACGGCTTAGTCACTGTTAGCAAAATAGTAATAATAATAGGCGGATTCATTGTTTCCTTGCAGTCTCACTCCCAATTCAATGTTTCCTTATCCATTTCATATCCTTTCCTATCCCTACTCCCTAGCCAATATACTGCGTTCGCTGGTAAAGGTTTCATTCCATTATATTGGCTAAAAGGGGGAGGTGGGTTTAGTCAGTAAGAATCTGACACTACCATGGGGGAAATTCTTGGTGACTTTGGAAGATTCCCACCTCCCTTAGGGAAAAAAAAAATTAAGTTTTTATTTATTTATTTATTTATTTAATACGAGCAAATTACATTAAAAATACTTAATCTAGTTTCAAGTTAAAACTAAACAAAAATTCAAATAACAACAATAAAAATAACTAATTAATAATAATTAAATGAAAAAAAAAAAAATTACAATTTATAATTAATTAAAATAAAAATCAAACTATAAATTACAACAAAATAAATTCAATCAAGAATCCTTAGGTCAAGGGTTATGCTATAACTTCATTCACACAAATATAGATTACTTTTAAGTGACTGTTTTGTGAGTAGGAGCTTAATATTTACATATGTAACAAACTGACATCATCCTATTAATAGGTTCATGTTTCCCATAATTAATTCTATGAAAATGCAAGTTAAACATATTTACAGATCTTAATCTAGAATATAAAGAAAAATTAAGTTAAGCAAATATCTGAGAAGATAAAATATTACTTTTAATTAATTTGGTTAACAACACTATATCCGCTACTTTCCGACGTTTCTCAAGAGTATTAAGGTGTAATAAATTTATACTATGTTCATATGGCGGTAGTCTTAACATATTTTTCTATGGAAGAGAGCGTAAAGTAAATCTAAAAAATATATAAATATTCTTCCTCTTCTCCTGTGAGATATTTGCTTTAGGTAATTCATCGATCTCCCAAAATGTTCTTAGTTGATTCTCTAGATCTGTTCTTATGTGGATATTATTGACTCTGATTTTTTGATCTCCTGAATGATTAGTTTTGACAGTTAATATCTGTTTTTCCGGTTCAAGATTTATGAACATTTGCTACCGTGAACTCATTGAAATTTGGTTGAAATATCGCCGCATTTGTTTTAAGTTGTGTACGGTCATTGTTATTTATTTGATTTCTTGATGGTATTGATCCTTGATTATTCATTAATATTGGCCGATTATTCATGTAGTTTTCATCAGTGTGCGGCATTGTGTGGTGTAGCTTATTGCAGATGAAACATTTCTGTTTGCTTGGATATCTTAATTTGATATGAGCGGTACCCAAACAGTTTATACTTAATTCCTTTTTTCGTGCGATTCCTAAACGGTTTGTTACATTTTGAGAAATAAAGTCTGGACACATCCGCAATTTATTCTGTCTCTAACAGTACATACATTCAAATTTATTAAAGGTGAACAAGGTATTGATTTTATATTTTTGATTAAAATTTCTCATACTATTATTAGTGCTGAATCTATTTTTATTGTTGGCATATTTCCTTGGTTCAATGGCTTCTAGCCTACCAAATCCTTCCCCTTAAAATTTCGAAAGATAGGACCATCTTGGAATATCTTTAGTGCCGCTGATAAATTATTACTGATACATGCTGACCTACATTTTGATTTATGGCTTTAATGTAGGTCATGCTTGGTTAGTAGGTCAAGAACTTGTTTTGATTGTTTTGGTTTAGGTATTAAGTTAGGTTGTATGTGTGGGTTGTTAACTTATAAGTTCCAAATAGTTTTATAGTAGGAAGTGAAAGTTGTTGATATTGTGTAAGTTGTCAGGCAGGGTTAATGAACTGCATAATTGAGTTTATGTATCTTGGTTACTATAAGCCAAACATTTATTTTGGTCGAGGTTGTATGTGTGGGTTGTTAATTTATAAGTTCTAAATGGTTTTATAGTAGGAAGTCAAGTGTTAAGCAATTTAAAGTAGGGTTGGCCCTTAATAAACAAAATTGTAAAACTTAGGTTTAAATACTAGGCGCACATTAAAAGTAGTAAGAAAATTTCTTATATGAAAATAAAAAACACAAAAATTTTTTTATTTTTAAATCTACAGAGCATCTTTAAATTGATAAGAAAAAAATTTTGCATTCGAAGAAATGAAAATAAAAAAAAAACTTGTTCTTTTTTGTTGAATAATCGATGTTTTGCATACTTTGTAATCTACCATATGATATATACTAGATTATAAGAAATTACTGTACGTATATGTAACATGTATTTTTTGAATATGTATGATTTTTCAGTTAGTCTCTCACGAGCTCTTGTAAAATAAAGATATAAAATTAACAGAAAAAGCGATAAAAAAGAAATGGGTTGGAAAAGATCAAAAAGCAGCCTTGGGAATTATTCTTTTAGCTGTACAGGAAAACCAACTAAGTCATCGGAAAAAGGCAAAAACATCTAAAGAAGCCTGGAAAATGTTAGAAAAGATATACTACACATCAAAAGCGGCTTCTAAAAAGGTTATGACGTTCAAAAAAATATTTATGATGAAAAAGAATGCTGATATTACTATGAATGAACATTTAAGAGAATTCGATAATCTGATTGACATGATGGATGAAATGGGTATATCAATTCCCAAAGAATTGATTTCAATAATGTTGCTTAACACATTACCTGATGAATACGAAAATTTTTTTATAGCCATGGAGACCCGAAATAATTTACAGCAATAAATCATACATACATGGCGACAACATATACGACAAATATAAAAACTACAATAATTCATACATACATGGCGACAACAAATATAAAAACTACAATAATTATAATAAATTTAATGGGGCATGTTTTTATTGTAAAAAACTCGGCCACAAATCAGCTGAGTGTCGAAATAGAATAAAATGTAAAGATATAAAAAATAGCAACACCGTGATGACAGCTGTCTCAAATACAAATTTCAATCAAAACAAAGAAAAATGTTTTTAGGATAGTGGTGCGACAGCACATATGTGCAATAATATAAAACTATTTAATAATTTAAATTATGAATCTGATTCTATTCAAACTGCATGTAAGCACTTTATAAAATCATTAGGAGTTGGTGATGTGCAACTAAAAATTGTAGACAATAAAAATCTTTCAAAAATTGTATTGTATGTTCCGCATATAAAGTTTAATTTAATATCTATTTCCCAAGGTGCTGATAATGGATTTAAGATATTTTTTAATAATAAACTACAGATCGTAAAGAAAAACTTTATTATGTAAATACGATATCCGAAAAATCTTTGATATCAGTACAATCAGAAAAAAATTATAATTGTGCGAAATGGCACCAAGGTTTCGCCCACTTGAATTTTAATGATGTGGTTAAATTAAAAAAATGTTATTAGTGGCTTGATGGAAAATATATCAACAAGAAGAGTTCAATGCATGGTGTGCGATAAAGCAAAAATTAGTCAGAAATCATTTAATAATTCTGAAACAAAAAATAATGATTTACTGGAAGTTGTCCACTCAGCCATATGTAGACCTATGAGTGTTCAGTCTTTAGGTGGAGCTCGTTATTTTCTTACTTTTATCGACGGAATGTCTAGATATGTCCATGTAGAATTTTTAAAGCATCGGTCTGATATTTTCGAAGCTTTTAAAACTTATTTAATTTTTGTCGAACGACAAACAGGAAAAAAAATTTAATATATCAGAAATGATAATGGAAATCCAATGAATTTAATACATATCTAAAAAACAATGGGATAAAAAGAGAATTATCGGTGGAGTACACAATAGAACTTTATGTGAAATGATGAGATGCATGTATGATTGAATAAGGTGTACCAAAAAGTTTGTGGACTGAGGTATTAAGTACAGCCGCTCTTATAAGAAATAGAAGTCCATCTAGTGTATTAAATAACAAAACTCCATTTGAATTATGGTTTGGTTATAAACCAAAAGTAGATTTGTTTTAAATATTAGGCTTAAATTATAAAATAGATATATTATAATTTTTCAAAGCTAGATCCAAAAGAAGATGAATACATATTCGTCGGATACTGTCCCGAATCTAAAGCTTATAGGATCTGGAATGGAGAAAAACAAATAATTAAACGAAGGGACGTAAGATTCTTTGAAAAATTAAATTCAAATAATTATTTATTTTTAGAAATTACTTTTGACAACAAAAAAAATATTAGAAAACGCAGAAGAAATTACAGATTATAAAGAAAAACAAATCAATATGGATAATGAAGATGCAAAAGAAAATCTGGATGATTCTTTTTACAGTCTAAGCGATGAAGAAAATACAAATTTTGAAAACATAAATGAAACTTGGATACAAGTAACAAATAACGACAATGATAACAATCAAACTTTGAATAAGAAAATAGAAAAGGAAGAGAAAGATAAAATAATTAAGA
The DNA here is from genome assembly GCA_947095535.1 of Poecilobothrus nobilitatus. Lineage (NCBI taxonomy): Eukaryota > Metazoa > Arthropoda > Insecta > Diptera > Dolichopodidae > Poecilobothrus > Poecilobothrus nobilitatus. The sequence goes on along the minus strand of OX352774.1, from coordinate 148,718,999 downwards.
AGAAAGAAAATGTAAAACGTAAGTGTAAGCCTAAAGTCGAAAGAACTGGAAAGAAAGGAAGGCCTAAAATAATAAGAAATCAACAAGCAAATTTAACAATAGCAACTAACCCAACAACTTTTAATGAAGCCATGAATAGCTGCAACCAAAGAAACTGGAAGGAAGCAATGGAATTGAAACTAGAATCGCTACATAAAAAATTAAATTTGGATATTAGTAGATCGTGACAGGGCAGACAAAATTTTAACAAATAGATTGGTCATGGTCTTTCCTACAAAAACAAATGGAGATTCTTTGCAATATAAAGCTCGACTTGTAGTTCGTAGCTTTGAACAAGAAAATGGAATTGACTTTGAATAAATTTATTCGCCTGTTGCACGGTACGGAACTTTAAGATTGTTGTTTGGACTATTTGCTGAATCCGAATTACTTCTGCATCAAATGGATTTCATCTTAGCCTTTGTGCAAGGTGATCTTGATGACATCGTGTACATGGAGCAACCCCGACATCAAACAAAAGCAAGCGATAAAAATAAAATATGTTTATTAAAGGACCACTGTATGGACTTAAACCAGCCAGTAGGCAATGGCACAAAAAACTTAATAATTATCTACAAGAAATTGGAATGAAACAATATCTGCAGATGAATGTTTATATATTCAGCATCTTAATGAAAAATACATTATTATACTTGTTTATGTGGATGAAATCTTATTAGCAACCAACTGTGAGAATCTATTGTGTCAAGTTAAAAAACGACTATCAAACAAATTTTATATGAAAGATCTAGGAGAGGTAAAAAATATTTTAGGATTCAATATAGAAAGAAAAACATCTACATGTAATATTGAAATTGATCAACAGAAATATATTCAACAATTGTCGCAAAAATTTAATATGTTAAAAGCAAATTAAATCAGTACACCTATGGAAAACATAACAGATTTTTTTCAAACAACTGAAAAAATTTCTGAAAACGAAAAAATTGGAAATAAAAATTTACCATTTCGAGAAATTATAGCAGCATTAACTTACCTTTCAAATACGACTCGCCCAGATATAGCTTTTAGCGTTAAATTTTTAGCAAAATTTAATAATGAACCAAAAAAAATACATTGGGAAGCAGCCAAAAGGATTTTGCGATATTTAATCGAAACACAACATTACGAAATTAAATATAAGAAAACTGGAAAAATTTTACAAGCATTTAGTGATGCCGATTGGTTGAACGATATACAAGATCATAAGTCCTGCACAGGGTACTTCGAAATTTTAGCTGGAGGTACAATATGCTGGAAATCCAAAAAGCAAAAATCAACAGCATTATCAACCATGGAAGCAGAATATATGGCGCTTTCGGAAATTGTTAAAGAAGTTATATTTATACAAAACTTGTTACAAGAATTAAGCTTCAAAGAATACTATGATGCAAGCACTACAATATACTGTGACAATCAGAGTGTAGAGAACTTATGTAATAATCAGCCAAATCAGAATAAATCAAAACACGTTGACATTCGTTATCATTTCTGTAGAAAAATTAAAAACTTAGGGTATATTGATGTGATACATATTCCAGGTTTAAAGATGCCAGCAGATATGCTTACGAAAAGTTTTCCCAGACCAAAATTAGAGTGCTGTTTAAAACTCGTCAATATAAATTAAAAAAATAATATGTAAAAAAAATATTTTTTAAAATATGCTTTTAGCAAAACCGAATTCGCCCCCTAAAAAGTAGAAAACAAGGTTAAATAAAAATCTGGGAAATTTGAGGTTCCCGTTTCTTTTTCATTCCAGCAATTTACTTTTATATTATAACAGTCCAAAAAGCTAAAGTTTTGAAATCAATTTTATTTTCTATTTTATAGGGGGCGAATTCGGTTTTGCTAAAAGCATATTTTAAAAAATTTTTTTTTTTACATATTATTTTATTTTATACTTTTTAGTTTTAAATGAAACACATATGCATGTAATTTAAATTTTAAGAAATATGGGATATTTTTTATTCACACATACATTAATTATTGTTTCTGATATAAAATACGTTTTACAATTTTATACCGAATGTTTAAGTAAATTAAGAGATGTTAAATCGATTCCATTACAGCAAGAGTAAAAATTTTTTATTCCAGTATGTAATTCATAAATAATGAAAGTACCTCGAAGGGTAAAATATGTACCAAAATACTGTGATTATAAATATTACAATCCAATTTTAGTTGAAGCAACATTTCTAACAGGTATGAAAATGATATGCATAAATATATTTTACTGTATATCTTTGTAGTATAGTTATTGTAGTATATTGTATATCCAAACAAACATCAAACCTTGAACACCTACCTAGTACCTACCTAATCGCTTAATAAGATCATGCAGTAAACATTGTTGACAAATATCTTGATTTAAATTATAAACAAACGGAGCGGAACCAAATAATTTAGGAAATTAGTTTAACATAATATTATGTGTATCCAGCCATTGGTGCAGTGGTTGACGCACCGCTTCTCATTCATAAGGGAATGAGAGGTCTCGGGTTCGATTCCCGGCTGGGTACAATAATTATAATATAAAACAAAATATTCATATATCTCAATATGTAAATACTTTACATATCATTATATCACGTACACCCCACATACTTACCAGGAAACAGGGGTTATAGCTACCTGGCACATTTATGTACCACGGTACCTGAATATAAATAAATAAATAAATATTATGTACATACGTACGTACATATTTACATACGTAGTTTTAATTTTTTGTGTTGACAAAATTTTGTTTGTAAATCATAATGCGTAATGCGCAAAAGCATAATTTTGTAATGATCTTTACTTTTTATATTCTTTACTATGTACAAAAATAATATTATGTATGCATGTAGTTTGAATTTGGCAATTGGAATTATTTTGAATAGAATTTTATTTGTATATCTATATACACAATATACATAATAAATGTTCCTAAATAAAACACATCAAACATTAATTTTTTGACGCCATGATTCAATATTCAATAAAGAATGTTGACAACAAATATTTTGATTTAAATCCTAAACAAATGTTTTAAAACAAAATAATTTAGCAACATAAAAATATTGTACCTATATATTTTGTGTTTTGCTAAATCCTAATACAAAATACATGTGCATATCAAGATTGATTGAACTAAATTATTATAGGAGGAAAGATCAAATAATATGTGTATATTATACATAAAATTTTATTAAAAAAATGTTGATGAATACAGTTAACAAAAAAAAAAAATGTACGTACACGAATTGGATTCGAACCAAATTACTCTTACTTTCATAACCTGTACACTCTCCTCTGCACTATACAACACTTAAATATTTAATGAACATATTACGAACATAAAATCTTAATTTTTAACCATGTATATTCAATATGCATTAAAGAATGTTGACAGCAAATATTTTGATTTAAATACTAAACAAATGTTGTAAACAAAATAACTTAGCAACATACATAAAAATATTGTATGTATGGATTGTGTTTTGCTAATTATGCTAATACAAAACACCAGGAAAGGTCAAAAATATAATGTGTATGTTTGTATGCATGAATAAGAGATAAAAATGTAAGTTTTAAATTCATATATACCAAAAAATATATACATATTTTATTCAAAAAATGTTGATGTATAGATAGTTAAAAAAAAAAAAAGTTGCATGTGAACTGGATTCGAACAACATGGACCCCCATTTTTGAAACCTGTAAACGTACTTAATTTTAATTCAATTATTAATTCAAAATATTAATTAAAATTAATATTTTGAATTGATGTTTAAAACTTATGAGTATAAATTAAAAATTTAAATTGTTTATTATTTTGATATGAAATGAAATTACATACTTCGAATTCAAGTCTAATATAAATTAAACATTTAAACTGTTTGACATTTTGAAATTAAATTTAGTTTAAAATCGAATAATAATAATTAAAGAGTAATAATTTAAAATATATTGTAGATTAATGTTGTATGAAAATTATCGATAGAAAGAGTGTTGAATAATCGATGCTTTGCATACTTTGTAATCTAGAATATGATATGTACTAGATTATAAGAAATTACTGTACTGTATATGTAACATGTATTTTTGAATATGCATGATTTTTCACTTAGTCTCTCATGAGCTCTTGTAAAATAAAGATATAAAATTAACATTTATAATAGCATGTTATATAAAATGTGGTCTCTTCTGAATAGTTACATATTTGTGTTTTTCTACTTTAAGAATTTATAGAAGAAAAGAGAAAACGAAAGTCATTAATTAACTGCATGTCGTGTAAGATATTTTTTTATTTTTTGAATTAAGCAAATCAAAAATATGGAACTGGTTAAACTAAAGATATACTTTTTGATATGCATTTATGTTTATTTATTTATTTATTTTTTTTTTGTTCATTTTTTTTTGTTTTTGTATAGAATAAAAAATAATTCAAAGAAAGGTTAAATGGTATCTATTTTAAAAACATAAGATAAAAATAAAAGACATTTATTATTACGTTTAAATTCTTTTATTATTATATTTTTATTTAAATCTAAGTTGAAACATTTTTTTACGATGATCAGATGTTAAAATTGCCGAAATAGTGAGACCAACTTTTTTTATACGTCTTTGAAATCTACTTCTATCACATGCGTATTCTTCCCATTGACTTTTCCTTGCTGATCTGTAAGCATACTCCCATACATGCATAACGTGGATTTCTTGTTTACGGTTGAAGTGAACTTTTTTAGTTTAGTTATTTAAATTCATATCGTGTCAGAATGAAAATTGAAAATGTTAATCTAACATGTTTTCCTTTAAAAGTTACATAAATACATTAAGCAATTTTTAACAGCACACCTGAAATTATTGTTTGATAAATGTGTAGGACAATTTGATTTAAAGTTATCAATCTTTTGCAATGACGGAAAGTTTCTGCTTAGATCTTCTATTTTAACACTGTCAATGTACTTTTGAAGAAAAAATTTTTTTTGTTCTCCTTTAATATAAATTTTTTCAGCTGACTCAGCTGACTGACTCTTTTTAATATATATTTTAGATCTAAATATACAACTAAACCGTTATTCCATTTAAGTCCATTTATTTTATATTCGCAATACTGGTTATTATATTTCATATCCTGACTAAATTTTTCTGCGGGGTACGGTGATTTGAAGTGATACACAGTTGGAACTAAACTTCCTTTTTCAAGTATGGCTAACTCTTTTAGGAAATATTGCTTTTCATTTCCTTGTAAAAATTGTAGTTCAACTATGAGAACCTGTTTAACCATGTCGAAGGTTTATGGAAGAATGTTCCAAAGAATAACTAAATTACATTTATATTCACTTCGGGAAAAGAGCTTTTCATATAAATATAGGTTAGCAGAGTTAGTTTTTAACTAATACAACTATACAACTATGATGGTGTCGGGTCCATCATGCTGTGGTAAAACCACTTTAATTCATAATTTAATAAAATATAAAAAAATAAAATATACAACCACATATTAATAGAATAATTTGGTGTAATCCAGACAAAAATGTCGTTCCAAAATATATCAAAGATGTGGAATATAATAACACTATTCCAGATTTTAATTATAATCAAAAACCTTTGTTAATTATTATCGATGATATGATGTTAAACTCTCATGATAAGTGATTTATTTACTAGAGGATCACATCATAGAAATTTATCTGTAATATTTGTAACACAAAATGCTTTTCACCAGCGTAAATTTTCAAGAGATATTTCAATTAACTGTAAATATTTAGTACTTTTGAAAAGTCCAAGAGATAAATTGCAGATATTACCTATAGCTCGCCAAATATATCCTAATCAAATCAAAGCATTTGAAAAAGTTATTAATAATGTGACGTCAGTCCCTTGTGGCTATATATTAATAGATCTTACCCAAGACGTTAATGATATATTTCGATTAAGAAGTGATATATTTGGAAAAGGTTTGTGTTATTTTATGAGAGATCAATTAGAACAATTTGGGGAGGAATATGAAACGTTTGAAGACCAATCGACATATATTGCACCTATTAAAAACTTTTAAACCTAAATTCCAGAAAGTAATTATAAAACACTGTGACCCTGAAGTAATAAAAACATGCGAAAACTCTTTAAATATTTTAAAAGGTAATTGTAATCTGAGTAAAAAAGCAACAACCCAATGACGAAAGTATAAAAAAGAATTTAGATGACTTATTTGCCGGAAAAAATCTATAAATAGCAAACGAAAAATTATTATTCAACGTGGTGGATTTTTACCTACACTTCCTGGTGCAGTACTTCACGGACACTCAAAAATGCTATTTACACAGACAAAATCTATTTAAAATAAGAAACAAAAAACGACAACTTTCTAGAAATAAATAGGAGAAAATAAAAATTACGGAAACAAAAGGTACTCAAACTCGTGCAAAACCAATGTATATAGATGCGGAAACTCAATCGCATTTTCCTGAATGTAAGAATGTTGGAATACAAGTTGTTCCTGAAGAAGAAGAAGTATATGAAAAAGAAGCTGATGATAAAGTATTTGATGACGAAATTCAGGAAAATGTTTTAACAAAAGCATTGTCAGCTGATTCAGTTGGAGAACGTCTTAGAAATACAAAATCAATTAGAAATCAAAATGTACAAATTTTTGAAACTGATACAGGAGACATTATAACTGTTCCTTCAGATAGCCAAAGCCCACCAACGAAAAAAGAAAAAATTATAAATAGCAAAGAGTTGAATAATTCATCAAGACGTGTTTTAAAGTCAGCAGCAGGTAATACTCAAACAGAACTTAATTTTTCAATTCGTAAGAATACATCCGCAAGCTCATGGACAACATACAAGTAAATGATGAATTTTATATCACTTTACTCAGTGACTCATCTATGAACTATTATGCAGAAAATTCATTAACATCATTTACAAATAAAATGAATAAATACATGTGTGATTCAAGGTGGAAAGTCGGTATTTCAGAAATGTATGTTAATGATTTCGTTCCAAATGTGTATGGTGAAGAATGGGAAAAAAGTACTCAAATATTTATTAAAGGTATGCAGAAAGATATGATAGCAGTTGGAACATCATATATTCCATACATAGAAAAACAAATGATATGCGGCTGGAAAGTTTTTCTACTACCAACACTAATTCCAAATATACGCCCACTTAATAGGTTTACAAGAAAAGAAGTTGAACGACACTTGATATGGAAATTTTTAATTTTATAAAAGAAGAAGTTCATTATACACAGTAGTATAGATATGGGGGTTCTGGATAAAAAGCTCTAAAGCTCTAAAGCTTGTTCGATATATTTGAAAATTAAGTTCAACTGTAATTTTGAAGTTGAAAGTCATGGAGATTTTTATTTGATTGTGAACTTGACTGAAGAACGGCTGAAATTATATTGTTAATAATAGAAGGCGAAAATAGAAGTTCAAGTTAAAAGTAAACAAAACTTTGGTTTAAAAAACTTATTTTTAACATTAAATAACAGCATTGCATTTTTTATTAAAAGTTTAATAATTATTATTCATTAAATAATATCTTGTTTATTTATTGATTTCCTTGATTTCCTTTTTTTCTTATTTTTTCTTATAAAAAAAAAAGGAAATCTTTCTGGATCTGGATTTTTTTTCTGGATCAGTTCTTTTTATTTTCGCTTTTGTATAAATTTCTGTTGACCAATTACGCTGATAACCTTTTGCAAATATACCTTTAAATTTACTTATACGAACAAAATCTCCAACTTTGTATTTTGCTTTTCTGAATACTTTTAATTTAGTGTAAACAGTTTTTAATAATAATTTTTCATTTTTCTTTGTAACCTTTTTAGGTGGGAAGTTTAATTGTATGATGGTATGTTGAGTTATATTTTCTACTAGCGATGACAGAATAGTTAACTATTTATATGTGCCTTGTAAACTAAATTGTTTCCACATCGTGTTTTTTAGGGTACGATTGAAACGTTCTACAATTGATGCTTGTAGTTCTGAATATGTATGGTAATGATTAATTTTATTTTTCCTCATTAGATTTTGAAATTCTTTGTTGAAAAATTCCATACCTTGATCAGATTTTAAATTTTTTGGTTTTTTACCAGCACGCTTAAAAATATTTTTCATTGCGAGTAAAACATTATCAGCGCTTTTGTTTTAACCGGTTCAGCATACCCAAATTTTGAAAATGTATCAATAACTGTTAATAAATATTTATATCCCTTGTTAAATTTTGCATATGGAATCATTTCAACCAAATCAATTTCCCAAGTATCATTTAAACGCTTTTGAATACATTTTCTTCGTGTAAATTTTTTTCTAGCACCTCTATGAATTTCTGATACAACTTGTAATCTCGACATTATTCTCGTACCATTTAATTAAATTTTCCAAAGTGATTCTATCATTTTCTATTGTATGACATTCCAGAAGTAGAATTATCATATGCCCATGGACAAAGGGTAAAATGAGTACCATAAATTGAAGTGTACTTATTTACTTCAGAATAATTTTTAATGTGTGTGTATGGATATAATATTACTTTCATATGATCATTTAATAAGACGGAGGAATTAACATTTAAGAACTTCTAGTAGTATGGATATGCCGGTTCTGATGCAGGAGGAGCTTTTTTAAAGCTTTCAGTCCTCCTAAACGTATGCAAAAAAATATTTGCATATATTCGTCCAAAAAGTATGCAAAATGAGTAAAAAGGATTGTATCTTTGATATTTTAAATTTAAAAAGCTATAGTGCTGAATATTTTAAATTAGGATAAAAATATGAAAAGTTTTTAAAGTTTGGTTTAAAAATTTCAAAGTTTGATTTAAATACAAAATTATTATCAAAGTTTAAACATATTTACCAAAAATCAAATTTACATTCTATTATAACAATGTGAGTTCTCCTAACCTTATGCAAAAAAATTAGTAGGATGAAGATATGAAAAGTTTTCAAAGTTTGGTTTAAAAATTTTTAAAGTTTATTATTATTAAAGTTTATTAATTATTCTAAATTTAACTTTGTGGTTACTACATCAGTTATGTTTTAATTTGTAATTTAAAAGGCTTAATAATATTTATAATAAATAAATATAATATTTTAAGACATAGAAATAAAATATTAATAAAATTATTTTGTGGACAAAAAGTATAAATAAAAAACAATTTATTACTAAATAAATCTAATTAAGAATTTCCACAAACTTACGGTTGAAAAAAATTCAAGGACACTTAAGATTCGATTTTTTTTTTTTTTTTTGTAATAATAAAAAACAAGTTTATTCCTGTTGGGTTAAATAATATATTAATATATTAAATATAATAATATATTTTTCTTTTTTATTCATCTTAAAATTATATTTTTTTTATTAAAACTAAACTAACACTAATTTTTTTTTTTTTTGCAATTATTGCTCAATGGCATAATGCCCCCAAGCATATGTGTTTATTTTATCTGCGATTACATATTATCTTTTATTATCTAATGAACTTAAAGCTACTTTGTTTAAATTCTGTGTATAAATTGTATGTAAGTGTGATCTAAATATTTTCATTTCTCTTAAACAAACTCCATTTTTTAACAAACAATTTTTATAGTTATCTAACGTTAAACTATTGACAATATATTTTTTTATTCCTTTTGCTTTTTTAACAGTTTTATTTTCATGTGTTTGAAGAAAGTACATTTTAAATTTTAATCCTATAAATTCAGAAACAATTTTTCCATTAAATTCATCTTTAAAAAGACCAAGAACTTTTTTATTCAATAGAGGGAAATTAAATAAATTGTCAGATGGATAATCGGATGTATCAAAACGTTGTGGTATATCACTGTACATGTCAGCGTAAAAATCATCTGTCTGTATAGTGTAAATAAAACTGTCAGTGTCTGTGTAATTTAAAAAAACTTTATTGCCATATTTAGGTTTAATGTAATCATAATGAAAATCATACATAAGTATTTTAGATTGTTCTAGTACTGTAAATCCTAAATATATAGGTTTATCATAATATATATTTGTATGATTAAGCTGAACGGCTATCAAGTTTTCAGTAAATCTAGAGTGGCTATGATAATTTGATTTTGCTTTTAATGCTCGTGCACCTAAATGTCTTCCTTGACTTTCCCAAGAGGTGGCTATTTTAACATTTTTTCTTTTATCTACATTTTCCATGGTTTTACCGAAAACGGCATTATTCATTAATTTAAAATAATCTTTTTCGAAAGCATATTTAGCAACTGACCTATGTGAGTTATTTAAATCAATATATTTTTTTAACCAATTGCTTTGTGTGAATTTTAGCACTCTATAAATTTTCTTGAGAGAAAACCGTTTCGAAGCACTGTTTTAAATTTTGATAATGGATTATGTATTTGTGTTTGTTTGTTAAGTCAACTAAGAGTTTGGGAATTTTACCTGTTGGTGGAACTTTGTTTTCAGCACAAAAAGGAAAATCAAAAAGGAAAATCATCAGTGCAAATCATGTAAATGTTGTGGGTAATCTAAATCCACTTCTAAAACGTAACCAGTTTCCGAATCATCGGCAACTGAAAGCACATCAATATTTTCAGTAACGTCAACTCACTGAAAATCTTTATGTGGTAAATATTAGATCATTGCCCATCCATATAAATTGTTAGCGTCTTCATATACAATGTATTTCGAAGACTCGTTTCTTTTATAAGATTCTCCCATGAATTTATTATTTGCTACTGAATGTCTAAGTGAGCACTGACTAATTCCACCACGTATCCTTTTTTTAAAGAAATTATACATATCAATATCAGTTAATAATTGTAATTTGATATCCGTGTATTTTAACATAGCTGCCCATGACAAACCTGGGGTAGTATAAAAATTTGCAGGATCTAAAGAATAGATTTTGTAACATATTTTTCGAAAGTTTTCAAAAACATCAGTCAAAATAAGCACATCTGTTTTAAGGTAAAGTTTGAAATAGTCCTATAAGTTTTGACAATCAAACGTATTCCATACATTAATTGCATGAAGGTAGTCTTCATCAGAACATGATGTGTTTGTCATATGATTGGTAAAAGCTTCTTGTGAAGGTAAACTTCTTTCGTCAAGTCGTTCAATGGAATTTAAATACTCATAGGGAAAAACTCCCTTTCGAGTCATAAGTTTAATTTTTTCATTATTATTGAATTCTTTTTTTATATGAAACAAATCGTTTTCATTTAAATTTTTACATAAAGAATCAAGGCTAGAAGCCATAAATCTAAAGCTATCGAAAAAACGTAAATAAAATGAATGATTTTTATCTATTGTAATTTTTTTAGATAATGAAATATAACGTTCTTTATTCAAAGGAATGACACCAATATGTCCATTCACTTCGTTTAGTTCTTTAAATAAAAGATGGCAATCATAACCAGAAAAATTGTGAAAAAATTTGACCGCCTATATAATAAATTACATTTAGAATGAGCGGGTCCTCTATAATTACCAGTAAAGTGACAATGGTCTCTAATTCTATCATTAAAAGCTAAATGTTTACCACATATGTGACAATTTTCCTGAATTAATTGTTGAAGCTGCTCATCAAGTGTTAATAGATTCATTGGCTTTGGCATCATAAATATATTTTTATATAATTCACTACATGTTTTTATTAACGATATGACAAATTTCTTAGTACAGTTAGCTCCAACAAAGTCTTTGTAACAGCTTTGATTATCATAAAAAGAACATTTAATGTAGTAGGAGAAAGCTACTGGAACATGTTGATGAATATTTGTTGTTGAAGACATCATTGGATTAGAACTGCATGGTGCAATAGGTTGTAAAATACTGTCAGCATCAGCATAAATAACAAAAGGTGTTTCTAATTGTTGTTGGTAATTTTTAAACTCGAGTGTATTTTTCTCAATAGATGGAAGTTTTGTAACTACTTTATTGCACTCAATTTTATGTAAATCACGCTGTTGTAATGTATGAAAATGTTGCAAACACATATTCAAATATAAATTTCATGTATATGTTTTGTTACAGTACTACTTATTAACCTTGATAAATTTTTAATATAAACAAAATGAAATTTATCATCCTTTTCCAATAGCAATAAATTTACATGGTATTTTTTTCTGATTTTGTTAAATAGAATGGTCCTACAGCCTCATATTTTTTATTAATAACTTCCAGTCCAAACAAATTAATACTTATTTCACTATTTAGTTCTTCAAATAAATTTAACTCGTTCAATTTAGCTGGAAATTGCATATTGCTAAAATTAAGCTGTCGTACATCACCAAACTCTAGCTCGACTATGGGTACAGAAATATTATTAAGTTTATATGAAGATGTTCGTTCAGCATTTTGAATACAAGTTTGTAAAGCTGATACTAAACACCACTTGAAACAGAAGTTATCTTTATTTTGAATAGTAACGCATGCTTTTTTGTCTTCTATGCTTTTCGGTAGTTATAATAACTAGACACACGTATTGGTTCAAATTTATTGATATTTATTTCAATATGTAAAATCCTGATTAAAGCCCAACCACTGTCTTTTTCTTGGAAGTCTTCTGCTTGTTGTTGAATAATTTCTTTAGCCTTTTCAAAAAAATCATTAAGATCATTTGCTTGTGTAATACTAAACGTTCGAGTTTGAAAAGATTTGATTGATATATTTTCAAACTCTTTTTCTGTTGGCTTTATATATTCACCATAAAGCTCAAGATTTACTTTTATAGCGTTGTGCTTTTTTAATGATTGCATCAATAATTCAATTATATCGGTCTGAGCCTTTTCCAGAAAGTTTGATGGGTTTAGTATGCTTTCATCATCATTATCTCTAATAAACGTTTCTATTCTATTTTGAAAACATTCATCAATATGTCTAATATTAGATCTAATTACTTCTGCCGCATTACTTTTATGTTTATTTTTTCGGATGTGGTAGTTTCACAAAGTGGTTGTAACGTTTGATTTGCACTTGCAAAATTTTAAATTTTCCAAATTTTTTTGATGTCTCTTTTTATGTCTTAATAAACTATCATTTCTATTAAATGATTTTTTACATATTTCACAATTATGTTTTAATTGTGTTGCACATTTATGTCTTTTTAAATTGTCAGATCTTGTGAACACTTTTTCACATTTATCACATTGCAATTTAATTCTTTTGTTTTCTGAACTCATTTTTCTTTTTTATTTTTTTTTGTTAGTGTCCTTTTCTTATACTAAAACAATATTAATTTAGTCTATAAAGGACTTTAACTTAGTTTTAAATTTAGTGATTTAACACGTAAACTCAAGAAGTTAATTGTATATATATACAAATTTTTCTAATTCTATATAGATAAACCGAATCTAACTTGATTGCATAATTTGAATGTATATATATAACATATCAGAACATAAAAGGAATATTGAGTTTTTCAAATCAATTACTACAATGTTGCATATTAATCAAATTATTACAAAATTGAAACTATATACCAACAAAGTCATGATGTGGCAAATTGCACTTGCACTTTTCATAATAGATGTCGAAGTATTTAAGATATACACAAAATTATTTATATTATTTTATCATAACACTATATAAAAAAGTGAAAGGAATATTTAATTTTCAATAAAAAAAAAAATATAAACATTTAAAACCTGTAAAATAAAAAAAAATAAAAAAAATAAAAAAATGTATGTCTAACTTCCATATATATTTACAAAATTAATTTGTGTAAATAATTCATCTAACGAATGCAACAAAGGATTGCAGGATTATTCTTAATAACTTTTTTTTTTTTTTAGGTAGTTACGTTTTCTAACCACAAAATCAATAATCAATATAAATTAATGAAACAACAACAACTTGACAAATACATAATTTATGCTTTATTTAGTATAGAAATACTCTGTTAAATTATAAAATAATAATAAAAAATATGTGCTAACCAATGTTGCATCATATTAGAAAAAAAATTTACTAAATAAAAAATGTGTTGTCTGGGACATGTGTGTGTGTGTGTTTATGTGTTAAAAGTTTTAAGTATGTTAATAACACACATATGTTTAATGAGTCAAATGAATGTGCAACAATGTGTAAATAGTCAAATCAATGTTTTTTTTTTTTATAATGTCTTTCAATGATGTTTACATTACATTTTATATTTTATTTTAATAACAACTAATTTATACATTGAAAAAGTTGCAACAGGTATTGCATAATAAATTCATAAATATTTAATGTGTAATATTTGTGGTTAGATGTGTGTTCATTATAATTACAAATAAATTGACATTGGATACAAAAAAAAAAAAAAATTTAATGATATTATATCATGTTAAAAACATATAGTAGGTAGGGAGGCATGATTTTCTCCTTCTTCTATAATATTTTACAAATGTATATAAACTGATGTTAATTAACTTATTTCAAAAATAAAATCAGTTCATATTGAAAAAAACCACAAAAAAAAAAAAAAAAATATAAATAGATATAGATTTTTTTTTTTTTCTTATTCTTAAATTAATTCTATATTATTTTCTATATCTATTTACATATATATATATGGGGAAGGGTGAAAATGAACCATACCGGAACATTGATTTTTTGATGAAAGATAAAATGTATGAGGTGCTATCTTGGAGATTTTTAGATACGAAAAGAGGACAAACAGTGGTACTGTGTGAAGTGCAAGACCCATTGAGCAAGGAAATCACTATATTTTTCATGCCAGAGCGACTCTCCAAAAAGGTAACAACTCAGTTACAATTGGCTGAATTAAATAGTACTTATATTTATTTTAAATTTACGTGACAAGGACAGATGGAATATGGCATTGTTTGACCTTATTCCTGCTGTAGATATAAATTCTCAAGAAAAATTATTAAAATAAAAATATATATTAGTAATTTTGTTTTGTTTTTTCATTTACCCCTATCACTACCCATAAGCATCAATGTCTTATTTCAGCAGGACCGGCTCCGACAACGAACTTCCGAAAGACCGGCTCCGACATCAGACTCCCGGAAGACCGACTCCGGCAAAGGACTTCCAGAGGACCGGTTCTAGAAACAGACTTCTGGAGAACCGATTCTGGCAACGGACTTCCGGAGGACTGATTCTGGCAATGGACTTCCGGAGGACCGGTTCCGGTAACGCACTTTCGGAAGACTGGCTCTAACAACGTTCCCGGCTCTTGGGATCTAGCGTCCGAGTGCCCGAGCGCCCGGAGAGGCTGAGGGCCTAGGGCTGCGACGGACGTCATCGCCATCCGGGTCAACTGTTGCCAGACTTTTGCGTTGATTTACAACAAATAAACATTTGTTAAAATAAAAAAAATAAAAAATAATAATAAAAATCTGCGAGAGAGAGAGAGAGAGACAGCAAGTTTTCTCCCATAGATCTTTTTGAAGATCCGAAAATCTGATGGGGGATTTGAGAAAAATGTTTCCATTCTGTATAATCTTTAGGTATCCCCCTCCACCAGATGCTTGCTGAAATCAAAAGTATAAATAAAATGCTAATGCTGCTGCTACTATTGTTTGCTATTACACTATTGGTTTATTTTAATATATACGAGTAGTAAAGAATAAAATTAACAGCAACAGCAACAACAACAGCAGCAGCAGGAGGGCTATAATTGATTTACAATTTGTTATTGGAAATAATAGAGAATATTTTGAATAAAAAGAATTTTCTATGATATCTGATGATTCTCTTGTACCAATGCTATTTATGTTTAAAGCACCATATTCATTTGAAGAATTAAATTTTGATGCTAAACAACAAAATGAATATAACAAAAAGAAAATTAATATGTTGGACTGGAATGATGGTTTTATAGAATATCTACAATTAAAAAATATCTTAGAGAAACATTTAACATCATTTGATATCATTTATGTAAAAGGTCTTAAAAAAAACAATTTTTAGATAGGTTTTTTTCAAATTCAATAGTGGAAGCTATCAATTTAGATAATAAAGCTCCACCTCTACAAAAACTAAGGAATTTCATCACCATTTGTCCCCACCATCAAAATACGGAAATATTGCAAAGATGTGCTGTAAAAAATTGTATGAATTTATATATGTTTTTAATAAAAGATAATAATAAAAATTGGTTTTAAAAAATATTTGTTTTATTTATTGTTGACCAATATATTTTTTCAGACATAAATAATGGTATTTCATAAAAGAGCCGGGAATAGTTGCATTGAGCTATATGCAAATTTATAAGAATATAGAAATCTTCTTGTTCCAGTTTAAGCTTATTCTTTGCAATACATCTCTCAAAATATTTTAATACATATTCTCGTACATTCAATTCGGCTCCATTGTTATATGACATTACTGCTTGAATAAAGTCTAACATAAGACAAAATCGGGTATACTCATCTAGTTCCAATGTAAGTTTTTTAATTGTTCCTCCAGCATAATTAAATTTTAGTGGAAATTTATTTGAATAATTTATGGAGTTGGTTGCTTGTAAAATCTTGATAAAATGCATACTACTATAATTACAAATAATTCATTTCGTTAATAACTTTACGATTACGTTGGAAAATTATTGTAGCAGCGAAATTTTCAACATTAAATCCAATTTGCATTTTTGTTGTTTGTTTTTTATCTAAATAATAAATGTAACTTAATAAGAGATTTTCTTGTGATTCGTTGCTGTTGTTTTTGTAGAAATTTCACAATCTCACTGTGGAATGGTGGATTTCCAAATGAATCAAAATATTCTACATAGCCTTGAACTGATACAAAAATTGCTAGCCAATGTTTTCCTTTTTTAGCAGAAGTGTCGGTATTTATTACTGAAATACCAGGTTTTGAAATATTTTTCGGTATTTGATCAACAGCAAAAACACCTTTAAATAGTTTTCTGGTTGCACTATTACATTTCAACACTTTCCCTATCTGAAGGGTATTCATTATTGTTTTGTAAATGAGAAATATCAATTAGTTGAGTATTTCCATTTATGTATGCTGTTAAAAATTCAACTCCAAGTTTTCCATTTGTCAACACTATATCGAATTTTTCCAATAAATTTATTAAATTATTAGTTGTTTTGTTGTTGTACATATGCCCAAAAGAAAAATTCTTGATTTCTGTTCTTTTTAAATCTCTGGTTGGGAATTTATACTTTAATTCTTTTGAAATAGTTTTACATTTTTCTTTTCTTCCAACCACAATAAGATTTTTTACAAATATTGTATTGTTATTATCCGTACAGAACGATAAATCTACTATAGCACATGCCACTTTTAAGTGAGGTGAAAGGGTCGCCTGAACTTTCTTTTTATATGTTTACGTAAACGTTACGATTTTTATCAATTTCTATATTAGCATCAAATTCTGCAAACACAATACATGTTAATGTTGAAGTTAATGGAGAACTCAGTCTTGCTTCAATCTTTACTACTCGCTGGTTTAATAAACTTTGACATGTATCTGTTCCCGTGCCGTCTGCTGATAAATCAAAAGCCAGTATTGTATAACCTTTTGAAAATAGTTCTTTTGAAACTTGATGTCATCTATCAGAATGATATATACCTGTTCCGCTAAATAATGTTAAATATGCACGAGAATTGCAAAGATTATTCAATGTAAAATTTGTTTAAATTGCAGAGTATGGTGTAGGCACTCCATTCACATATAATTGAAATTGTGTGAGATTTTGATGATCGAAATGGTATGGATTTTTTGATCTTTTACGATTGAAATTTTCATTATTAACCATAGAAAATACTAGAGCTTTTGGTATTTGCCCTATAAATATATTATCCAATGATATGTTGGAAGTGTTAGCTGGAATTGTAAATGTTTTGATTTCACTTCTTGTATAAAAATATTTCGCGTTAGCCTTTTTCAATACAGTATTATGTGCTATCAATATGCTAGGATTAATTGTTAAATGTTTTATGTATAACGTAGCTTCGAGAATTTTTAAATAGCTTTCATCGGCGTCGTTAAAGAAAATAAAAAAATATTGTTTCTCTAATGCTAAAGCAATTCGAAAATCAACATTATTTAAAAGTAATTTAGAAGTATTGAAGAAATCTACATGTAATTTTCCCATTAATTATACTATTGCAGAATTATTGTATGATTTTTGTCTTGATTTAGAATCAGAATTGTTAAAATCATTTACATTTGGTTTATCTAATTCCCAACCAGATGCTTCCAGATGTGTTTGACTGGAATCTGTACCATAATTTAGTAAAGTAGTTAAGTACGCTTTATAATGGTATAAGGAGTCTGAAGGAGTGATGTTTTTTCCATTTAGAGTTACATTACATTGTTTAATTAAAGAGTGTAATAAATTATTTACAACACTCGGCTGCGGAGCTCTCCTTGCTTCATTTCCGGTTCCTATTTTATCGTTTGCAATCACTGATCCATCTTTTTTTAATATTTGAACTTTAAATTTGATGTTGGTTGAGGATAAATCCCGATATGTATCTCCATTTCCAAGTGAAACAAATTCAATAGTTTACGGTGATGCCTCTAAAGAAGCTAAAGGATTGTATGCTACATCTTCTGAACCCAAGATACTTCTTTGTACGGGTAATGACGCAAAAAGGTTAAGTTCAGATTTCATACATTCCATTTTTTAATTGAATATATCAGAGGTTTGAATATGCTTTTTTCGTCGTTTTTTCGACTTCAAATGTGTCTTTTTAGAAATTGCTCGTCTTTTTATAGTTCTTCGACTTTTTATAGCTCTTCGTTTTCCACCATACATCGAATGCAATGGGTTAACTAATGATTTTAAAAAAAATTTTTATGCTGCCTTTGCTTTGATCAATTACAGCTTCTTTTATGTTTGCACCAGATGATATATCATTAAAAATATTTTTACCTATGTTGACAGCCTCTTTTTTATTTAAGTCCCAACCTGATGTAAAAACGAGCTTTAAGTAACGAATTAAATTTCCGAATATATTTCCAAAACCACGACCTTTTTGTATAGCTGGATAAAATTGTAATAAAGGCCCAATATCGTTGATTCCTCCACCTACTTGAGAGGAATAATATCTCACGTAAACTCTTTCCATTTTTGAGACGATATCATATTTGAGTAGTAGTATTTATATTATTTCAATTGGGGAGCAATCAATGCTTTTTAAAATGTAATACAATTTTTGTTGGATAGTAACTGGAAACAAAATTTATTCCATCACCGTATTCACCGCAAATTTTAATCGCTATCGTTTCAAAACAATTTTTTTGTATAGGTATGTAATGGACATTTTCAAATTCAATATTTGTAGGTATTCTACAATTTTCTATATTAATAGGTCTCAATACACGCACTTTGCTACTTCCTAAAACAGATGATTCAACTATATCTGTATAAATCATTACCATTCCATTGAATTCATCTTTATTATTAGCAACAGCTAATTTGAATAGTTCAGGTAATTTTATTTTGAAATTTTTTATATTTTTTTTTGTTGAAATAATTAAGTTAATAATGTTTTGATATTATAACTGTGATTAACTTTTATATAGAAGCTATCTTCATCAAATGTCTGCGATATTCGTATTAAATCGCGTCGGTTAGATTCTGACACTTTTTTAAATGTTGCATCATCATAATTTGTCAAAATAATCATTAAAATAATTCAAAACTCCATTAAAGAATTCTGAAAAAACTTGGTTTCGAGTAAATCCTGGGTTAAGAGTTATATTTTTAATAAGCGTTGGTAAAAAATTAAATTTCCAATCATCCAAATGTAATTCCGAATCGTTATATGAATAATATGTGTAACATATAGATTTGGTTACTTTGATTTTTTCAAGAGGTTTTTCAATGTTTCTTATGTAAACATTATATTGCCCAATATTGATAAAAGCACATTGCTCTTTGTTAAATTCTTCTGTTTGTAGGAAATCGTTCAGATATATTTCTGAAAGACCAACTTTCCAATTTCCATTTCTTAAATCAAATTTCGAATGAAGCTAAAGTGTTGTCTGGAAATAGTTTTAGATTATCATTGCTAAACAATGTTACATAGAAGTCATCTTGACTATCCATCTTTGTTAAATTCTTCTAAAACATAAAATGTTGCACTATTTATATGTTGTCCATTCCGGTGTTGATGTAGTTCTTAGTTTTGGACTTCTTAGTAATGGTTTTAGTTTTCATTTTTTTGCTTCAGGAAACTGTGAGAGTATAGTTGAGGATATTGTACTACCGGCCGATCTTATTGTCTTCTTCTTTTCAGGAGATGGTACAGCAACGGTAATTACATCACCACTCGGTGTTTCAAACATTCGATAATCAGAGCTTAGAGATGGTGTTTCCACTAATTTTTCATCTTTCAACATTTCAGTTTGAGCTAATTTTTTAAATGAATTTCATCATCCAAATCGTAAGTGTTAAATCGATATCCATATCTGAATGTTCTTTTTTAGGGTCATATTCAAACACATCATCAGTAACTAAAGATATAAAAATTGGTCTGTGTTGATGTTGATTTGTATTTAGGAAATTCAGTTTCTGTATATGCATTTCGTTTAGAAAAGAATTTTGTTTGAGTACCTGTATCAAATGTAAGATTATTAGCCTTGTCTGATAATCTTTTTGCTTGGCTTTTGTAATTCCATATTTGAGGAGGTTTTGACGATATAAGTACCATTTTTGCAATGGTTTTAATTTTTATCATATAAAACTTTTTTCATTTTTTGATCTTATATATCCAAATTTTTATAATCTTGAAATACTTTGCTAAATTTTGAAAATATTTCTGGTGACATAACAATCATTCGCTGCATTATGTCTTACTGAGCAATTTTCCTATTACACCAGATAATAAAATTTCACCAACACAAAAAGCAAAATTAAAAAAACATAAAAAACAATTAAGATTTCCAGCCTGTGCTAAGAAAAGTGTAAAACCCAAATGAAAAATTTTAGTTGAACATGGCGGTTTTTTACCAACTTTAATCGGTACTATATTATCTGGTGTAATAGGAAAATTGCTCAGTAAGACATAATGCAGCGAATGCTTGTTATGTCACCAGAAATATTTTCAAAATTTAGTAAATTATTTCAAGACGATAAAAACTTGGAATTATTAGATCAAAAAATTAAAGAAGTTTTATATGATAAAAAATTAAAACCATTGCAAAAATGATACTTGTATCGTCAAAATCTCCTCAAATATGAAATTATCAAAGACACGCAAAAAAATTACCAGAAAAAGACAATAATCTTACATTTGATACAGACACTCAAACAAAATTCTTTTCTAAACGAAATGCATATACAGAAACTGAATTATATAAATACAAATCAACATCAGCACAGACCAATTTCGTACCATTAGTTACTGATGGTGTGTTTGAATATGACCCTAAAAAAGAATATTCAAATATGGATATCGATTTAACACATTATGATTTGGATGATGAAAATTCATTTAAAAAATTAGCTCAAACTGAAATGTTGAAAAATGAAAAATTAGTGGAAAGACCATCTCTAAGTTCTGATTATCGAATGTTTGAAACACCAAGTGGTGATGTAATTACCGTTACTGTACCATCTCCAGATCGGCCGGTAGTTCAATTTCCTCAACTATACTTACAGTTTCCTGAAAAAAAAAAACTAAAACTAAAACCATTACTAAGACTTCCAAAAGAAGTCCAAAACTAAGAACTTCATCAACACCGGAATTGACAACATATAAATAGTACAACATTTTATATTTTAGAGGAAGTTAATAAAGATGGATAAGCAAGATGAGTTCTATGTAACATTGTTTAGCAGTGATAATTTAACACTGTTTCCAGACAACATTTTAGCTTCATTCGAAAATAAATTACCTATTCACTTTGATTTAAGAACTGGAAATTGAAAAGTTGGTCTTTCAGAAATATATCTGAACGATTTCCTACAAACAGAAGAATTTAACAAAGAGCAATGTGCTTTTATCAATATTGGGCAATATAATGTTTACATAAGAAACATTGAAAAACCTCTTGAAAAAATCAAAGTAACCAAATTTATATGTTACACATATTATTCATATAACGATTCGGAATTACATTTGGATGATTGGAAATTTAATTTTTTACCAACGCTTATTAAAAATATAACTCTTAACCCAGGATTTACTCGAAACCAAGTTTTTTCAGAATTCTTTAATGGAGTTTTGAATTATTTTAATGATTATTTTGACAAATTATGATGATGTAACATTTAAAAAAGTGTCCGAATCTAACCGACGCGATTTAATACGAATATCGCAGACATTTGATGAAGATAGTTTCTATATAAAAGTTAATCACAGTTATAATATCAAAACATTATTTACTTAATTATTTCAACAAAAAAAAAATATAAAAAATTTCAAAATAAAATTACCTGAACTACGTTCAGAAGAGGTAGCATACAATCATTTAGCTTCTTTAAAGGCATCGCCGTCAACTATTGAATTTGTTTCGTTTGGAAATGGAGATACATATCAAGATTTATCCTCAACCTACATCAAATTTAAAGTTCAAATATTAAAAAAAGATGGATCAGTCTGGAGTGCAACTGATAAAGTAGGAACCGGAACTGAAGCAAGGGCAGTTCCGTAGCCCAGTGTTGTAAATAATTTATTGCACTCTTTAATTAAATAATGTAATGTAACTCTAAACGGAAAAAACATCACTCCTTCAGATTCCTTATACCATTATAAAGCATACCTAACTACTTTACTAAATTATGGTACAGATTCCAGTCAAACACATTTGGAAGCATCTGGTTGGAAGAGAATTGGATAAACCGAATGTAAATGATTTTAACAATTCTGGTTCTAAATCCAGACAAAAATCATACAACAATTCTATAATAGTAGAATTAATGGGAAAATTACATGTAGATTTCTTCAATAATTCCAAATTGCTTTTAAATAATGTTGACATTCGAATTTCTTTAGCATTAAAGAAACAAGATTTTTTTAATTTCTTTAACGATGCCGATGAAAGCTATTTAAAAATTCTCGAAGCTACGTTATACATGAAACATTTAACAATTAATCCTAGCATATTGATAGCACATAATACTGTACTGGAAAAGGCTAACGCGAAATATTTTTCTACCAGAAGTGAAATCAAAACATTTACAATTCCAACTAACACTTCTAACATATCATTAGATAATATATTTATAGGGCAAATTCCGAAAGCTCTTGTATTTTGCATGGTAAACAATGAAAATTTCAATGGTAAAAGATCAAAAAATCCATATCATTTCGATCATAAAAATCTGATGTAAAAACGAGCTTTAAGTAACGAATTAAATTTCCGAATATATTTCCAAAACCACGACCTTTTTGTATAGCTGGATAAAATTGTAATAAAGGCCCAATATCGTTGATTCCTCCACCTACTTGAGAGGAATAATATCTCACGTAAACTCTTTCCATTTTTGAGACGATATCATATTTGAGTAGTAGTATTTATATTATTTCAATTGGGGAGCAATCAATGCTTTTTAAAATGTAATACAATTTTTGTTGGATAGTAACTGGAAACAAAATTTATTCCATCACCGTATTCACCGCAAATTTTAATCGCTATCGTTTCAAAACAATTTTTTTGTATAGGTATGTAATGGACATTTTCAAATTCAATATTTGTAGGTATTCTACAATTTTCTATATTAATAGGTCTCAATACACGCACTTTGCTACTTCCTAAAACAGATGATTCAACTATATCTGTATAAATCATTACCATTCCATTGAATTCATCTTTATTATTAGCAACAGCTAATTTGAATAGTTCAGGTAATTTTATTTTGAAATTTTTTATATTTTTTTTTGTTGAAATAATTAAGTTAATAATGTTTTGATATTATAACTGTGGAAATTGAAAAGTTGGTCTTTCAGAAATATATCTGAACGATTTCCTACAAACAGAAGAATTTAACAAAGAGCAATGTGCTTTTATCAATATTGGGCAATATAATGTTTACATAAGAAACATTGAAAAACCTCTTGAAAAAATCAAAGTAACCAAATTTATATGTTACACATATTATTCATATAACGATTCGGAATTACATTTGGATGATTGGAAATTTAATTTTTTACCAACGCTTATTAAAAATATAACTCTTAACCCAGGATTTACTCGAAACCAAGTTTTTTCAGAATTCTTTAATGGAGTTTTGAATTATTTTAATGATTATTTTGACAAATTATGATGATGTAACATTTAAAAAAGTGTCCGAATCTAACCGACGCGATTTAATACGAATATCGCAGACATTTGATGAAGATAGTTTCTATATAAAAGTTAATCACAGTTATAATATCAAAACATTATTTACTTAATTATTTCAACAAAAAAAAAATATAAAAAATTTCAAAATAAAATTACCTGAACTACGTTCAGAAGAGGTAGCATACAATCATTTAGCTTCTTTAAAGGCATCGCCGTCAACTATTGAATTTGTTTCGTTTGGAAATGGAGATACATATCAAGATTTATCCTCAACCTACATCAAATTTAAAGTTCAAATATTAAAAAAAGATGGATCAGTCTGGAGTGCAACTGATAAAGTAGGAACCGGAACTGAAGCAAGGGCAGTTCCGTAGCCCAGTGTTGTAAATAATTTATTGCACTCTTTAATTAAATAATGTAATGTAACTCTAAACGGAAAAAACATCACTCCTTCAGATTCCTTATACCATTATAAAGCATACCTAACTACTTTACTAAATTATGGTACAGATTCCAGTCAAACACATTTGGAAGCATCTGGTTGGAAGAGAATTGGATAAACCGAATGTAAATGATTTTAACAATTCTGGTTCTAAATCCAGACAAAAATCATACAACAATTCTATAATAGTAGAATTAATGGGAAAATTACATGTAGATTTCTTCAATAATTCCAAATTGCTTTTAAATAATGTTGACATTCGAATTTCTTTAGCATTAAAGAAACAAGATTTTTTTAATTTCTTTAACGATGCCGATGAAAGCTATTTAAAAATTCTCGAAGCTACGTTATACATGAAACATTTAACAATTAATCCTAGCATATTGATAGCACATAATACTGTACTGGAAAAGGCTAACGCGAAATATTTTTCTACCAGAAGTGAAATCAAAACATTTACAATTCCAACTAACACTTCTAACATATCATTAGATAATATATTTATAGGGCAAATTCCGAAAGCTCTTGTATTTTGCATGGTAAACAATGAAAATTTCAATGGTAAAAGATCAAAAAATCCATATCATTTCGATCATAAAAATCTGACTCAATTTCAATTATATGTAAATGAAGTGCCTACACCAAACTCTGCAATTGAAACAAGTTTTACATCGAATAATTTTTGCAATTCTCGTGCATATTTAACATTATTTAGCGGAACAGGTACATATCATTCTGATAGAGGACATCAAATTTCAAAAGAACTTTTTTCAAAAGGTTATACTATACTAGCTTTTGATTTATCACCTGATGGCTAGGGAACTGATACATGTCTGAGTTTATTAAACCAGGGAGTAATAAAGATTGGAGCAAGACTCAGTGCTCCATTAACATCAACATTAACATATATTGTGCCTGCAGAATTTGATGTCAATATTGAAATTTATAAAAATCGGAAGGTCTACGTAAACATATAAAAGGAAATTTAGTGGATCATCTCAATTCATTTGAAAATGTCATGTGCTCTAGTAGATTTATCGTGCTCTGTGGACGATAACAGTACAATATTTATAAAAAATCTTGCTGTGGCTGGAATAAAAGTACAATGTAAAAGAATTAAAATATAAATTTCCAACCAGAGATTTAAAAAAACTGACATCAAGAATTACTCTTTTGGGCATATGGACAACGAGAAAACAACTAATAATTTATTAAATTTACTTGAAAAATTCGATATAGTGTTAACAAATAAAACTTAAATTTGAATTTTTAACAGCATATATAAATGGAAATACTCCACTAATTGATATTTCTCATTTACAAAATAATGAATACACTTCAGATAAAGAAAGTGCTGAAATATAATAGTGCGATAAGTAAACTATTTAGAGGTGTTTTTGCTCTTGATCAAATACCGAAAAATATTTTAATACCTGGTATTTTAGTAATAAATACTAACACTTCTGATGAAAAAGGAACACATTGGCTAGCAATTTTTGTACCAGCTCAAGGCTGTGTAGAATATTTTGATTCATTTGGAAATCCATCATTCCACAATGAGATTGTGAAACTCCTACAAACACAATCAAAATGTTTTATTTTTAAGTGTTTACAAAGTGATCTTTGAGGACAATATTGTTGTTTACATTTCTGGATGCGATGTAACTGTAAGAGTATGAAAAGTTTTATTAATTTATTCATATCATCCCCACTCCAAAATGATAAAAAGGTGGAAAAATGTTTAGAAAAATTTTCAAAAACTGGAAAAAACTATAAATATAAAAATTATAAATTTAAATCATTAGTTTACAATGGAGCAAGAGCCGGCGGTATCTGAGTTTCAGAAATTCAAAAAACTGAATTTCCAAACCTATATTTATTATTTGGATAAAAAACAAACATCTAAAATACAAATTGAATTTGACTTGGAAACTTTTACATCAACAATCATTTTTCAGCGTCATCGAAAAAGTTGTTTTCTGTGTGAACTATTTAGAATGGTATGCATTTTATCAGAACTTTATTAACCATGAAACCAAGTTATCTGCTAAAGGAGTTTCCATAACATTTAATACAAACGAACAAACTAAGAAAATTACTCGACAAATGGAGGACTACACTCGTTTTTGTCTCATGATTTTATTCAAGCAATGATGCTATACAACAGCGGCGCTGAATTAAATGTACGTGAATATGTTTTTATATATATTGGAAAATGAATTGAAGAAAATAAATCTAAGCTTGAACAAGAAGATTTCTACATTCCTATGAATTTACATATAGCTCAGTGTAACTATTCCAGACTTTTTTTATGAAATATCAATGTTTTTATCAGAAAAAATATATTGCTCAACAATAAATAAAACAAAACATTATTTTTTAAAATAAATTATTGTCGTTTATTAAATACATATATAAGTTCTTGCAATTTTTTACAGCACATCTTAGCTAGTTTTCCGTATTATGATGGTGAGGGCAAAGGCTGATGAAATTCCTTATTTTTTGTAGAGGTGGAATTTTATTATCTAAATTGATAACTTCTACTAAACTCGAAATAAATTTTGTCTAAAAATTCTTTCTTCTTATATCCTTTTACATAAATGACATCAAATGATGATGTTAAATGTTCCTCTAAGAAATTTTTAATTTCTAAATATTCTATAAATCCATCATCCCAGTCAAGATCATTAATTTTCGTTTTATTATATTCATTTTGTTGTTTAGCATCAATATTTAACTCTTCAAATGAATGCGGTGCTTTAAACACAACTAGTTTTGGTACCAGAGAACCATCAGCTACAAAAGTCAATTCCTTAAGAAGATATTGTTTATTGTTACCAATAACAAATTGTAAATCTGATATTGCCTTTCTGCTGCTCATTTTATGCTTTACTGTACTAACTAGATTCGAAAACCTCTATTTTATACCTAATATATACTCGCGGGCCCGCCGGTTCCGGTCATTTAAAGTCCGGTTCCGGTTTTTTAAATGATTAGACGTTAATTGTATTTATATATATGCTAAAATCTGAAAAATATAAAATAAATCTTATTTATTTATTTATATTCATATTATATTTCACATAGGATAATGGGTTGAAGGGGGTTTAAAGCCATTGGGAAAAACTTGCTACATGCGCAGGATTCGAGTCCGCACTCACTCGGTTAATAAGTCACGTGCTTAAACACTAGACCACCAAGACCCCTAAATCTTTTTAATTAAGCAAATCTCGGCATGAACACCAGTTACAATTCCAGTTGATGAGCCATTCAAGAGTATTATTGACAAATTTATGCTTCATACTTCTTTGGACTTGGGCAAGTTACCCATTAAAGATATTGAGCCTGCAGACTTATATTGCTATGAATGAAACAATGCCACAACAAGAGGAGGAGGAGGAGGAGCAGAACAAGAGGAGAAGGAGGACAACAAGAGGAGAAGGAGGAGGAGCAGAACAAGAAGAAGGACCTGCTGTGCTATGAACAAATGAAGAACATATTATAATAAAAACAAGAATTTATTAATTTTTACACTTTTTTAGCACATTTCCAAAAAAATTTTGAAAAAATGTGCTTATTAGTTTCACTCTGTTCGTGCGTCCGTCCGTCTGTTTAAAAAACTTCTACACCGTTAAAGATAGAGAAAAAAAATTTTAACCATGGGTAGGTCTCATAAAAAAAATAATTTTGTGGAACAACTTTTTCATGTAGTCCCTCCCATTACGGAGCTACAGCCCCTCAAACTTTGAAAAAGCCCTATTTTTAAATGCATATATCTTATGTTCTGCTTAAGATTTTTTCAATCTGAAAACGTCATTCGACAGGTATTTCTTTTATCTTTGTAAATTAATATTAAAATTATACATTTTTTTAACATTTAATATTTAAATTAACCGTTATGTGAAAACCTAATTTTGCATGATTTTTTTACTTTCATAACTCCGGCACGCTTCTAGATAGAGGCTTGAAATTTTGAGGCAAGAAAGAATTTTTAGAATAAGTATAAGTTTGCTCAGAAAATTTTTTTGGACCACCCCCTGTTTATGAGCTACTAGGGCTTAAAAATCGAAAATTTTCTATTTTTAAACACTTGTAACTTAGGAACCTGTACACATTTTACTTCTGTAAGATAAAATACTTAAAGCTACAGTAATATATTTTTACTTGTGTTAAAGGTTTATTTAGTTGTAAAGGGTTCCAAAGTTGCAGCTCTTCAAAATTGCGAAAAAGCCCCATTTTCAGATGTATATATCTCAGGCTCTGCGTAATAGTTTTGCAATCTAAAACCGCCAGAAGATCGAAATTTTATGATCTATATAAAACAATATCAAAATTATGTAATATTTTGTAATTTACGATTTAAATTTACCGTTATGTGAAAACCACATTTTGCATGAAATTTCTCTTTTCATAACTCCGGTACGCCTTTAGATAGAAATCTGAAATTTTGAGACAAGAAAGAACTTTTAGAATTAGTATAAGTTTCCTCAGAAAATTTTTTGGATTTTTTTAGCGCCCCCTGTTTAAGAGTTATTACGCCTCGAAAATTGAAAATTTGCTATTTTTAGACACCTGTAACTTAGGCACCTGTACAAATTTTTCTTCGGCAAGACATGAAAATGAAAGGTTCAATAATATATTTTTATGCGTGTTAACGGCTTTTCTTAGTTATATAGGATTCTGGAATTACGGCCTCTCAAAATTTCAAAAATGTCCTATTTCCACATTTTTTCTTATTACATGAAATTTTCAAATTTTTGTGTAAGTCACAGAAAACAGTTTTTATTGAGTTTTGGAAGTGTGCGCTTTTAAAAAGCGTTGGTTTACATTCTACCTTTTTTTATTTTTATTTTCAAAACATAATATAAATAAAATACCTAATTATTTATTTAACATAATATAATAAAAATAATTTTTAGGTATTTTTAAGATTTTTAAACATTCAACAAAGATTCAATTTTATGTTTTAAATCTAAGCAAAATAATAGGTATGCATTTGTATTTATTATGTTTTATAAAAAAAGCAAAGAAAAATATCGACGAAGAGAGAATAAAGAAACAAAAAATTGAGAATTGATTTGAGATTGAGAGTTGAGTTGAGTTTTGAGAATTAAGATTTGAGACTTGAGAGGTGAGAGACTATCTTATCATTTTATTTAGCATTTACGTTCATACTTTGGTCATACATATTACATTTTCATAGTATGTATACTTAATACATACTTCATTTTCATTTTATTTCATAAATCATAAATCTTAGAAGATTCAATATATGAAATTGAATCCATGATTTATGACTGATGTGTAATTCTGTAATATCAAGTATTAATGAGTAATGAATGAGATTTAATGTATACACATTTTTTTCGTTGTATGTATATTCATACTTATTGTATATATATTCATCATACTAAATTATTGATAAATGTAACAGATGTATGAACTAATATTTCGTTTTGACTCTTTAACTAATTTAAGCTTTTTAAGTTTATTTGATTTTAAAAAATTTGAAGATTTTGAAAAAAAATTTCCAATTAGTTATTTTAATAGATCATTTTCTTTCAATTTTCGATTTTAGTTTTTTAAGAAATGATTTAATTTTAGTTTATTACACAATATACAATTTGCGGAATACAAGATTTCCGCAAATTTCAAAACATTGAAGATTTTATAATATATTGTAAACAAAATGATTTGGTGGATAGTATAAAAGAAGCATTGCATTATTAATAGAAACTATACCAGCAGAAGGATCTTTTTCTAACTTAAAAAATAAAAAAAACTTATGTTCGAAATTCAATGTGTAAAGACAGAATATCT
Source organism: Poecilobothrus nobilitatus (assembly GCA_947095535.1). Classification (NCBI taxonomy): domain Eukaryota; kingdom Metazoa; phylum Arthropoda; class Insecta; order Diptera; family Dolichopodidae; genus Poecilobothrus; species Poecilobothrus nobilitatus. Next base: position 148,688,509 of record OX352774.1, on the reverse strand, counting down.
AGTTTATCATTAATTTATATTGAAAATAAAAATGTTGAAAAAAAAAGAACTTGTAATAAAACAATCTTTTCTTGAAGATGTAATAAAAATTTTTGGAACTAAAGAAAGAAGAATAGACCTAAAATATAAGTCTTAAAAGAATTTTTTATTTTATTTAAATTTTTTTTTGTTTTGAATCAGAAGATTGAAAATCCACGAGCCGCCACTGCTTCCTAGATATCTAAAATAGAAATGTGCATCGTTTAACTACCTCAGTTCCTCCTCGTGAGTAGTTACGGTTCTGCAAAACCGATCTGGCATAAATATTGTTTTTGGATCCTCTATATGTATAGGATCTTGTAACTGGCACAAAATGGCACGTTGTCCACGTTTTGTCTCGAGGAAATGCCAAGCAAGCACCTTGTATTTTTTTCCTAGAACTAAAACATCAATCTTCTCGTATTGAGCGTTGCTTTTGCCTAATGCTATGACTTTATCTAAGAAATCCTAAAAATAAAAAAAAATGAAAAAAATAAAATACATAAGAAAAAAATTCTTACCATTTTAAAATTCCTGTTATTTTTTTTTTTAATTGAATTAACTAGCTAAATTAATAAGAATGAATTGCAAATATACGATATTTGTTTACTTTATATACCTTTACAAAAAAAAAAAGCTTATCGTTTAGGATTTCATTTCACAAAAGCTCAATATGTAGAAAATTTCTACTTTAAAAAAAAAAAGTACAACAAGTTATATTTTAAATCAAATGCAACTTTGTTAATATTTTTTATTAATATAAAATTACTTAACAAAGTTGTATTATTATCATTTTCTGATGATTGACAGTATATTTTCTTTTAGTTGCTATTAAATTATAACTTAGTAAATCATTTACATAAATTGAAAATGATAACTTTTGACATTTTGTAATTTTTATTATTAATAGAAAAAGACTATAATTAAAATTGAAAAGGTTAAAAATAGATCAAATCTTACTAAATAAATAAAAAATTGTGTAGTAAAATTAATCAAAAAGTTGCATTTTTATTCGAAAACAAGGATGAGTCACTTATAAATCCCTTAGAGTTTTTGTTAACTAAATATTCCAACATTTCCACACTATTGAAAGATTGTTTGATAGAACATGAACGTTTTAAGATGAACGCTGAATTTTTTGCTGAGAATTTAAAAATGAATGGAAATTAAAATGATGTACAAATATCTATTAAATCATTTCATAACCGATGGTTCTTGTGTTGAGTATTGAGGATTTACAAAACACATTAGAGAATATCATTTTAAAAATACAGGAACGTGCAGAAGATTTTCAAGACAAAGATAGTGGATGGGCACTATTAAAAATAATTGGATTAGAAATAAATGTTAATGAATATCAACCTCTTAGCTGATCAAGTTATATTAAGCTTCCTCGAGAGATAGAAAATAAAAAAACTTGCATAAATATTAAAAATGCTGATATTTATTGCTTTAAATGGGCTTTAATATCAGCATTTCAGTCACCAAAAAATAATGTCCCAATAGCTGGATCATATAAAATAAAAAATATTCATTCAACCAAAATAAATTAAATAGAGGTTCAGTTTCAGTTTTAAACTTTGAGGGAATTGAGTTTCCAGTTAAGCTTACACAAATAAAAATATTTGAGAACCAAAATCCAAAACAATAATCCAAGCAAAATCCAAGCATAAATGTTTTTAGAGTTGAAAATAATAAATTAATAGGATCGAAGAAATTAAAAACCGGAGACAAGGAAGCAAGCAAAAAGATCGTTTGCTACTATACAAATTGGTATCAGTACCGAACCAAAATAGGTAAATTTGCACTAGAAGATATTCCAGCTGATCTTTGTACACATATTATTTTTGAATTTGGTTGGTTGAAAAAAAAACAAATTAAGTTCTTTTGAAAGTAATGATGAAACTAAAGATTTCGTACCAGGACTATATGAGAGAATTATGTTCATGAAAAAATTAAATTCCAAATGAAAGGTAACAAAAATAATTATAACACTTTATTTTAAATATCTCTTATAATATCTCTAATTATATCAATATCTCGTACAATATCATAATATTAAATTCAGAAAATAAAAAAATGTGCAAAATTATAATGTTTTCTTTTCAATATCTTGTACAAAGTGATATTTCCTGGTATATGAATACTTCATATATCATGAAAACAAAAATAATCAAATATACGAGATTTTAATGTCCGAAAATGAGGAAATTAGTCGTTTTTGTAAGAAATCTTATTTTGCATAATATATAATTGTACAAACTGTACTTTTACCGACTTGGTGGGATACCACATTAAAATTAATAACACTTAAATTTCAGCGAACCCACTAGGGTACATATATTACAAAAGATATTATAATTTCATTTTGGAGTTTGAATTTTATCGTAACTCAATAAAAGAAATGAATAATAAACTTAAGAAATTAATTAACAAGAAAATTACTAAAACTTTAGTAGAGGATGTTTATCTTTATATTTTTAAAATCGAAAAAAGATTTTTTTCAAGATTTTCTGGGCAATTGCTAAAGACCGTATGTAGTTCCAAAGCACTCAGCACTTTTTTAAAAACAAAAATGTATAATTTTAATTAAACAAATTTTTTTTTATAAATCGTTTAGATACTTTTAGCTCTAGGTGGATGGTCATTTGGTACACAAAAATTTAAGGATATGTCTTCTACAAGATATCTTGTCAGACACAGCAGACATTTATTTATTCAGCTATACCTTTTCTACGTAAACGGGGGTTTGTTGGTTTGGATTTAGATTGGGAATACCCGAAAGGAACAGATGATAAAAAGGAATTGCGTGAAGCTTTTGAAGGGGAAGCGAAAGAACACAAGAAAGCTCAACTTCTTCTGACAGCTGCAGTTCCAGTACGTCCAGATAACATTCGTGCAGGATATGATGTTCCAGCTGTTGTCAGTTACTTGGATTTCATTAATCTTATGGCATATGATTTTCATGGTAAATGGGAGCGTGAAACAGGGCATAATGCACCACTATATGCACCATCTAGTGGTTCCGAATGGAGAAAGCAATTGTCAATTGATAAAGTTGCCAATTTATGGGTTAAACTTGGCGCCCCAAAGGAAAAAATTATAATTGGTTATATAAATTATATAAAAAATGAAAAAGAACATCATCAATTTAATGCTTCTCGAACAAAAAGAAAAAGCGCATTATGTTTTTATAAAAAGTTTGTCAACATAACTCAACATAAATCAAAAATTTATATTTGCAACAGCTGTTTACAACATTTATATTATCCAACACAACTTCAAATTCATAAAAAACAATGCAATAATGTAATAACAATTTTACCAACAGAGACTGAAAATATTTTAAAATTTAAAAACCATAACCAGCAAATGGAAGCTCCTTTTGTGATATATGCAGATAGTGAAAGTATATTGAAACGAATTTCAACATGTCAACCAGATACAGAAAAACAATTTACAACAAATATTCAAGAACATGTTCCTGCGGCGTTTTCATATATTATAAAACTAAATAATAAAGTGTTAGGTTTTCTTAAAGATGAAATGGGTGGAAAAATAATTACCGAATTTGTAGGTTTAAGGTCAAAAATGTATTTTCTTCAGACTTTAGAAAATGAAAGTATTAAAAAAGCAAAAGGGGTTAAAAAATATGTTGTTAATGACTTAAATATAGAGGATTACAAAAGTTCTTTATTTCATGATTTGATTTTATATAGAAATATGAAGGTTTTTAGATCGAAATTACATACTATTTATACCCAAAATCTTAACAAAATACCTTTAAGTAGTTCAGATAAAAAAAGATACATATTGAATGATAATGTGAATACTTTTGCTTGGGGACACTATGCTTTTAAGGAAATGTAATGTAGGTAATATTTTTTTTTAATATGTGTTTGATATCACACTTAAGATTGTAAAATTATTTATATATCTAATTATTCCGAACTACCTATCTAGATATTAATTTCTATGAAAATAAACTCTATATAATAAAATTTTAATAAACCCAGAAAATATAAACTTTTTTATGTTTTGATTTAATTTTTTTGTACTTGAACTTAAAATTAAAATGCTTTCAAGTTCAAGTTAAGCTTAAAACAACAATCTACTATTATAAATATAAACAACCTTATTTATTTATTTATTTTTTTTTTTTTAATGTTCCAGAAAAATATTAAATTAAGTTTAAACCATGCTTTTAAAACTTTTAATATTTAATTTCTTTTAAAAAATTTGTAAGTATAAACTCATATTTTGATGTAACAGGAAACTTAGTTTACACTAGTTCAAGCTTGTTATTATAAGTTTAAAAGCTTTTTTCAAATAAAAAGTCTCTATGACTTTCAACTTTAAAATGGCAGTTGAACTTAATTTTCAAACAAAACGGATGAGCTTTATAAACTTTGAATTCAAACCCGGTTCAACTTTAAAAATTATTTTTTAAATTTTTTAGAAAAATATTAAATTAAGTTTAAACTTTAATAATTTTGTATTTATTATTTATTTCAAAACTTTTTTAGTCAAGTTCACAATCAAATAAAAAGTCTCCATGACTTTCAACTTTAAAATTACAGTTGAACTTAATTTTCAAATAAAACGAACGTGCTTTATAAGCTTTAGAGCATTTTATCCAGAACCCCCATATCTATACTACTAATAATCAGCAAAATCAGCAAAAACTGAGGAGATGACTAAAAATATAAGTTACACCACAAAATGTGTTACTAGGCCTAAAATAGATATAAAAATAAAAAAGCCCTTCGAAGGACTTTTGACAACATATTTCAATCAAGTATATTCTAAAGTTACAGATTTTAAAAAATAGAAATCACGTGTAATAGAAGCTTTCAAAACTTTTATAGACAGTGTACAATTGATTCCCATTATTAAACCAGATATGTTTTTTATATACAGACATAATTGCACCGCAAAAAAGAGGTGATAAAGATGTAAGGTGCTTAAGATCTGTTAACATACAAAATGCTTTCACTGACACTGCAAAAGAATTCAGTAATACTCAATATTGCAATGTTGAGAAATCATTTAATAACATTTCATTTCTTTTATGTGATAAATATGGATACAAAATAAACTTTTTCAATAAAAATTGTATTACATTTTAAAAAAATATAAATAAAAGCGATTTTACAAAACTGTATATTATTTTAATTTATTCATTATGGAGAGAGCATACTATAAGTATTATTTAATTCAATCTGGTAGAGGACTTGATGATATCGGCCCTTTATTACATTCAACCGTATCTTTTGAAAGAGGTCGTGTATTGGGAAGCTTTGGGGGACTTTTTAGATATTTGAGACCATTATTTACTTCAGGTGCTGATATTTTGAAAAAAGAGGTTATTAACTCTGGTATCAATGCTTTATCTGATATTGCATCTGGTGCAAATTTAAAAGAAGTTATGCAAGATCGTAGTAAAGAGATTGCTGAAAATGTACGATGTGGTGCCGTACGAAACTGAATGAAAAGTATGGTTCTGGTAAAAGAAAACCAATAGCTATAAAAACACCATTCATTAAAAATTTAAACTATTTTACGTCAAAAATAATAACGACGCAAAGATAATAACAAAAAGATATTTTTAATTAATTATGATTGAGTGTATGAAATCTGAATTGAATATTTTTAAAACCCAACCTATTCAGTCTAGCATTTTACAATTTGAAGAAGTTTCCTACAATCGTATTGCTTCTTTAGACAGCCCTTCAACTATTGAATTTATTTCACTAGTTAATAGCGATACATATAGAGATTTGTCTTCTACATATTTGAGATTAAAAGTACAGATCTTAACAAAAGATGGAACACTTTGGAATAATGATAAAACTGCTGATGGAAAAACAATAATACAACCAAGTGAAGTTAATAACATTCTACATTCTTTAATAAAACAATGTAATGTTCAATTAAATGGCAAAAATATAACACCATCTGATGGAAATTATCACTATAGAGCTTATATTGAATCATTATTAAATTATGGTACAGATGCTGCTGCAACTCATTTAGAATGTGCAGAATGAATTTTAGATTAAGCAAATATAGCAAAATCTGATAATAATGGATCAAAAGAGCGCGACAAATTGTATCATAATAACAGTGTAACTAATGGATAAACAGCAACTAATGGATAAACTACACGTAGATATGATTAATCAACCTACTTTACTTATAAATATTGTTGACATTCGTATAGTTTTAACACTTGAAAAACCAGATTTTTTCTATTTGCAGACGATTCTGATGAATCACAATCAAAAATTATAGAAGCCACGCTATTTATGAGACATTTTACCGTTAACCCAAGCGTGCTGTTATAGCACACAATGCTGTTCTTGGGAAACCCAATCCTAAATATAATTATAAACACGTTGAAGTAAAAAGTTTCAAAATTCCAGTGAACAGCTCATCAATATCACTTGATAATGTTTTTATTGGATATTTGCCAAACACAATAATTTTTTGTATAACAGAAAATGTGGGTTACTCTGGAAAAAGATCAAAAAACCCATACAATTTTAAACATTTTGATATTTCACAATTTGTGTTAAACGTAAATGGTGTTCAAATACCTAATTCAGCAATTGAAACCAGTTTTTCAGATGAAAATAATTGCTGTACAAGAGCATACAGTACACTTTTTTCAGGAACTGGAATTTACCACAATGATAAAGGCCATCAGATAACAAAGTCTATGTTTAGTAATGGATTTTTTATACTAGCTTTTGATTTAACTTTAGATGCATCTTGAAATGAAGTATGTCAAGGTTTACTAAACCAGGATACAGTTAGAATTGAGGCAAGGCTATCAAAACCACTTACATCTACACTAACTGCTATTGTTTATGGAGAATTTGATGCAAGCATACAAATTGATAATAATCGAAATATATTTACAAATCTATAAATAGAATACTGAAACATGTATTTGAATATTCCACAAGATGTCATCATCCTGTGCACTTATGGATGTGAAGTTTTGTTGTGATGATAAAAATACTTTATTTGTAAAAGATATTTGTTTAGTTGGAATTAAAGAACCTTGTAAAAAATTTGTAAAAGAGTTTACTTACAGTTGAACCAAATTTCCAACCAAAGAAATTATAATTGAAAATTTTGAAAATTATTCTTTCGGAACTGTACATAATGATAAAATTAATAAAGAATTAAGACAGGTACTAGAAAAATTTGATGTTATTATAACAAATGAAAAATTAAAAAATTTTAATGAACTACATTAATGAAATAAGTAAAGTGTATGATTTGAGTCAGTGTCATGAACACTTTAGAAATAATTAGTGTTTTAATACGTAACCAATTCAACAAACAAATATTTTAAGGGAGTTTTTGCTTTAGACAAAATTTCAAAAATAATAGAAAAAAACACTTTTTTAATTGTACACACTGACAAGATAAAAGATCCGGGAACACATTGGTTTGCCCTTTATATTCCAAAGCATGGTTGCACAGAATATTTTGATTCGTATGGTGGAGTTCCAGTTAAACCGGAAATTTTGAAATACTTGAAAAATCAGTGCATAGTTTTAAATAATAAGCATATACAAGTTATTCTTTCAGATGTATGTGGGCAATACTGTTGTGTTTTTGGCTGGTATAAATGTTTTGGTTTAAGTATGAAAACTTTCTTGAATGAATTTTACAAAGATAATCATGTAGAAAACGACAATCTGATTATTAATATGTTTTACAATTAATTTGGAAATTCAAATTTTTCACAATCTCGTGTACGTCAGCAATATAATTAATATTAAAAAGCTTTAGTTAAAACGTAGTAATGGAAAATCAAGGTTCGAACACAAATTTGATGTTGAGCTATACATATTTTCTCAACAGAAATCAGTAATTAAAAGTTCTTGTTGGTTTTGATACAGAATTTCTTGCAGCAACTTGCATTTTTCACCGTATTGAAAAAAAGCCAGCTATTTTAAAACAGCATGATCAGTGTAAGTTCCCTCAGCAATTTTATGAAAAGTATTCGAAACAATCAATAGAGAATACAAAATTATGTTTACAATATGGGTTAAGAATGGTTATTGGCCGATGTCTTAGCATTAACAAAGAGGAAGCTGACACATTTTACAACTTAATTGATTTTTTTCAAGCTGTAATGATACCCAATAAAAGTGCTGAATCAAATGTACGGGAATATGTTATTAAATATATAAAAACGTGTCAAGAAAAACATGTAATGAAATTGCGCGAAGAAATATATATTTCAATACAACGTTATAGCGTTCAATGCAATTATTCTAGATTGTTTTTTGAAATACCTGTACTACTAGAAAATAAAATATGTAAAATTTATTTAATTTGTTTTTATTATGAAATACTTATAGATACATAATACATTTATACAAATATTCTTATATAATATTTTAGGCTATAAATTATTTCTAAAAAATTCTGCAAAATAGTCAAGATCCCCTTCTTGGTTATTTATTTCACAAATCAACTTGGACTTCATTTTGTATACTGACTATTGCAGTTTCCTCAGTGAATGCAAATGTTGTTGAATCAGATGCCATTTTTGTAAAATATCTCACCAAAATTGAATTAAAAATGTTTTGCCAGTAAAATTGAACCGCGTTATATACTGTAGAACCCAGTCAAAATTCAAAGTTTTCAGACTATATAAATAAAGAATTGTAAAATTAGATTTTTAAAACTAGTTAGATGGTGTAAAAATCATGTCAAGATCTCAAATAGTAAAAGAAATACATAGATCAGCTAGAAAAAGGTATCTTAGAAGGAAAGTTAAGCAGAAAGGTGTAAATGATTCGTGGCAAATTGATCTGGTGGAAATGATTCCTTATGGATAATTCAACAAAGGTTTTAAATATATGTTAACAGTTTTAGATATATTTTCTAAATATGCTTATGCTGAACCAATTAAAACTAAAACCGGTAGTAATGTTTTAAATGCTTTAAAGAAAAATATAAAACAAGCTAAAAACTTACCTCAAAAGATTCATTCAGATCAAGGTAAAGAATTTTTCAATTCTATATTCCAAAATTTTGTTGTAAAGAACGGTATTATACACTATCATACTTACTCTGAAATGAAAACATCTATATTGTAGAACGATTTAATCGAACTTTAAAAAATTTAATGTGGAAAATATTTAGTTTACAAGGAAACTACAATAAACTTGCAATTAATATATTGCAATCTTTATTAAACACCTATAATTCCACTAAACATAAAACAACTAAATTACCCCCTGGAAAAATTTCTAAGAAAAACGAAAAATTTATTTGAAAACATGTTTATATGCAACCTAAAATTTCTCTAAAAGCTAAATATAAAATTGAAGACTATGTTAGAATAAGTAAATACAAAAAACCTTTTGAAAAAGGTTATCAACCGAATTGGTTTACTGAAATTTTTAAAATTATCAAAGTAAACAGTACCTATCCTATCACATATCAACTGATTGACTATAAAAATTATTCAATATTTGGTGGATTTTATGAGGAGGAACTCACATATGTTAAACACCCAAACGTATATCTTGTCGAGAAATTTTTAGAGAAAAAAGGCAATAAAGTTTTTGTTAAATGTCTTGGATTTGACGAAAAACATAACACACGGATAAATTCAACAAATATTGTTTAATATGTGTAAAATAAAACTTTAATAAGGATAAAAATTTGATAAAATCTGAAAAATAAAATAAAATCTTAACATCTGAAAAATAAAATAAAATCCTAGCATCTAAAAAATTAAAATAAATTTTGAACAGTACAAAATTTATTTGAAATAAAATTTTTTATTGAACAAATTCTTTATATAAAATTCTTAATATAAAATACATAATTCTTAATATATAATAATTCTATAACATAAAAACTTAAACTATAATTATCGTTTTGTGGCGAATTGAAAATTACCACTTTTTCCTTTAAAAATTAACTCATTTTCCTCGTTTACGAGGAAATAAGTATTTTTTTCGATTTCCTCTCGGACATCATTATCTTCAAATAAAAAGTTGCGGTATAAATATAATATTATTTAGGGCCTCGAAGACCCATTTTTCACCGTAAACGGTGTTTAATTTTTTAATTTTATGTATTTTATAGAGCCTACTTGGCTCCATATCTTTAACCTTCAAAAATTTTTTTAAAGGTTTTTTTTTTGAATTAAATAATTCCACCAGTTTTCTTTTTTTGGTGGAATTTGATGTTGTTCGTGATATGCAAAATGCTGAGCCAGCAAATGTTCGATTTGCTCTGGAGACTGTTAACATGAATGTTGTTGTTGTTGTTACTCTTGTTGATGATGTTGCTGTTATTATTGTTGTTGTTGATGTTGGTCATAATAAAGTTGCATTTTCGCCATTTCTTTTTTTTTGTAGGAATTTGAGCCTGAATGGCTACGTCATCGAACAGGTAAACCTTGTCAAATTCCTGTGCCATCCTGCTTGCTTCAAATTAAACTGATATTTTTATAAAATCTCGATGTATTTATATACAAATTTCGAGTAATATTATAACAAAATAAAAACTTTAGAACTAGTGACACTCTTGCAAATATTTTCTAAATGGAAAGGGTAAAATCTATCAAAAATGTCAGTTGATTGCATTTAAATTGCCGTTTGATTACAATGTTGTTGTACTGTTTTCTATTTAAAATACGTATAAGATGAGAATCTAATTATTAATGAAATATAATTTATTATTTTTTTCTAATTATATAATTTATTATTGTGTCATTTGATTACAATTTATATCTTTATAATAAGTTTTAAATTACATTGTAGTTTGAAAATTACAATGTTGCATAGAATTTTCTATTTACATCTTAAGATAGGATTAAGATGAGATTCTAATTAAAACAACTAAAATTTATTAAAGCGTTATTTTAGTTTAAGAGAATGAATCTGTATTAAAAATTTAATATTATTATGTTATTCAAGCATTTAGCATCTTCGTATAAAGAAAATGTCGAAAAAAATTATTTTACAAAGGTTTCTTATCGAAACTATAACGCCTTACATAATAGAAAGCAAGAATTCGACATTTGTTAAACGGTTTAATATGAACGGTCATAAAATAAAATTTGCAATTAAATCCGTACCTGAAAATAGAGAACCAATCAGCTGGATTAAGGATGCTATACATCAAATAATCAGGATTGCTGTGAAAGATGTGAATTCCCCTCATAAGATTGGGTTAACATTTTGTGGAGAGAGCTTTGAACATCAAGATCCTGCGTATCTCAGTTTTAGATCCGCTCATGAACTTAAATTTAGCGACGTTTGGGATGTAATTTTTAATGTTTTTCAAAATAATTCTGAAGGTAGTTATTTATAATGCATTTTTTGTTTCATTTATTATAAACTATTTTTATTTTACGTCTATAGGCTTATACCCACTGGTAGAGGTAGAAATAATAAATTTCAAATTATAAAGAGGAATGCTTAAAAAGGAAAGGAATAATAACAATAAAAAACAGCGATAATTTATTCTGCACATTTATTGAATACGAAAAAATTCGAAAAAATATAAGAAAACTTCAAACTTTAACAGCTTTAAAATTATTAAAAACATTAAAAATGACAATTCCATCAGAAGGTTGAGAATTCGTGAATTGAATCAGTTTCAAAAATTTGTACATAAACACAAAATTGTTGTATATAAATATGGAACAAGGGGTGCAGAAGTAATATTTGAAGGATTTAATAATGGAAAAAAATTAACTTGCTTTACCATAATAATCAACTGCTTTTTGCACAGCATTTTATTGGGAAGAATGTCATATTCCGTATTCTAAGAAAAATTAACATAGGTGTTCGAAAAGTTGCCCTTGCTGTCAAAACTCATCAGGTTGTTCAATTAAATTTCAATTTCAATTTTAGATAATACAATTTACAATTTATGTGCAATGCAAAATATTATTATATATAGGTATATACAGTAAAATAAAAATAACATTTCAAAGAAGAACAATTAGCAATAGAAAAAATACATGAAAAAAAAAAAATGTTATGTAATTATATAGCTAAAAAAAAAAAAAAAAAAAGATAAAATAATTAAATATTCGAATATTCGAAAAACAAAAGTAAATTTATATTAAAAGTAAACTTATCAATTAACCAGGTAGTTTTATTAACCTCTTAGTTTTTTTTTTATGATATTAATTTTTTTTTTTGTTCCTTATATGATATTAATATTTTGATAAATAAAACTTTCTACATTCTTTTTTAAATTTTTTGCTAGGTAAATTTTTTAAAGAGCTGGGTATACTATACATTGTTATTGTTGTGTTTATAATTGATTTGATACCATTTTTTTGAAAATCAGCTGGATACCGTATATTTGATGCCTTTCTTGTGTTATACTCATGAATGTGATTATTTCTTTCTGTTGTCGTGTTTGTTTTTATCGAAGTTGTGTTGATATTATGTAGATGCTGTATTTGTATTAAGTTTTTATAACCAATTAAATTATAATTATCCTTAGGTCTTTGTGCATTTCTATTGTTGGTGTTCCATGTAAGACAAAAAGTTTTTTTAAAGCTTTGTTTTGGATTGTTTGAAGAGCGTTTATATTTTTAGCATATGTATTTCCCCAGACTAAGTCACCGTACCATGAAAAAGGCTTTATATGTTGAAATTTGGATTTTTTTTTGGTAGTCACTTTCCTATTTTTTTGAATACTCCCGCTATCCTATTTTTTTGAATACTATCCTTCTTGTTTTTTGCATGAGATTATTTATATGAGAGTTCCAAGTAATTTCGTTGTCTATTAAGTATTATTACAGCAAGATATTTATAATTACTACTTTTTCAATTTTTGTTTTATTATAATGTAGGTTTGCTCTGCTTACATTTTTGGATTTAAACAACATGTATTTTGTTTTATGGGCATTTATAGTTTTCTCCGTATGCAATAGCTATATCATCTGCATAGAGGAATGCTTGACGATTTAATTGTAGTTTTGAGAAGGTATACATAAAACATAAAAAGAGGCCTGGTCCTAGTGAGCTTCCTTGGATCACTCCATAGTCAATATTTTTTTCTTGGTTCTTGACTCCATCGCTATCTACATATTGCACTCTGTTCTGAAAATAGCTTTCGAACCACTCTAAACTTACTCCAGTAACTTCACATTTGAACAGGATCTTTAATAAGATTTTCCTGTCCACTGAGTCAAACGCTTTAGATAATTCATAGAACACTAAACATATTTTCTTTCCGCTATTTATTGAAGTTTGAACATGCATTATAACATCAAAAAGCGCAGCAGTTGTGTTGGAATTTTTAGTACAACCATACCGAATTTTACTAATGAAATTGTTTTCCTTTAAATAACTTGTGAGGTTATTTATTTATTACTTAATTCAAGTATTTACATATTACATTTAGATAATTATACTTAATCTAAAATTAATATTAAAGTTATGCAAAGCAAAATTTATTTTATTAAAAAAACGAGAGAGAATACAGTTGCCTTTGTCAACTCTTAGATACCCGTACGAACCGTTAGTATGTTCACAGCCTGTCACTCAGCTTACAATATTATTTTTTTAATATTTTAGTATTTTAAAATAATTTGGGTGAATTTTATAATTTCTAGAACTATGGGTTGTACATATATTCAAACTACATACATATATGTTCATACATTCTTCAAAATTCTAATCTTCCACATAACGATTATCAATCCAAAACTTTTTCAAATATTCTATAGTATCATTTAATACTAAGCGATAAATGTACATTAAATTACAAAATAGTAAATATAATTTTAAATATTATATTATATTAATGCGCACATAGTTTATTTATATCGCCATACATTGCAAAATTTCTTTAAAAATATTTCCATTCATAGAATAATTTCTTATAAGTACAATAAAATACATATATGTATGTAAATACGGCGCTATATAATATATATCTATACTCTTATCATTCATTCACTAGTGACATATACGATATGTAAATAAACATGATATTATATAAGTATGTATATATATTGATATCATATAAATAAAAATTCTTCAAGCAACCGTTATGTTGTTTATTTATTTACATTTTTTTGTACTACGCATTATATCCTCAACAATTTCAAATTATCGAGTAAAACAAAATGCAAAAAATTTGTCAAAGAAATTTGTTAGAAAATTTGAAAAAATCAAGTAACACTTTCGTCAATTATAAAGTAACCCTATATTATTAAAAAAAGTTGTTAACAGAAATAAGAGTATAATGTTGAAACTTTAATTTTTATGTATTACTTCAAAAAAATGTTAACAGGTGTTCAAGTTACAGGTGTTTCAAAATAGGAAATTTTCAGTTTTTGAGCCCTTACAGCTTCTAAACGGGAGGTGATACAAAAAAATTCTGAAATGACTCATACTTATTTTCAAAGATCTAACTTCTGTCAAAATTTCAAGTTTCCAACTTAAACCGTATAGCACCGTACGAACCGTTAGTATGTTCACAGCCTGTCACTCTGCTTATAATATTATTTTTTTAATATTTTAGTATTTTAAAATAATTTGGGTGAATTTTATAATTTCTAGAACTATGGGTTGTAGATATATTCAAACTACATATATGTTTATACATTCTTCAAAAGCAAATTCTAACCTTTCACATAACGATTATCAATCCAAAACTTTTTCAAATATTCTATAGTATCATTTAATACTAAGCGGTAAATGTATATTAAATTTACTTAGTACAAAATAATAAATATAATTTTAAACATTATATTATATTATATTTAAATATTCCATTGACAGAATAATTTCTTATAAGTACAATAAAATACATATTTGTATGTAAATACGGCGCTATATAATATACATCTATACTCTTATCATTCATTCACTAGTGAGATATACGATATATTGTAAATAAATATGATATTATATAAGTATGTATATATATCAATATCATATAAATAAAAATTCTTCAAGCAACCGTTATGTTGTTTATTTATTTACATTTTTTTGTACTACGCATTAATCCTCAACAATTTCAAATTATCGAGTAAAACAAAATGCAAAAAATTCGTTAAAGAAATTTGTTAGAAAATTTGAAAAAATCAAGTAACACTTTCGTCAATTATAAAGTAACCCTATATATTATTAAAAAAAGTTGTTAACAGAAATAAGAGTATAATGTTGAAGCTTTAATTTTTGTGTATTACTTCAAAAAAATTTTAACAGGTGTTCAAGTTAAAGGTGTTTAAAAATAGGAAATTTTCAGTTTTTGAGCCCTTACAGCTTCTAAACGGGAGGTGATACAAAAAAATTCTGAAATGACTCATACTTATTTTCAAAGATCTAACTTCTGTCAAAATTTCAAGTTTCCAACTTAAACCGTATAGCACAAGTATATATTTATTATATACATGTTTGTAAAGCTTATAATAGCACCTATCTTTTGAAATTATCAGATTGAAAATATACCTTATAGAGCTTGTGTTATAACAATTTAAATATAGAGATTTTTCGCAATTTGGGGGGCTGTAGCTCCATAACGGGTGCGGGAATTACTAAAAACTTCTGTTGTTTTAGTGCGTAATCCTCTTACATTTTGATAATATAATGAGAGATTACTTGTCCGATCTTTATGCTTTATTGTTGATACAGTGATTGAGTTATTTTTAACTTTTGGCAAGAAAAAAGTTATAATATTATATACTTTCTCTCGATCGCTGTAAGTGATTATAGTAGTTACTATTACAATAACTACGAAAGGCTTTTAAGTCTTCTTGCATCATTTTAATGGACACGCCAATAGACTCATGATAGTTTACAAAGAGGTCATAAAGAACTTTGTAATTCATTGGAAGACATTCATTATGTAGAAGTACTAAAACATTAGTCTTTGTTTTTACCTCGATAACAAAATTATAGGAGTCGTCATGTAAGTAAGAGAGGTATAATCTCATAATATTATATATTCTTTCATCTCTTAATCTTGAGCATACATTTTATCTTGTTCATTTAACGATTTTTTAGTCATTCTAACTATTGGTAGCACTAAAGGTTGAACAAAAGTATTATCATTTGTTTGGGGAGCCAACGGTTCAATAGGGGTTTTCGTAGCACCCAGCTTAACATCCGAAATTTGTGTTGGTCCTTTAATAAAATTATCATACTTATGAATAGTAGTTGTTTTATTTAGAAGTATTAAGTTTTATATATCAAATAAAGATGATTTGTTTTGTTTTAATTCTAATGTATTATTGCTGTTATTATCATTATTATTATTACAATTTTCATTATTATTATTAATGTTATTATTGTTATTACTATTATTGTTAACAATATTAATGCTATCAAGATCAATACTGTCATTATCATCATTATTATTATTATTACTATTATTATTATTTTTACTATTGCTATTATTTTTATTATTATTACTATTACTATTATTATTATTCTTGTTATTATCATTATTATTATTATCGTGATTATTATTATTATTAATGTTGTTATTATCATTATTATTACTGTAATTATTACTGTAATTATTACTAATACTATTAACAACATTAATACAATATTATCATCGATATTGTCATTATCTGTATTAATTGGTAATGTGAGAAATTGACATGAAAAATTTGTGAATTTATTAAATGTGGGAAGTAAACACTGCTTTTTATAAAGAGGTAGTTTACGTTAAGTAAAATTATTACTAGATAAAACAGAATCAATACTATTGTGTTGTAAGTTTGACAATGTCTGATTATGTACATTTACTTTATTAGATGAAGTGGCAAAAGGATTTAAAAGAGGTGACTTTTTCTGTGATGGTGCCATTTTAAAGTTATTATTGGGAGTGTCTTTTTGGATAAAATTTTGAATTAAGGTACCTTTACCCCAATTTTTTGTGTTCGTTATTACATTAACTTTAGATTTAGGTACCATACTTTAAAAGATTTGTATTTGGGTCGGTATTTTAAATTTTTAGGTGTAATGTTTGTAACATGAATATTACTACATTTAAATTTATCAATTAACAACTTACTAATACTTTTTGTTCTGATCTGACTGGAAACTTTCAAAAATAAAGCAGATGACTATCACTGGTAGAGCTGGAATTTGTTGAGGCAGGAAGTAAGAAATCTACTTTTTTGAGTTCTGGTTTTTTTTTTGTTTCGATTTTACCTTTATAGTATGAAAATTAGTAGAGCCGGATTTTATTTCCCTAGATGTGGTAGGTGGTAAATCCCGTTTCTGAGTTTCTATGAGTTCATTTTCTGGAACAGAATTCTATATATCTGTAGTACTGCTTGATTATTCCATATATAAAGATTTATTGTTAATTGACTCGCATTGAATTTCCTTATTGCAATTTGGTAATTGTTCCTTTATTTCCATAGTATGAAGGGATAATTTCATACGGGTTAAATCGCCTTTAAGATTATTAATGTCATCACGAATGCCACCCAACTCATTTGATGTTGCTGAGAGAAGTTCACTTTTTAAGTCATTAAAAAGATCAGTAAAATCTTCTTTTAAATGTTTTTCACGGCCAGACAGGAAACTGGAAAGCGTTTGATTAAAATTATCATGGCTTTTAGCCAAATCGTTAAAACACAACGAGTTATTTTTTAACGCATCAACTGCTTTGGCCGATGAACTTTTACATTCATTCATAATATCCTTTAAGCAACTCATCAACTCGTCTTTAAGTATGTTAGTCGGCTGTATGTATGTTATTCAGTTTTGGAATCTGTTGGAATAGTACATTACTGTACTATTTCAACAGATAATTCCAACAGATAACGTACTAATAGTACTGCACTGCATTTATGTTGATTTTTATTAATTTGATTATACATATTTCTTTTTTTTCCTTTTTTTAATTTTTTTTGAATTTATACAGTTAATATTTAAGCAAATGTAAAAAACAAACTTAAATGACCCAAATAGAAGTATGATATGTTAGCAACAACAGTTAAAAAAAAGAAAAAAAATTTTGCAAAATGATTCACAATGTTTATAACTTTTATTAATCCCAAAGTAAAAAAACATTAAAGTATTGAATTTCGAAAGTCAGCACTTTTTAAATAATTTTATGAAAAGTTAGTATTGAAATTTAAAGTTAGTTAATATTGTATTAAAAAAACAAGAATAAAACAACAAAAAAAAAATTTAGTTATATTTTTTGTTAAAGTTCTTTATTTAGAAAAAAAATTTTAAAAAGTAAAATGCGAGTTACTGTTAATTTACGTGTTGATAATTTGAAAACGAAAGTGATTATGTTGATTATTTACACAGTTGATTATTTACACATGTTTCGATTCATTTACTTAGCGTAGATGCTATTGTTATTGTTCGAAAATTATTGACGTCGTTCTTATCTCCTTCTTTTTTATATATTGAGATTATTCTTGTTATCTTCAGTTTTGATGGAACAATACCACTTTTAAGTGATGAGTTTATTGAAGCTGTAATCGGGTTTAGTTAGTTCATTTTTGCATGCTTTTACAATTGAATTAGATATTCCTTCAGCACTTTGACTTTCCTTGAAGAGAGACTATTTATTAATTTTATTGTTTCACATTGGTTAATATTTTCAAATACAAAGTTAATTTTTGTTTGCATTCTTTGTATATAAAAAGTGTTGAATTTTTTAGCCATTTCTTCCCCTATGCTGCAATATAGATTGTTGAATTTGTTTATTTTATTATATTTTTCTTTTAATTCAATGTTTTGGTTGTTAAAAAACTTATTGCTTCGACTATTACTGGTTCCATCACTAGCTATTTCCTTAACAAGATTCCAGGTTGAATTACTATTAAAAACTGTCTACAGAAAGTTAAAAGTGTTTCGTAAAGCAAAATATAAAGTTGGAGATTATGTTCGTATAAACAAATTTAAAAGTATTTTTTTTTATTTTAGTAAAGTTAATAATATTTAACTTTACTAAATTTATATTTTTAATAAAATACATTTATCACAAAAAAATTTATCACAATTTTTTTAATGTTCAAGCCTTCCATCTTCAGATCCTAAATCTCTGAACTTGGCTCCTTATGATCTTATTCCAATTCTACGAACCTGCCGAATTCCCAACTTTTCCAAATCTCTAAACTTACTGAAGCTTCTACGCTCATAACATCGTACCAAAGCCTTAAACCCACTACCTTAAAACTTTTTAAACCCACTTAATAATTTAATTTTTAAATTTCATAACACATATTCTCACACTCTAATCCTAAATTCAAATCCACAATACTCTTCATTCAATCATATACATAATATTTATTTTTCCGTAATAACTTTTTTTTATTCTAATTATGAAATATATTCTGCATTAACTTGTTAACCTTCAAAAATATTATATGGTTTACATTACACTTAATAACAAAGCCGGCTTAATAACACGTTAACTAACATCAAAAGCTTTTTAATACAATTTTTCCCAGCTTCATACATTTATATATTGCACACATAAATAATTGCAATAATACTAATTCAAGGTTAAACACTTAATGCACATTACTGCAAATAAATTCACATATGACTTTAACATTCCAGTAATCTCACTTCCTGTAGTCAACCATATCCATACTTTGATACTACATGGTGATGGCGTCATTTCCTGGAGTCAAATTGGTATAGCTATACTACCTGTCTATAATTATTGTGGACCGGAAACAAAATTTGCAAAACGATTAGCTGGTGGTGATAAAAGGATTAATGGTTTAGATGAAGCTTGTCGAAAGCATGATATAGCATATTTCAAAAGTTGTGATCAAAATCAACGTCGTAGAGCTGACAGCTTGGCAAAGAGTTAAAGCTTAAGGTGCAAGTTTTGGTGAAAGGTTAAATTCATATCTAGTTACAAACGCAATGAAAGCTCGCAATTAAAATCGGTATGGGTTTAAAAAAGAAAACAAAAAAAGTTTAAAGAAAAAAACCTTTGAAAAATGTTATAAAAGAAGTTAAATTAGCTATTAAAACTACAAAGAAACCAACGAATGATAAAAATATTATAAAAATTGCTTTACATTAGCTCGAAAGTTTTCTAAGGATCAGAGGGATATTATGAGATAAATTACCGGCACATAAAACTCGGAAATATGAAACTGGTATAATAAATTTGGGTAAATATATTGGAAATGGAGCGCTTATTACAAGAAACCGCAAATTGTGCAATATTTTGACAGTTTTGGAAATTTAAAACCCCCATTAGAATTAGTTCAATATTTAGGAGATAATCTTGTGTATAATTACAACAAAACTTTAATTCATATAATTGTGGCCATCTATGTTTAGAATTTTTATTTCATATTGTTAACAAAAAAAAATTATCAGTAAATAAAACATGAATAAAACAAAAAAAAAATATTTTTATAATTAATCTGACTTAATTAAAAAAACTCACTGACATTAATAATTTTGTTCAAGTTCAAGTTTAAAAGAAACAAAAAGTACTGATAAAGAATAGTTAGAATTTATTCCAAAAGAAATTTAAAGAAAAATTTAATTGAATTGAAACATACTAGGGGCCCCCGTTTAATGTGTAGTCAAATTCTATGTTGAATCTCAATTCATATAATAGACAGTTGCAGTTTAGAAAAATAGAATTAATAGGAAAAGTACAATCCGTAAAAAATCAGAAAGCAAATCAAAACACTAGCTGAAATTATTTTTAAAATAACGCCAAAACAAAATTAAATTGTATAAAAAGGTTGTAGTTGGTATACGTATATTTAGATTATTTGGTATTGTGAGTGAGAACTATTATGTCTATTCATTTATCGAGGTCGAAATAAATGTTTTAAAGTTACGTGGGGAAAACAGAATAGGTATTCGTAAAACTTTCGTAAATTGCACAAACAAAGTTTGGAGTAAAATTCAGTTAAATTTTTTTATACGCCACGTTGTCTGTAACAATATTGCCGTCTAAAAATTTTAAAAATTTAATATCTGAAAAGACGGTATATTTGGCGTGTAAATAGATGGTTCATGGATTGGTTTTGGCGTGTAAATAGATTGTTCATTGTTCCAGTTTCCAGAGGGCGAGAAAATTGTACAAATATTACCACAATTGTACAAATGGTAATATGTAGTAATTAAAAATAAAAATTTTTCAAATTTAATTTTGGTTGTAAGAACTGCTGTATACTAAAATTTAAGTACTTATATGAGAAGAAATTGAGTTCAAAAAAGAATACAATTAGAAAAGTTTTCTAATCGCTTCAAATAATATACAAACATTCATACATAAATGCAACAATTTAATAGAAAAGTACAAAACCAAAACAATTATATATTTGAATTTTAAAGAGACTCTGCCCTCTGGTTACGCATAAGTACATACTTAGATACATATTGATTATTAATACCAGATCAATATCATCATTATTTAAAATTTCAATACATATTGTGATAAATTATTATTTTTATCAATTTTTAAAATGTTTTCTTTATGTGCTAAGTTAAAAGTACATTGCATACATATAGCCAAAGAATTGTTCATTGAGCCGTTGAGGTCGAGTCGAGACTCGAGAGGAAAAAAAATACACAATTTTTAATTAAGAGATTTTTCAATTTTTCAATTTTTCACTTAAGAGAGTAAGTGAGACTGTCTGTTATAATTTTGTGTTATAAGATTGTGTTATATAATTGTAGGTAGCATACTACTGTAATGTAAATATGAAATGTGATATTTATGTTTTATTATTAATACTAGCAGAGTACCCGGCGTTGCGCGGAGTATTTTATTGGCTTTATGAAATTCTGCGTTTTGTTTATGCGTTAATATAATTTAATTAAAATAGTTAACTTATTACTATGCATTTATAGATGCTGGTAGTTTATATTCTATTTTTTATTAGATTTAGTTAAATTGAATAAGCAGAGCCAAGAATTAGAGACAATTCTTCTACAAAAAATTTTTAAAGGAATCAATAATCTATTGAGTACACAATTGCGGCGAAGTGAATTTCCACAATATATTCTTTAATACCGAGACATAAAATCGCATTTCAATTATGACTATAATGTAGTACATTTTTTTTCGTAAGTAATGTCACTTCATTTTTTTGTGAATTATCCTTTTAAGCACATTTTGAAAAATTTGCTATTAGGTTCGCTCTGTTCCTCCGTCTGTTTACAAAACTTATATATTCGTTAATATTCGTTAATACCGAAACATAAAATCGTATTTAAATTATAAAAGACCATAATGTAATCAATTTTTTTTCTGTAAGTAATGTCACTTCATGTTTTGGTGAATTATCAATTATTGGTGAATGAATATGAATTATTTAAGCACATTTTGAAAAATTTGTTATCAAGTTAGCTCTGTCCCTCCGTCTGTTAAAACTTATATACTGTTTAATAAAGAGCAATGGAATATTAACTATGCATAGGTCTCTTAAAAGAGTAATGTTGTAAAACAACTTTTTTATGTACCCTCACCGTTGGAGATCCTACAGCACCGACAGCTCTTCAAATTTTGAAAAAAACTTCTTTTTAAATGCGTACATTTCAGGTTCTGTTTAACATATTTTCAATATAAAAAATACATGATTATTTTTTACCTTTATAAACCAACCAGAATTTTTTTACCTTTAGTTTTTCTAATTATGCTTCCAAATTGTTTGTCTAAAAATATGTGTAAAAATTGTATAGGGATAAGAATGGAAGGTTTTCTGTTTTTTAAATATGTATGTACTAGTTTTTGATTAAATGATGTACAGAAATGTGAATATGTTTTCTAATTTAATTGATTAAGTTTATAGTATTTTTAAATATACCGATATTATACATACTATATGTACATATTTCAATGATATTTTATGGGAAATATGTTATACACATGCATCTTATATAGGTAGACCACATGTAAGTATTGCATTTCTGAATGATGACATGATGATTGTCTAATGTAGGAGATTGTTTCTGTTTTTTAACAACGGCCGAAAATGTTATGTTGTTAAGACTTAAACACAGTAATCTTAAGATACTTCATAAGGTTACTTTAATTACTGTTCTATATTACAAATTTGCTTTGAAAGGTTTTTATGGAATATTAGAAACAGTATAGATAAAAGTAAAGACTGTTGGAAATATCTTTTAACTAATAATAACAATACACAAAATTAGGCAAAATATTATTAATAAGTGCTCGTGCGGAAATGGGTTAACAAACGTTAACAAATATTTTGTCACAGGCTTAATTTAGAACCATAAATTCATCCTGCCAAATTAGACAGAAATTAGAAAGTAAATTTTTTTTTTGACAGTCTATCGTGTCGAAATGTCTTAATGTATCACAACAAAATTTATTGAATGAGTTTGTGTGCCAAAGTGCAATACTTGTGCAAATTTTCAATTGGTCAAATAGTTTAAGCACAACAACAAAAAATGAGAATTTCATGGTCTGATGCCTGATGGGTTAATGTATCGTAACCAAATCAACTCAGAAAGCTTTTGTTATAAAAACCTACACTTTTGTAAATTTTCAACTCAATTGGTAAAAACGTTCAAGTGCGACAGTAAAGAAATTAAAAAATGTTATTGAGCCCTGGTGCCGAAACGGGTTATTGGATCGTAACCAAATCACCTCAGTGAGCTCCTGTGGTAAAGAGCTACACTTTTGAAAATTTTCAACTCAATTGGCAAAACCGTTTAAGCGCGACAACAAAGAAATTGAAAAATTTCATTGAGTCCTGGTGCCGAAACGGGTTAATGAATCGTAACCAAATCAACTCAGTAAGCTCCTGTTGTAAAGAGCTACACTTTTGTAAATTTTCAACTCAATTGGTAAAAACGTACAAGTGCGACAGTAAAGAAATTAAAAAATGTTATTGAGCCCTGGTGCCGAAACGGGTTAATGGATCGCAACCAAATCACCTCTGTGAGCTCCTGTGGTAAGGAGCTACACTATTGTAAATTTTCAACTGAATTGATCAAACCGTTTAAGCAGGACAACAGAAAAATTTAATGAACTTCGTTCGGCTCTCCTGCCCAAACGGGTTAACAGAACTTCATAAAAATTTGTCACAGGCTTTTTTTCGAACTATAAAACCACCATACAAAATTGGACATAAATCGGAAACAAAAATTATATCCAAATTTCTTCGGCACCCGTCCAAAGTTAAGAAGAACATTTGTACAAATTTTCAACTCAATCGATCTAACCGTTAAAGCAGGACAACAAAAAAACGAAAAAGCTTTAAATGGCTCTCGGGCGGCAATGGGTTAATGAACCAGAACACCATATAGCCCATAACACTTTCCGGGGTCGTAGAAATGTTTCTTCAAAATTTGGTTGCAATCGGACTGGTGGTTTTTACGTGAAAAGGGCACAAACAAACAAACAGAATTTCTGCTTTATATATTAGATTATGTATAGGTTTTATAGTAGAAAAATCGTAAAAAATATGTAGTTACTGATGTTCAAAGCTTGAAACGGAATTCATAATACGTAGTGTGTGGCTGAAAACTACGAAATTATAATTATAGATTATAGATACATATATATTATATATACATATACATATTTTTATTGTGATGAATCAACCTTGAAAATTTAAAAAAACAAATGCATTTCTGAAATACCTCATTATTTCAATTAAAGGTATGTTAATAACATTAACTTTAAACGAAAACTCTTCTATATTCTCAACTATTATTTTCCTCCTATAGAGCTAAAGGGGAAAAGAATATACGTGGGATTTAGCAGATTTCCAAACATATAATTCAATACCGAAGAGAATAATTATTATTGGTCATAAATCTATTATAATTCCAACAGGTTCATATGAAATTGAAGATATTGAAATATTTCTCATAAGAATGTTAAATATAACTAAAAACAGATAAGGAAAAATTAATTTTAAGAGCAAATAATAATACATTAAAGTGTGAAATTTTTGGTGATAAGGAAATTGATTTTACAAGAGAAGATAATATTGAAGGATTATTAGGCTTCAGCAAAAAGAAATTATCAGCTAATAAATGGCACACTTCAGATCTTTTTGTTGATATTAACAAAGTAACTATAGTAAGAATAGAATATAATATTATCTCCGGAACGTATATAAGTGGAAGCATGCATTTTACATGAATTTTTTATTAATGTCAGTCCTGGCTATAAAATAATTGAAGTTTCTTAAAGTGTAATTTATCTACCTGTAACTGTTGATCAGATAAGATCTATCACTATTAAATTACTCGATCAGAACGGAAATTTAATTAATTTTCGAGGAGAAACAAGTTCAAGTTAAAAAATAATTTCAAGAATTTCAAGTTAAAAAACCAATTGGATTTATTAATGCACGACTACAAAACGCTGAAACTAAAGCTCAATCAGCATTAGATTTAAATAATAATTCAAGGAATTAATAGTGGTTAGTTTCCACTCAACTTCTAAAATGGATATACATCAAATCGGATATTCTTTAAATATTTTTTTAAATAAATATGAAGATATTTTATTGGAAGAACATTATGAGAAGTTCAAATTAAAACCATTTCAAATTTTTAAAGTAATTAAAAAATGTTCTACAAATTGAAACGAGGTAGTATGGATATCACTGGCATATATGCCCCTATACATTAGATCATCAGATAATGTTGAAAGTTTTCCAGATACTTATCCATGCCATTCAGCAAAACAATGCCTGTGACATTGTACCAAACTAATGGAATTATATAAAAGAATAGAAAATAGGTTATAATAAAAGCATACATAATTGTAAACTAAAGAATATAAATTTAAGAATACAAAATAAAGAATATAAATTTTACAATTTGAAGATTTATTTGCTTTATTTATTCATAAATAAGTGAAAGAGCGTATATTTTAATTAATTATTTCCTAGATGAGTAAGAATGAAGTTGTATTAGCTTGATGCTTCAGATTCATCTGATGAGAGCGATGAAAAGGAAGATGATATTTCAGTTGCTTCTGACGATATTTCAGATTCATCTGAATAGAACCATGAAGAAGAGGATTATGATGATGAAAGAAAAGTAAAAAAGAGAGTCAAATTTATATTAAAGCCTCAAATATATATATTATAGAAATGGAATACCCGAACAGCAATTTAGAACCGTAACTGTTCTAACAGTTTCGTGACTGTAAAGACAGTTTCTTTTTAATAAAAAAATAAGAAAAAAATGGCTAATCAATCCGAAACAAGAAAAAATTTAAACGAATGCTTAAAAATTCGATCGTATTCATAATTACACGACATGCTACCGAACGTTCAATATTATTGTATATAATTTGAATAAAAAAAGACTATTTAATTCTTTAAATTTATTATTTAATTATAGCATTCGTTTCAAATTTTAATAATTATGAAAACGATAAGGTGGTACTTTTTTAGTCCACTGCGGTTAAAATACGGTTTTTTCAAATATTTCTTCAGTCTTTTACAGTTTCAATACAGTTTCTTGGTGTAAATGCTTTGTATATTAATTTTTTTATTATTACAGCATTCGTTTCAAAATTAATAAAACCTTATTATGTTATATAATAATTTTAATAAATTTTTCTAAATATTTTTGTAAAAAAATGTTTTATTGTCACAGACTCTTTATTTATACAATTATAAAGCAGAAAAAAATTAACAAAAGTGTGCGTAATATTTTATCAAATTTATTTACAAAAGAAGCCTTATTTAAATATGCATGGTCTGGACAAAATTCATTAACGAAAGGTAAGTGCTATTTTTAGTTTCAACGTTATACATTATATATTTTTATTTTGTTTAGTTTCCAGATTTTTTATTTAGATTCAGTCCTTTAAAAACCCAAATTACACAAAAATAGCCAGTATGAATTATGATACTAAATTTATTATATACTGAATCATATAAAACTGTAAAAAATAATGTGCTTTTTTGAAAATTCTATACCAGTATAAAACCAATATTGATACGGACTTTTGTCGTTTTGATTGGACTGACTTAAACCTGTCACTTCGTATTTTTGTGTAAACCCTAACAATATGAAACCAACACTGTTACGGACTTTTGTTGTTCCGCATGGACTGACTTAAAACTGCCAAAAAACAGTTCTATTGTGGAAATATCACCAGGATAAAACTAATATTTCTACGGACTTTTGTCGTTCCCCATGGATTGAATTAAAACTCACAAAAAGACTGTTGTTTCTTGAACCACATGGACTAACTTAAAACTGTCAAAAAAGCGTTCTTTATTGGACTTTTTTCCAGAAAAATAACTGAAGCTTCTGGTACCGTCTTCCAAAACATTTTACAGTTTTTTTATTTTACATTTGAATACCAAAGTAGGTCAAAAACCACACAGTCCACAGTCCGCTCTCGGTTTTTTTTTAATTACTAAAAGTTGAAAATGCTGTTGGGGATACAGAATATAAGTTAACTCGATAAAAATATTGGGAAGTTATAGCACTGGACCGCTACAGATTTAATCAACGAATTCAAAATACTGCTACATAATTTTTAAGATTCTAAATAGTAATCACCGGAAATTCATTTTCAATCAAAGATTTTCTAATTAGTTATACATAATAATTACGTACATCTATTTTATTTAGTTTAAAAATGAGTAAAAGACAGGTTGTTTAAGAGCTTCATAAGCCTACACGGAGAAATTTCAAACGACGTAGAGTTATAATTAAAGGATTTGATGATCTTTGACAAGCTGATTTAGTAGAAATGGGTTTATATGCTAAAGAGAACAAAGGTTTTAAATTTTTATTAACTGTGATACCTTTGCTAAGTATGTATGGACAATTCCTATAAAAACAAAAACTTCAGAGAACGTTACAGAAGCAATGCAAAATATTCCTGAAAGTTCTAAAAGACATCCCTAAAATTTACAAACGGATGATGGATGAATTATTCTATCAAATTTTCAAAAATTTAATGGCTAAATATCAAATAAATCATTATTCAACATTCAGCTCGTTAAAAGCTTCCATTGTAGAACATTTTAATCGTAATTTTAAGGAAAAAATGTGGAAAGAATTCATTTTCAATGGCAGTTACAAATGGGTTAATATTATTTCAAAACTAGTCAACCAATACAATAACTCTAAACATCGTACTATTCAAAAGAAGCCAACAGAGGTAAACAGAAAAAATTCTGATGAATTGTTAGTCACTATTTATAATCATATTAAGATTTCTCTACCAGCTAGACTTAAAATTGGCGACTCAGTTCGTATAAGCAAGTACAAACATGTTTTTTAATAAGAATACTAATACCAATAATAGTACAGTGACAGTGGGGGTTACCTTCAATAATTACCTCATGTAGTTACTACATGTTGTAACTGTTGTGACGGCTTTAGTCACTGTTAGCAAAATAATAATAAAAGGCGGATTCATTGTTTCCTTACAGTCCCACTCCCAATTCAATGTTTCCGTATCCATTTTCCTATCCTTTCCTATCCCTACTCCCTAGCCAATATACTGCGTTCGCAGGTAAGGGTTTCATCCCACTATATTGGCTAAAGGGGGAGGTGGGTTTAGTCAGTAAGAATCTGACACTACCAAGGGGAAATTCTTGGTGTCTTTGGAAGATTCCCACCTCCCTTAGGAAAAAAAAAAAAATCTTTACTATATCTATATAAAGATATATACTATATCTTTACTTATCTTTACTTACTTTTAGTCTATTTAAAATCTAAGATCGATGTATGGTTCCAACAACTTCGGCGGGTTTACTTATCAACAACTTCAACGCATACATGCTTTACGATCTGTGGTTAAGTTCCAAGCTTAGACTCTAGCGAAGATTAAAAATCATTTTAAACATAATTCTTCGGAGATCAACAACTGCGGTAGCTCTATGTACTACAACTTCAACAAATAGCATTCTCAAATTTCATTGAATCATTCAACCTTCTTTCTCATTTTCAACTTTTTATTCGAGTTATCAATTTTTAACCGCAAGTTTAAAATTTTTTATATATTTTTTTTAACAGTGACGTCAGTTTTATGTTTTGCCGAAAAGTGTCAAAGAACTGTCATAGTATAACCAGGTATAACCATAAAGAAATCATATACATAGAGTATTTACACCGAACAAATTTTTTAAACCATTTCTGCACAAAATATAGAACCCCGAAATCTGTTTTGTTGCAGATTAACATATTTTGAACAAAAAATTTATACAGAAATAATATTTATTTGCAGTTTATAAAAAAATGAAATGTATTCTTTTCATATTTATACTATTTTATAATTGTAGTGGTATGGTAGTGGTAATATTTTTTTTTATTCGTTTCATTCTTATTTGTTTGTACGTATGTTTATTAGATTTGAAATTATTAGAATTTGAATGTTTAATAATTTTTGGCTGGCATATATAAAGCGTATTAAATAGCGTATATGTTTAGTAAAATTAAAAATATGATTTTATTATGCATGTATAAGAACATAACGTATTGAAGTAGGTAAATAAATAAAAAATTAGATAAGTGATAATAAGTGACTTTTATTAAATATTTTGTTTTAATAAATAAACTTAAGGTAATAAGGCAACAAATCAATGTTAAATTACAGATTCACTGAAATAAGAGTTTCTTTTCCTACTTAGAGTAAATATATAGTCATGATATAGGTACCTAGTACTAGTAAAAGTAAATAATTTTTAAAACTTTTGCAAAACTTAATAAAAAAATCAAATTTTATTTAACAATTTCCTTTTTAATATTAGTACCTAAATGTTAGAATAGCTAATATTAGAATAGGAATATTAGTACAGTATCTAAATAGGGAATCAAAAAATAACAAAAGCACATAAAATTAATTAAAAAAAATGTTTAATTGCATTTTATTTAATGCAAATGTTTAATTTGCAATTATTATTTAATTTAATTAAATAATAATTAAATTAAAGAATAGAACGAAAACATAAGAAGGGAAAAAGCCACATGGAAAATTCTAAAATATAGTCTGATAGTATTAATTTTCCAAATGGCATAAAAAACCCTTTTTATTAGTACATTTACAAAAAAATAAAAATTCAAAATTTATGTAAACAAATTTTACAAGAAAATACAAAAAACTATTTACAAAATTATTTACAAAATTATAACTAAGCATAATAAACTACTTTAACATTTAAAAAAATTTAACATAAAAACATAATTAATCTTTTTAACAATATATATAGGTATTTAACTTAAATTAATAATCTCATGCATTGATTTTTAACAAAATTTAATGAAAAAAAAATAAAAATTAAAGTTATTAATCCATTACAAATCAAGAAAAAGTTTAAAAAAATATTTATTCAAAAATTGCAGACCATGTTAGACAAAATTTCTACTATATATATTTAGTTTTGAATTATTTTTGATTATTTTTTTGTCTTTCCCTCTTGGATTCTTTAGCTTTTTGTTCTTCCTCAATTATTAATTTTTCCTTTAACCATTTGGTTTCTTTTTATACCCTACACATTAAGTATAGGGTATATTAACTTTGATATGGTGTTTGTAACCAACAAAAGGAAGCGAGTTAGGTATAGACATGTATATATATTCTGAATCAGGATCACCGCCGGAGTCGATTTAGCGATGTCCGTCCGTACGCACGATAACTCAAAAAAATAATGATGCTATCTTGATGAAATTTACACTGTTAACAATGACTAAGGTAAGGCGGGGATTGTAAATGGGCGAAATCGGACCATGCGTTCGAGTACCTCCCATACAACTTCCAAAACCTAATACGCATATTTAAAATTTATACTGTTAACAATGACTAAGGTAAGGCGGGGATTGTAAATGGGCGAAATGGGACCATGCGTTCGAGTACCTCCCATACAACTTCCAAAACCTAATACGCATATTTTCGAAATTAATAAAGATAGAAACTTAAAATTTTGTACGAGGGTGTGTTTTTCTGAATCCCTGATATCCCCAAAATTTGAGATGAAGTGCAGTGGTTGTTCGGGTACCTCCAATACAACTCTCAAAACCGAACATGCATATTTTCGAAATTAATAAAGATAGGAACTTCAAATTTGATACGAGGGTGCTGTTTCCTAAATCCCTAATTTGTCTAAAATTTAAGAGGAATTGGAGTGGTCGTTCGGGTACCTCCCATACAACTCCCAAAACCGAACAAGCATATCTTCGAAATTAATAAAGACAGAAACTTCAAATTTGGTACTAGGCTGTTTTTTCCTGAATCCCTGATTTGTCCAAAATTTGAGATGAATTGGAGGAGCTGTTCGGGTAACTCTCATACAACTCCCAAAACCGAACATGCATATCTTCGAAATTAATAAAGATAGGAACTTCAAATTTGATACGAGGGTGCTGTTTCCTAAATCCCTGATTTGCCTAAAATTTGAGATGAATTGGAGTGGTCGTTCGGGTACCTCCCATACAACTCCCAAAACCGAACAAGCATATCTTCGAAATTAATAAAGACAGAAACTTCAAATTTGGTACAAGGGTGTTGTTTCCTGAATCCCTGATTTGTCCAAAATTTAAGATGAATTAGAATGGTTGTTCGGGTATCTGCCACACAACTGCTAAAACCAAACAAGCATATCTTCGAAATTAATAAATATATGAACTTGAAATTTGATATAAGAATGTTCTACCCTGTTGATGTCTCTAAAATTTGAGATGAATAGGGGTGGTGGTCCGCGTGCCTTCACACACTTCCCAAGACCTAACAATCATATTTTCGAATTTAATAAAGATAGCTGAAATTTTGTACAAAGGTTGTAACAGCATTTATTTTTTTTAGCTTGTATTAAATACCTAACTAAAATAACTTATGGATTTTTAATTTAATTTGAATTTTTTAGGTGTAGGGTATAAATAAGTCGGTTGCATCGACTTACTGTTATTTTTACTTGTTTTAATAACAAATCGATTAGTAATTCTAAAAACTTAATTTTATGCGTAAAGAATTTTTCATTTTCGTTGAACCACGTAGAATATTTATCCGATTTATTAGTAGCTTCCAAACAACAATATAAAATGTTTTTTTTTAAGTTCTTTTGATGAAAGTTTTGAGAAAAAAAGTGATGAAATACCTATATTGATTTGAAATTGGGTCAATTCAAAAAAATTTTCTGTTGGCGCTTTTAAATGGACAATTTTGTAGTTTTTTTGAAAAATAAATAAATACAAAAATTTGGTCAGAAGATGAAAAGAAGGTCGCTTTAAATATTTATTTTAGTTCGCCGAAAGGTTACAAATTTTTAAGAAATGAATATAATTTGCCTCACCCTTCTTCAATAAATAGGTGGATTCCAGTAAAATTTTTAAATGTAGGTTTTAATCACAAAAATATAACTGAATTAGGTGTAATTTTTTCAAATTTTAGTTCTCTTCCTAAAGAAGCAGTATTAGTTTTCGATGAAATAGCTATAAGAAAGGATTTAACTTATAATTCTGTGTTAGACGAAATAATTGAACTTTCTGATAATGGTAACGAAAAAACAAAAGAAGTCGCGAAATACATTTGCGTATTTATGCTTAAAGGTTTAATATATAACTGGAAATACGTACTTAGTTATTACACATCAGAAAAGGGTATTAATGGTCAGGATCTTCAAAATTTATTAACGTTAAATTTAAATGTAGCTTTCAATCTAAGTCTTAATGTTAGGGCAGCTATTTGTGATCAGGGGCCCAATAATAGAAAATGCTTTAAAATGTTAGGAGTTTCCAAAGAAAACCCCAATTTTATTTATAACTTTAAAGGAGATGAAAAAAAAGTTTTCGCACTTTTCGATCCTGTTCACTAAATTAAATCTATTCGTAATACATTACTCAAATATGATTTAAATACTGATGACGGCGAAGTTTCTTTTAAAATTATTCGATCGCTTTACTTTCACGAAAGAGACAAGAGCCAAAAAATGTGCCCAAAGCTTTCAAAAAAGCATATCTTTCCAAATTCATTTGAAAGAATGAATGTTAAATTAGCAAGTCAGGTTCTTAGTCACTCAGTTGCTGCTGATGCTATTAGGACACTAGTTTCAACAAATAAATTCGTTACTCGAAAAAATTGTGCTTTAGCAACCGCTGATTTCGTATTTAAAATTAATAGGTTATTCGATTGTCTTAATAGCAAAAAAATATATGATAAAAACCCATACCGTGTAGCTTCACAATCAAACAATCAAATATTTCAGTACATAATAGAAATGATAGAGTATTTTAAAAATATAAAACCAATCTCTTCTCCAAAAATTTATTGTATTGAAGGTATGGTTCAAACTTTAACAGGCATTATAGAGTTAAGTTCAAATATATTTTCAATTTATAATACAAACGAGTGTTCTTATTTGCTGTCTCGCCTTAATCAAGATGCTTTAGAAAATTTGTTTTCATTAATTCGTTATAGAAACTGTTGTAATAATAACCCATCTGTTTCTGAATTCAGTAATATCTTAGCGAAAATCATGTCTGTAAAATTAATTAACTTTAAAATTGAACACTCGAATTGTGAGGAAGATAATGATGAATTTCTTTCAGAAGATTTAGTAAATTATATATTAGAAGAATATCAGGTACAAATGAAGAAGAAGTTGAAATTGAACAAATTGATGATAATATTACTAACGTTGTCATCAATTATTTAGGAGAAAATTTAGAAAAAACAGAAAGGAATGTTGTTTCGAATAACGCACAAAGGTATATATGTGGTTATATCATTTTTAAAATGATGAAAAAAATTTCTTGTGTATCATGTAACGATTTATTTTTTAAGACTTCTGAAAGCTCTTTATTACTTGAGTCGGAACAATTTATTTTTCAAAAAAACTACAAAAATGATTCAGATATTGTCCATTTAAAAGCGCCAACAGAAATTTTTTTTGAATTGACCCAATTTCAAATCAATATATTTGATCACTTTTTTTCTCTAAACTTTCATCAAAAGAACATTTTATATTGTTGTTTGGAAGCTACTAATAAATCGGATAAATATTCTACGTGGTTCAACGAAAATGAAAAATGCTTTGCGCATAAAATTAAGTTTTTAGAATTACTAATCGATTTGTTATTAAAACAAGAAACCAAATGGTTAAAGGAACAATTAATAATTGAATCCAAGAGGGAAAGACAAAAAAAAATAGTCAAAAATAATTCAAAACTAAATATATATAGTAGAAATTTTATCTAACATGGTCTGCAATTTTTGAATAAATATTTTTTTAAACTTTTTCTTGATTTGTAATGGATTAATAACTTCAATTTTTATTTTTGTTTTTCATGAAAATTTTGTTAAAAATCAATGCATGAGATTATTAATTTAAGTTAAATAAATACCTTTTTATATTGTTAAAAAGATTAATTATGTTTTTATGTTAAATTTTTTTAAATGTTAAAGTAGTTTATTATGCTTAGTTATAATTTTGTAAATAATTTTGTAAATAGTTTTTTATATTTTCTTGTAAAATTTGTTTACATAAATTTTGAATTTTTATGTTTTTGTAAATGTACTAATAAAAAGGGTTTTTTATGCCATTTGGAAAATTAATACTATCAGACTATATTGTAGAATTTTCCATGTGGCTTTTTCCCTTCTTATATTTTCCTTCTATTCTTTAATTTTAAGCAATAAAACATTTTTTTTAATTAATTTTATGTGCTTTTGTTATTTTTTGATTCCCTATTTAGGTACTGTACTAATATTCCTATTCTAATATTAGCTATTCTAACATTTAGGTACTAATATTAAAAAGGAAATTGTTAAATAAAATTTGATTTTTTTATTAATTTTTGCAAAAGTTTTAAAAATTATTTACTTTTACTAGTACTAGGTACCTATATCATGACTATATATTTACTCTAAGTAGGAAAAGAAACTTTTATTTCAGTGAATCTATAATTTAACATTGATTTGTTCCCTTATTACCTTAAGTTTATTTATTAAAACAAAATATTTAATAAAAGTCACTTATTATCACTTATCTAATTTTTTATTTATTTACCTACTTCAATACGTTATGTTCTTATACATGCATAATAAAATCATATTTTTAATTTTACTAAACACATACGCTATTTAATACGCTTTATATATGCCAGCCAAAAATTATTAAACATTCAAATTCTAATCATTTCAAATCTAATAAACATACGTACAAACAAATAAGAACGAAACGAATAAAAAAAATATTACCACTACCATACCACTACAATTATAAAATAGTATATGAAAAGAATACATTTCATTTTTTTATAAGCTGCAAATAAATATTATTTCTGTATAAATTTTTTGTTCAAAATATGTTAATCTGCAACAAAACAGAATTTCGGGGTTCTATATTTTGTGCAGAAATGGTTTAAAAAATTTGTTCAGTGTAAATACTCTATGTATATGATTTCTTTATGCTCTAAGCAGAACATGCTCAGGTCAGTGTGCTCCAATCGTTGAGAATTTGGGGAACGTCTCATAATCCCAAATCCCAATTTTTTTTTTCGATTTAAGTCGAATTTTTTATGGTGGTTTTATGGTCCGAAAAAAAGCCTGTGACAAATTTTTATGAAGTTCTGTTAACCCGTTTGGGCAGGAGAGCGGAACGAAGTTCATTAAATTTTTCTGTTGTCCTGCTTAAACGGTTTGACCAATTGAGTTGAATATTTATAGTAGTGTAGCTCTTTACCACAGGAGGTCACTGAGTTGATTTGGTTACGATCCATTAACTTGTTTCGGCACCAGGAGTCAGTGAAGTTTTGTAATTTACTTAGTTGTCGCACTTAAACTGTTTGACCAATTCAGTTAAAAATTTATCAAAGTGTTTACAACAGGACCTTACTGAGTTGATTTGGTTACGATACATTAACCCGTTTCGGCACCAGGGCTCAATAACATTTTTTAATTTCTTTGCTGTCGCACTTGAACGGTTTTACCAATTGAGTTGAAAATTTACAAAAGTGTAGGTCTTTATAACAAAAGCTTTCTGAGTTGATTTGGTTACGATACATTAACCCATCAGGCTTCAGGCCATGAAATTCTCATTTTTTGTTGTTGTGCTTAAACAATTTGAGCAATTGAAAATTTGCACAAGTATTGCACTTTAGCAGACAAACTCATTCAATAAATTTTGTTGTGATACATTAACACATTTCGACACGATAGACTGTCAAAAAAAATTTTTTGTTTCTAATTTCTGTCTAATTTGGCAGGATGAATTTATGGTTCTAAATTAAGCCTGTGACAAAATGTTTGTTAACGTTTGTTAACCCATTTCCGCACGAGCACTTATTAATAATATTTTGCCTAATTTTGTGTATTGTTATTATTATTAAAAAGATATTTCCAACACTCTTTACTTTTATCTATACTGTTTCTAATATTCCATAAAAACCTTTCAAAGCAAATTTGTAATATAGAACAGTAATTAAAGTAACCTTATTCAGTATCTTAAGAATACTGTGTTTGTCTTAACAACATAAAATTTTCGGCCGTTGTTAAAATACAGAAACAATCTCCTACATCAGACATTCATCATGTCATCATTCAGAAATGCATTACTTAAATGTGGTCTTTAGATGTAATCCACCTATATAAGATGCATGTGTATGACATATTTCCCATAAAATATCATTGAAATATGTACATATAGTATATATAATATCCGTATATTTAAAAATACTATAAACTTAATCAATTAAATTAGAAAACATATTCACATTTCTGTACAGTATTTAATCAAAAATGAGTACATACATATTTAAAGAACAGAAAACCTTACATTCTTATCCCTATACAATTTTTACACATATTTTTAGACAATCAATTTGGAAACATAATTAGAAAAACTAAACGTAAAAAAATTCTGGTTGATTTATAAATGTAATGTAAAATGAAATGTACGCATTTAAAAAGAAGTGTTTTCAAAATGTGAAGAGCTGTCGGTGCTATAGGATCTCCAACGGTGAGGGTACATAAAAAAGTTGTTCTACAACATTACTCTTTTAAGAGACCTATGCATAGTTAATATTCCATTGCTCTTTATTAAACAGTATATAAGTTTTAACAGACGGAGGGACAGAGCGAACTTAATAACAAAGTATTCAAAATGTACTTAAAAGGATAATTCACATGAAAACATGAAGTGACATTACTTACAAAAAAAAATTGATTACATTATGGTCTTTTATAATTTAAATACGATTTTATGTTTCGGTATTAACGAATATTAACGAATATATAAATTTTGTAAACAGACGGAGAGACAGAGCGAACCTAAGAGCAATTTTTTCAAAATGTGCTTAAAAGGATAATTCACAAAAACATGAAGTGACATTACTTACAAAAAAAAATATACTACATTATGGTCATAATTGCGATTTTATGTCTCGGTATTAAAGAATATATTGTGGAAATTCACTTCGCCGCAATTGTGTACTTAATAGATTATTGATTCCTTTAAAAATTTTTTGTAGAAGAATTGTCTCTAATTCTTGGCTCTGTTTATTCAATTTAACTTAATCTAATAAAAAATAGAATATAAACTACCAGCATCTGTTAATGCATAGTAATAAGTTAACTATATTAATTAAATTATATTAACGCAGAAACAAAAGTTAATAATTTTTATTTCATAAAGCCAATAAAATACTCCGCGCAACGCCGGGTACTCTGTTAGTTTATATATAAAGATGTAAATTTATAATAATCGGACACAACAAAATAAACAGTTTATCATCAAACAAAAGAGTCGTTTTATTGTTGTTTCCGTTGTTTTTTGGGAAAAACTCAATTCAAAAATTTCAATATTAATATATATATAATATGTTATACACACAGGATACAAGTCAAATTTGTTTGATATTATAATTTTGTATGTAGATAGATACTATATATTTCTGTATAACAATATACATTGTTTTTTATTATTTCTTTATTATTATTTATTTATTTAAATTATTTCTGTAATGTTATAATATAACTGCAATTAGCATTTTAGCATTAGTATTTTGTTAAGATTCTGTTTTTGGGCGAATTCATGTTTCAAAAATTTATGAGGCGCATTCTCATTCCATCCGTATACATAATTTTATTCTTTTCTTTTAAATGCCTGTAATTAATTAATTCTGTAATGCAGCAAACTAGTGGGGTTTTGTTTTTACCTAAGTTTAATGTTAAAAAAAAAGTGAATTTGTAATTTTTATAAGAGTATGTATGCTGTGTGAATATTTTTTTTGCGTGTGAATTTTAAAATCTTTTCAAAATATGCTTAAAAAAAATTGGCATATATAGGGTTTCCCATTTGAGTGATATGATTTCTTTTAAAAAAAAAACACAATAATTGTTAAGGAAATTCAAATGTTTTTTATTTAATGTGAAATATAATCGATACAATTAAGTTATGAATAGAACGCCATTCAAATGGCCTCCATGGCTTCTTTTGCAGGAACGAATTCGATGAACCCAATTTTCGAGCACTTTTTCCATTAAATCAAGTCGTATGTCATGAATAGCACGTTCAATATTGACTTCTTAAGCTTGAAGAGAGTCTGGTTTATTGCTAAAGACCAATGACTCCAAATAACCCCTCAAGAAATAGTCTAATGGTGTTAAATCACAACTTCTTGGAGGCCATTCAATGTCACAATTTCTTGAAATATTTGAATCTCCAAACTTTTTTCGCAATAATTCGGTTGTTGCACGTGCTGTATAGCACGTAGACCCGTCATGTTGGAACCAGATGTTGTCAAGATCAACTTCTTCCAATTGCGGACATAAAAAGTTGGTTATCATCGATCTATACGGCTCTTCATTGACAACTTAATTTCGAAAGAAGTACGGACCGATGATTCAAACAGACCAAAAACCACACCAAACTGTCAATTTAGGTGAATGTAATGGTTGTTCATGAATAATTTGTGGATTTTCTTCGCACCAGAATCGACAGTTTTGTTTATTTATCGCACCACGAGCAGAGAATAGCGAAAAACGAGCACAGTTGGACGACGAGCACAGTTATTTACCGAATAGCGAGCACAGTTGGACGATTATTACGAGCATAAAATGG